>JARVGS010001283.1:14582511-14593037 GCA_031762315.1 Hypsolebias antenori
AGAGAGAGAGCAGGAGAGAGAGAGAGAGAGAGGAGGGATTTGTTTTTATGAATGAAGTGAGTCACGCCGATGTGTCATAGGCCTAGATGTCTTTATAAAGCAAGTTTTAAAACAAGCCTAAACACTTCGCCGCGCGCAAAATTTGGACTTACAACACTCGCATCCCTCTCTGCCTCTGTCTCTCTGTCCTCTACTTCACAACCAAAAAAAAAAAAAAAAAAAAGAAAAAAAAAAGAAAAGAAAGAAAGAAACTTTCCTCTAAGGCTCAAACTTTGATTTTTCTCTCTATCTGAGCGCACTCATCCATCCATCCATCCTGACACCTCTCCTCCTCCGCTCTCACTGAAGACCGAAGAAAACGGAGCACGTGACAACTGCCTATTAATTAATTATCTATCTGTGCACGTGTCTGGCTGCTGGTTGACCTCCCCTCTCTCTCCAGTATGAAATGTAAGTTTGCTTTATTTGATTTTTTTTTTTTTCATGTGAAGTTGTTCTCAGGTGAAATGACGCGTTTGGAGCCGCAGCTCCTGGTGGGATTCTTGCGTCTCACCTGTAATTATCTGTTTAACACTCCTGCCTTGTTTTTGAACTTGAAAGGAATTAAAAAAAAAAAAAAAAAAAAAGAATGAATGAGCTTACTGTTTGGTTTGGCTTGCTCTTTCTAATTTATATACCCCAGCAATTCACAAAGATATCGAGTTGCAGGTGTGACAGTCAGCAGCCTTCAGTGGAGGAGTGATGGAGATAGATGTTTTTTTTATTATTATTATTATAATGATTTAATGATGAACCTGTGACAACAGGTCTGTGCAGACTGAGCTGTTGTTTATGTTGCTCTCCTCTGACAGCCGCGGGTCATTGTGAAGATGACAGCGCGTCTCCTCTAATTGCTTCCGTTGTGTACCTCCTCAGTGCTCCTCGACTCCTCCTCCTCGCTCCTCTTCTCGCTGCTATTGGCCCAGCTGCCCGTCTTCACGTCGGCCTCCCCGGTGCGGCGCTCCACTGACCTGGACAAGCTGTCCAACCAGACCAGGAACCTCATGAAGCTCACGCAGGAGCTGCTGGTGAGTGCGCATGGGGGGGAGTGCGTGTCGCCCGCCGCCGTTCAACTGTGATGTTGTTTTCTGTTGGTGCGTTTCGAAATCTGCGCAAATCTCGTGCCATATCGCGAGATCTCACTCGAAGCTGTGGATGACTCTCTGCTACTACCACATCAACATTTACCTGAACAAAAGGGCTGAGATGAAGCTTTTTAAATATTAATTAAATTAACTTTAAAAGTTAATCCATTTTAGATGAGTGCTGGAGGTGTTTGAATCCATCCATCATTATCTTTCCTTTTTGGGTCACGGGGGTCACTGGTGCCCATATGCAGCCATCACTGTGCGAGAGGCGGGGGACACCTGGGACAGGTCTCCAGTCCAAAGAGACAAACATTCACCCTCTCACTCACACCTATAGGGACAATTTAGTTACCAATCAGCCTAACATGCATGTTTTTGGTCCCTGAAGTAGCCATGCCTGCCCACCCTGGAGCTAATGAGGGCATCCAACCCCACACTTGCACCCCCAGGCGCCCTATATAGCAGCTCTCTGCTCCACACAGAGGGCTGTTGCAGCTCGGTGGTCTGTGGTTGCGTCAGGAAGGGCATCCGGCGTAAAAACAATCTCCAAGTCTTCATGCGAGTTAGTTTGCTGTGGCGAGCCCTGACAAAGGGAGCCGCCGAAAGAAGAAGGAAAAAAAAAAACATTACTGTTTTCAAGTATTCACAAAATAAAACAGGGATTTTGCATGATCCATTAGAGCTCAGATTGGGAGTTGAAGATGACTGTCAGCCACTACCAGACAAAACTTTACCTCTGTATTAGTAAAAGTCACTGAGATCCTGTTTCTGTTCCATGAGGTTGATTGGCTGTGGCGGCCGTTATGACTAAAAGTTAATGAGCCGTTTATCCACAGATTACTTTCTAAGAGTTTCATTACCGTTTACCCTCTGGCTCGTCAGCTACTTTGCCAAATAACATAAAGTAAAACATAAAACCAGTCCTCCCCACCTCCTGCCTTTTGTTGGCGGGCGATAATGAGCCTTATTCAGCCTCAGTGAACTGTGAGAAAAGGGGGAAGGCGGTTCACCGCAGCCACACATGGATCTGCCACTAAACGGATGTTGAGGCTAATGTTAGGCATCCTTGCATCATCAGGCCGAGCCGTGGAAACGCTTTTTCAAGTTTACCAGGAGCTTCTGCGAAGCTTAAGCCGCTTTTGGTTAATCACAGAGCAGCTGTGGATCATTTGACCGGGTGATCTCACTTTTAATCCACGCTGAAACCTACAAGTGAGAGGAGCTCTGACTCAGCAGCACTTGTTGCCACTTAAAGGCCGTTCAATGAGAATTAGCGGCGCTGCAGTGAGGGGCAAATGAAGACGTATTGTTTACCCGTCTACACAGAAACACGCTCATGTTCCAGAAGGTTTAATTATCTCGATAAAATCTAAATATCAAGTTTGTTTTTTTTAATCTAAGTGTCTGGCTTGAATCCTATTTGTTGACAGTTCAGCGAATAGGGAAATCAGATTTGAGAACTTAGCCAAGCCGCTGATCGTGTATCATCTCTGTGTTTTAACAGGTGAAAAGAAAAGTGTGATCATATCTCTGGATCTCTGGTTACACGCCACTGATCCTGCTGCTATTTTTTGCATCATGCAAATCCCGAAACTCTTTTGTTTAGAGGATAAAATCAAAAATAGCACTGTACTCTCTCTAGTCTTGGCCATTAGATAGTGGTCAGATAGTCTGTGTGTGTGAATACTGTATGTGGCTTTGTTGCAGGTTTTTATTTTTTGCCATAGTGGGTTTGCAATACAATGCAGGAATAAGGCCAATGTATTCAAGGAGTATCAGGATAGTTACACACAGCATTCAGAAACATAGAAAATGTACTTTTAAAGGATTTCCCCCCCACTTTTCTGTGTGGAAATCCACCAAAGTACGGACAAAGTTAGGAAAGATAAATAGAATGGGAACCCACGGAAAGTCCCTGCAAATAAGCAAAGAAACTAAAGCTGCAAGGAGACAGAAATGTGTCTGAGTTACAGTTGGAATATCTGCGTATATAAGGGAGTGTGTGTGCGTGTGTTTGCACGAGCGCAAACTCATGCAATCTGTGCACTTTTGTGGCTTCGAGTGTGCACCGAGGTTTGTGTAAATAACCGTTGTATGAGGTGCCGTCGTGTTTTAACGTTTTTTTTTGCTTTTGGTCCCCCGCACAGCAAAGTGGACGGATAAAAATCAAGCAGATTTATCGCATTCAAGTATTTGCATTCAGGAAGAAAAAAAAAAGTGGGGGCTGGATGCTTGGTTCTGTCAGGTGAGGTCATGGTCTGCGATGGAGAGAGCAAGAAGGGGAGAGAAAAATCAAATAAAAGGACAAGAGGGAGAATTAAAGGCTGAGAAAGATGGGGTGAAAACCACAACAGATGAAGAGATCAAGAGGGCCGAGAATGACAAGCCAGTGGTTGTGTGTGTGCGTGCATGTTTTGTGCACCTGGTTTGACACCGGCGAAGGGAGTGAAGTACAGGATAAGTAAGTAAAAAGGGAACAAAAGACAGTGGAGACAAAACATCGTCCGATAAAACACAAGCAAAGCTCTTAGGAAAGGGCTGATGTGGCGACATGGGAGACAATGTGGCACATTCATGGCTACAAACATCAACACAAACAACTGGAGCGTGGCAGGTTAAGGAAGCGTTGGGCACACTCAACCTGTTTATACAGAACATTTCAACCTAATGTTGTTGTGTTCCTCCGCTGATTGGAAATGACTCATGCTACATCAGTCATCTCCATTTGTTCCCCTGAATCAAGGCCACGTCTAAATTATACTACTGATGAGCACAGCTCGCCCTCTTCCAAACACCTGCACACAGGTAGTTTATCTCCCTCTGCTGGGCACAACGAGCACGACTTCTGTTGCATAGTTTACAACACAACTCCTAACTGGACAGCAGTGTTGCGTCATTCTATCTTTTTATAGCAGTGACCCTGGAGTTTCCCTGCTGCCTTGTGTGTCTATCCCACTTAGAGCTTTCTTAGTCACCAGGCATGTTGTTATCCCAGCTCCCAGTAGAAAACATCCTGTGGGTTCGGGTCATTTGCTCTTATTGTTGACGTTTGTGGAGGCTGAAAGTGAGTGAACTCACACTGACCCAATCGACCAGACTCCCGTCAGTGAAAGCTACCGTCTGTGCCAGACTAATACTTTCCTGATGTTGTCGTGACTTTTCCCCAGGATGAGTTCAATTGCTCTGATGCAAATAACTTAACGGGCTGCTGTTCTCTTTCAGAGGGAGCACGCGTTCGACTCAGATGTGGAGTCCCACAGGTTTAGGTCCCTGCCAGAAATGAGCAACAGATCAGCCCATGACCTCACCAATCTTGAGGTAATGCTCTGACAACGTGCTTTGTACATGTGTGTGTACATGTAGAGCAGCTGGCCTGTTTCTGCTACGTCCATTTTGCCACGTGCACGGCAAGTTTCTAAAGCACGTCTGTGTTGTTTCCAGCTGAAGCCCACACTCTCTCAGCTACATGCTGATCTGAAGCTGTATGAGCATCACTTTGAGTGGTTGAACCGGGTGTCAAAGAAGCACCACCACCCCGCAGTGCCCAAACTGATGGAGATGATCAAAGAAATGAAATCGCTCATCAATCTGCTGAATCGTCAGGTAAGAACATGAGTTAAAACCACTTGATTCTCGGTTGTTTCAAAAATATGTTGTTGTTGTTTTTTTAAGTGAGGAACTGAGGAAAGGTTATGACCAATAAATATCTTACCTGTTGAAGATAGCTCTTTGGTTGATCTCAGTTTGGAGAGATAAAGCTTACTTCTGACCGAACTGACAAACTAATGGCTACTCGTAGCAGCTAATATTAAAGTGCTTGCCGCCTTCTTAAAACAATAAGTCCAGTCCCAAAAATAAAAAGCCGCTCATGCATATGCTTTAAAAGAAATACATTTAAATACTTAACATTTTTCCATTAGTTATTTTCTTAAAATCTGATGATAATGTGTAAGAAATATTACCGGCAGTAGCAGGTAGCTCTTGGGAACTTGCAGCCCACCAGGCTGTAATTATTTAACATTTCTGCCAGAATAACTGTGGAATGTGAAGTTGACAGCAAATTAAAATTTTGCAAAATAGCTTTTCTTGAACAGCTTTGAATTTTTTTAAGATTAAAGTTTTGTTTTATTATAACATCAGTCAATTTTGTTCTTTGTCCCACTCTGATTAGCCTTTAGCTCCCGCTCATACAAACTGTTAGCTCCAGTGCAAACAAGCTGTTAGCTCCCACTTGAACAAGCTGCTAGCTACAAACCGTTAGCTCCAGTGCAAACAAGCTGTTAGCTTCCGCACATACAAACCATTAGCTCACGCTTGAACAAGCTGTTAACTCCTGCTCACTCAAACCTTTAGCTCCAACGCAAACAAGCTGTTAGCTCCAGTTCATGCAAACCGTTAGTTCCAGTGCAAACAAGCTATTAGCTTCCGCACATACAAACCGTTAGCTCCCGCTTGAACAAGCTGTTAGCTCCCGCTCACTCAAACCGTTAGCTCCAATGCAAACAAGCTGTTAGCTTCCGCACATATATGTAAACATTAGCTCCCACTTGAACAAGCTGTTAGCTCCCGCTCACTCAAACCGTTAGTTCCCGCTTGAACAAGCTGTTAGCTCCCACGTGAACAAGCTGTTAGCTCCAGTTCATGCAAACCGTTAGCTCCAGTGCAAACAAGCTGTTAGCTCCTGCTCACTCAAACTGTTAGCTCCCGCTTGAACAAGCTGTTAGCTCCCGCTCACTCAAACCGTTAGTTCCAATGCAAACAAGCTGTTAGCTCCCACTTGAACAAGCTGTTAGCTCCAGTTCATGCAAACCGTTAGCTCCAATACAACAAGCTATTAGCTCCCGCTTGAACAAGCTGTTAGCTCCTGCTCGAACAAACCGTTAGCTCCAAGCTGTTAGCTCCTGCTTGAACAAACCATTATCTCCTGCTTGAACAAGCTGTTAGGTCCTGTTGGAAGGTGATGACTCCCACACAGTTCATTTATCAGCTCCTGCTTAAAAAAGTGTGGGAACCTGTTTGGACACTGTTCGCTCTCGCTTGAACAAGCTGTTAGCTCTCGCTTAGACCAGCCCTTTTCTAATTTAGTTGATTTCCCGTCTTCCTCCCCACAGATGCAGAGAATTGAAGCACCAAAGCTGACTTCTGCCACCCCCTCCCTCCCGCCTCACCTCCCCTCTCACTTTGACGTCCTGCAGTCCAGCCACGAGCTTCTCCAACACTTCAAGCTCTTCTGTGATTGGGCATATAGAGCATTCCTCAGCCTCAGGCCCAAAGCTTCTGCAGTGCAATGATGATCCACACAGTGCCGAGCCAAACAGGAGTCCTTGGAGTTCTGCCTTAGTCCAAAGGGGAAACAGGACCACGTCAATGTGCACTGTAGTCGCTTAAGAGGTCCAAATGTTACTGTCAGTGGCATGTGTGTTGAAGAAAGGTGTCTGTGAGAGCCAGTAAGGATACGGCACACTGCAGCAAGTTTTGGCCATCAAGAATCCCGTTAAAACCAACTGTCCGATTATTTCACAACCCTCCAGTCTCCCTCCTTGCGGCCTTGTTAATACTATGTTATTTATGTATTTATTTATTTATTGACAGTTAGTAATTTATTTATTATATTTATTATAAGTTGTAATGTGTCACTCTTCCCTTTATTTCCATACTAACGTGAATATATATGCCAACATTTTTTTATTGGTCTTTTCTATCCCCTCTTGTGTCTCACTGATCTTCAAGAAGAAAACACAATTAAAAAAAATAAATAAATAAACAGTAGCACTTCTTTAACTTTCAGTTCTAGTACAGTAATTATTTTAAAATAAACTACTTTAAGTTACTTTTGATATTTGAACTTCTTCAGCTATTGGTTTTTCCAGTAGATGTAGCATGTTGGACAGGAGTTTCCCCCGTTTCTCTCAGAATGCCCTTAAACATGCCAGAAAATGGTAAACATTTTTCAGACAATGGTTAAATGTACTATGTAAGAATTTGCCACCCTCTGCCTTATCAAATTACTTGTATTTATTTTCAAATGTTTGGATGGTAATTTTTAGAGGAAAAAAAAAAGTACCACAGATTTTCCTATCAAGTCCTTGTGTCCTGCATGAAAAGGCAAATTTAACATTGTGGTAAACTTGTATGAATGTGCCCTATTGCCGAGCACTGATGGTTCTGATTAGATTCTTTGCACAAACTTATTAGGATTAGCCTCTTGGAAAAGTGAGATGGCTGATTTTGAACTTGAGCTTTGGTCTAGAAAAGTTTCTTATTTTTGGTTAAACACCCAAAGCCTTAAAATACTATGTATTGTGATTCTATGTCCTGTACAGATGTACTTATATGTACAAGAATGTAAGATGTTGTATACAGTGTTTTTGTGTATTATGTTGTTCTCTGCAATATAATGTAGATTACTGGTTTATCACTTTAATTTTTATTCTTTCCTATTCTAGTATCTGATACAGTATTGACTATTTATTTAAGTAACTTGGTGGAACTATTTATTTTGTGCTGCAGTGGAGCGAGACTCCTTTCCTTTTGTACTTTTATACAAGTTTTTATTCTTATTCGCTATTATTGTACTACCACGTTTAAATTATTTCTGTAACATCAAGATGCCTCCTCCACACGCTGATTGGCCTCAATGTGAAATATGTGCCTTAGTGAAATAAATGATAAAGAATGTGCACAATGGAACTGATTTTTTTTTTTTTTTTTACCAACCAAGACAGTGCAAGACAACGAAACGTTAAATAAAATGGCATTTAGGAATGGGTGTCAGTGGGAAAACACAGCAAAAACTCACCAAAAAAGTGAACACAATACTGCAGAACGCAATTAAAGTTTGACTAAACCAAATAAACAGATAACGGACTATCATTCTTTGAAGGAATGCATATTCCTTGCTGCCGCTCAGGTCTAAGATCATCTTGTAGATGGCATTTCATAATCTCATGAGATGCAATATGAGAGGCGTTTGTGCTCAAGCATATGTTAATGATAACTCAGCAAATACCATGCCAACCTTTAGCTCAATAATTGTAGAATTAACTGAGTTACAGACATTTTTGTGTTGGCTAAAGTAGACTATCTAGGGCAGGGGTCTGCAACCTGTGGGTCTGCAACCCATGCAGCCCTGTGGTTCCTCTGAACCTCTTTCAAGCTTTGATCAAAACAAAAAATAAAAAGAAAGACATAACTATGATTGATTGTTATACCAACAAGACTATGGCTAGAAGATGGTTAGTTTTAGCAGTTTTCCTGTAATTTATTTAGCAAATTTGTGACTAGTCCTAATAGGAGTGAAACACCTACTTTATGTATTGATGCATGCTCAATAATCCAGGTCTAACAAGGTTGAGTCAGGTCATGGACAGATTCTTCTTTGTTGAAACGTTTAGTCTTTTATCCAAAAGACTTCTTCAGTCTGAGGCACTACAAACAAACTCAGTCTTATAAACAGCCGTTTAGCCAAATACCTATTTATAATACTGAGTTTGTTTGCAGCGTCTCGGATAGAAAAAGTCTTGGATAAAAGATGAAACGTTTCATCAAAGAATCCGTCCATGACGTCCTGATTCAACCTTGTTAGATACTTAATTTATGCTTTACTTCTTCCAAGTAGGATACTTAATTTTTCCACAATTAAAAATATCACATAGACCTGTTAATTACTTAAATTTTAATAAAAAATAGGTAAAATCTATATGGGCAGCATGGTGGTGCAACTGGTAGAGCTGCTGCCTCTCAGCGAGCAGGTCCCTGGTTCAAATCCCGATCCAGTGGCCTTTCTGGGTGGAGTTTGCATGTTCTCTCCGTGCATGCGTGTGTTTTCTCCAGGTACTCCGTTTCCTCCCAGACCAAAAACATGCATGTTAGTCTGATTGGTAACTCTAAATTGTTTCTGGGTGTGAGTGGGAGAGTGAATGGTTGTTTATCTCTATGTTGCCCTGTGATGGACTTGCGACACGTCCAGGGTGTACAGCGCCCCTCGCACAGTGACTGCTGGACATGGGCACTGGCGACCCCCGTGACCCTAAATGGAAGAAGTGGGAAAAAGATAATGGAAATATGGATGGATGGTAAAAACTATATGTTAAAAAAAACTCCCTCATGAGGAAGAAACCTCCATCAGAACCAGGCTCAGGAAAAGAGGCCATCTGCATCAGAATCTTACTTTCACAGAGTTTGTATTCTTAGAGGACGTTTCACTTATAATTTTCTATCTTGTAAGTTGGAACATAATATGGAAAACATCAACTTCTTTAGAAATAAAACTTCTGATTTTATTTACTGAAATCATTCTGCTTTTCTGTGGTTATCTTTTGAGATTATCTTAAGTATATATATACAGGTAGTCCTTGACTTACGAACGGGTTCCGTTCCTACGGACCGTTCGTAACCCGATTTTGCTGTAAGTCGGAGCTCATTACACGTGGCGCCGCACCCGTTCGTAAGTCCGGATTTTTTGCCGTAAGTCGAGGAAATACATGTAAAATGTATGCTAACGCTGCGCCGCACACCCGTTCTTAAGTCCGAGTTGCTATAAGTCGAGGGCGCCTTAAGTCGAGGACTTCCTGTATATGTCTATTTTGGAGTTATCATTTAGTTGAATCTTTACTGGAGAAAGCCGTTCAGTGGACTTGTTAATTTAGTTTCTGCAGTTTGTCTACCTGTAATAATGAATATTAAATTTTATTTTATTTTATGCTGTAGCTGTACATTTGACTACTATATTACAATAACATTTTATCTGTGTCTGTGTGTATTTATTTGTATACAGGATTATATCATATTTTCTCATGAACCAGCAGATAAAAAATGAAAAACTCAGAAAGTAAACATAATGTCACACCTAAACTTAAGATGTACAACTAAAGCTAACTATCATCAGCCAACACAAAAATGGCTATTACCCAGCCAACTGTACATATGAAGTAAAGTTTGGTGTGGTACAGGAGCAACATTAAAGTATCAAGTGGTATTTTATGGTATGACCTTCCTGCAAAAAGAGAATGGAGTATTACTATACTGCCAGATTTTGTGGATTTTTGGCACAAGGTGCTTTTGGTCCTGATACTCTGATCAATCACAGCAATATAAGTACAGTAATGTATAGAGAAGAAACTAGGTTTAAAAACAAAAATCTTGAGTATTTACAATAAACAGAAAGGTCCATACCATACCATTTTATTTCTAAAACACTTAAAATACAACATAGCAGCTGAACAAAGTGCTGTACAAAAAATAGGAACCAAAAACAACTGTAAAACAATGAGACAACTTAAAAAAATAGAAATCAAAACATCACAAGTAAAATAATACAACATTAAGACATAGATGATAGCTATGTTAAAAGCCAAAAATAAATAAATAAATAAATAAATAAATAAATATCATTTTACC
>JARVGS010001283.1:14648263-14666271 GCA_031762315.1 Hypsolebias antenori
GGTGCAGTGGTGGGTACAGTAGTTACAGCCAGTTATGAATCTTAGTGCACCGTGATATACAGCATCCAACATCTGCAGGGAGCGTGTAGGAGTGTTCATGTAGATGATGTCACCGTAGTCAGTGGAGGGAAGGAAAGTCGCAGTTAAAAGGTGTTTCCTAGCATTTGGAGTTAGACAGGATCTATTTCAGAAAAATAAACTCAATTTAACTTTTAATTTCTTTACTAGGCTTTCCACGTAGACGTTGCAACTTCTGGTTATATAAGTTTAGTCTTTGTTTGCTATAAGCCGTTAAAATTAAACTGATTTTGTTCAAAGTGTTTAATAGGCTGTGTAATGTCCAATTTACACTCTTGGTACCAACTGAATTTCACTATTGATTATTGCCGTGTCACTCTGCAGCATGAAAACATTTACTGCAGTAACTATTTTAAGGTATTAGTAGATTTTTTTTGTCTGTCTCCTTTGCTTAATGTTGGCTGACAACACCGCCTCACCTAATGCAGTAACAACGTGTGTCACTACCTCCGTCTTGACAGTAATCGTGTTTTGTTTGTTGGAGGTTAGCTCACCCGGGGTTACGTTTTCGTACGGACAAATCGATTTCACCGTTCACGCCATGTCAATTACCTGTATTTCATCTGCTCCTGAGTTGTCCTCCTCCAGAACCAAACAACTAAGGTTACCTTTACTCTCTTGGCCCGTCTACTCATCCAGTGCTCAGCACCTGTTGTACCACTATATCTGGAGACCATCCCCTGAGCACAAAACCTGGAAACAAAGAAAATTTCACTGTCACCTTCATTACCTGGATCACATGAACTCACCTCTCGCTGTCTTCCTCCTGTCCCTGGTTCACCAGATCTCCTGTAAATAAACCGTCGCCTCTGTTGAATCATTTTGGCTCCACTACTCTGAAATCTAATTAAAAAAAAAAAAAACGTATTTGTCCAAAATGACACGTCCATTAGTCCTGGACATTTTACACAGAAATCTGTATGTCAGTACAGTGTATCTGAGCTGAAATTGAATGTTATAACTGAGACTCATTAACAACAACTAATAAAACACTGTGGCACAACATATAAAGCAGGTGTTATGATGGCGGCTTTCACTGCCTGTCTTACTGAGAATGCTGGGAGTGTACGTCAGAATGTCAGGCAGTTGCTGCGTTATCGTTCTTACTCTAACTCGTACAACTATTTATTCATTTCCAGCAGGTCTGACCTGTTCCTCGCATGTCCTGCAGCGGAAATGGCTCCACGTCGAACAAACATCTTAAGGTGGTTTTCGATTCGCTGTAAAGTTTCTCTGTAACTCAACAACTCAGGCCTCTCTGGAACGTTGAACAGATGAGTGGGGCGCAGTGAAACCTTAGATGGGCTGTAGCAGCAGAAGCAGCTTAGATCCATCCGCTCGCTGTTAGGAAGACATTTTGTTCAAATATGTATCTATCAAAATACTCCATGTCAGCTGTCCTATATGTGTCCCACTCGTGAAGGACACATTTTTCGACCCTTTGTCTCTGAGATCCTTCGTGGTAAAAGCTGCCTCTGTCTGGGACGGTAATAGCCGCTGTGGACACCAGTAATACAAATAATGCCACCATGACCCACCAAGTTCCAGAGCAGACAGCACAACGCTCAAGAGGGACAGACTCATCATCCTCTTGACATATTGGGGCTACGTGGGCTCCAGGGAGAGCCAGCGGGGTGTCTCTAACAAGGTCGACCGGGCAAGGCCGCTGACAGCTTGACAGATGGGGGCAGCGTAAGCAAAAAGGGGAGAGGAGAGGAGCCAAGAGGAGCTCTGGAGACGCATCAACCTGTCATGATATTTCCAAGTGGAGGAATTATGATAATAAAAAAAAAAAAAACAGCTGAAATGAGTGTGTGTGACAAAAGAGAAGTAACAGGAGTCAGGTGCGACAGTGAGGATGCTAGAATGAATAAACCAGCATGCCAGACTGTAAACACTTATAATCTCCACTTGTTTATTAGCTGGATGGTATTGCAGGGTGCATGCCAGCTCTGTGCACACCTGACCTCACTCTCACCCCAGCACCCTCGTCCTCTGCTCCTCTTCACCCTTCTCACCTACTGTTTCCACATTTCTCTTTTCTCTCTCTCTCTCTGGTGCACAACAAGTCACATGGGCAGAAAATGATCTTTCTATGAGAACATTCTGTTTTTTTGTTAATCAGAGTTAGCATCGATCAAACCTGATAGTTCGTCGTTCTTCTGGTAAAGCTCCGTCCTCAGTTCTGTTTAAGACGGTAAAGTCCACAGCTTTAAAACTGAGGACATTGTGGAAAGGTTATGAACAATTAACATCTTACCTGTTGTAGAAAGATCTTTGAGTGACCTCAGTTCGGAGAAACAGTTTAACACTGGCCAGACAAGAATGAGCAGATTTAAGCTCCTTGTTTTCATGAATTCTCTGTCAGATCCTCCTCCTATGTTGGTCTCTGTCCTGTCCTCCCCTGTCCTGTCCTGTTCTGTCCTGGCATATCCTATTCTGTCCTGTCTTATCCAGTCCTGTGTCTTGTCATGTCCTGTGTCTTGTCCTGTCCTTTCGTGTTGTGTCATGTTTTGTCCTGCCCTGTCTTGTCCTGTCATGTGTTTTGTCCTGTCCAGTCTTGTCCTGTGTCCTGTCCTGTCTTGTTCTGTCCTGTGTCCTGTCTTGTCCTGTCCAGTCTTGTCCTGTGTCCTGTCCTTTCCTGTGTTATGTCCTGTTTTGTCCATTTCTGTCCTGTCCTGTCCTATGTCCTGTTTTTGTCCTGTCCTGTCTTGTCCTGTTCTGTCCTGTCCTGCTCTATTCTATCCTGTGTCCTTTGTCCTGTTTTGTCCTGCTGTGTTCTGTCCTGTCCTGTCCTGTCCTGCCTTGTCCTGTTCTGACCTGTTCTGTGTCCTTTCCTGTCTTGTCTTGTTCATTTCTGTCCTGCCTTGTCCTGTCCTGTTCTGTCTTGTATTGTCCTGTTCTGTCCTGTTCTGTCATGTCCTGGTAAATTTTGTCTCGTTTTTCTGATTTGTGATTTAATTTGTTGACAAACAGTTTTTGGTCCTCATCCTCCAACAGTCATCAAAGAAACTTGAACACTGGTGTCAGTCTCACACTTTATGGGTCTTTACACAGCATTTGTTGGGTTTTACAAGTATAAGTAGTTGCAGCAGCAGCTAGCTGTAGCAGCACAGAGTCCTTGTTTTATTTCAACATGCACAGATAATGGCTTCTATAAGGGCTTAGATTATTAAATCTTTGACCAAAACATGACGACTTGAGCGCACATCACTAGTGTTCACTTCAGGTGCATCTTGTCCATTACAACAGTCCCCAACATGTTTTGCATTACATACCAGTTTCATAAAATACAACTTTCCCACTGACCACTTGGATTAAAAAATAATAATAAAAAAAAAATACTACAGTTAATTTAAATAATTTTACTTACTTTTTCTAGGGTTAACTTGTAGGTATGCAGGAGTTAACTTGTTGACATGTTAGCTTGGGTCATGCTAACAAGGTCTCGTATGCTTGTAGGCACATCAAGGTTATAGCTCGAAAAACAACTGAAATGAAGTGCAGTAAAGAAGTGTGAGTGAATGTGGTTGTATTTCAAATTAAAATACTTTGCAGACTAATGTTTATTTAGGTTTTTCTTTTAGGATGTTTAATTAATTAATTAGTGTCCTGTACCAATTGACACATAGATTAGAACTGATTAGCCCCGTGGTTGGACAGCTCTGCATTACAAGATTGATTTCAAAATATTATTTTTGTTTTGATTTGTTTTTAGGCCTTTTTATGGACTGGTCACACCTTATCTTAAGAAAACTACCAGTATACATCTTGACACTTCATCTTGAACATTGAGGTTAACGAAGCCCATCTCTAATATTCCAAAGCTGAACATAAACATTGAGGTGATTGATTTGGAATTGCTGGAATATACTTCTCCACCTTGAATTTTATTTAGCGTTTAGAAAGTTTTAAGGACCCACTTCTTCCTAATAGCATTCGTCATGTGGAGGACGTCTTTAAAGTTTTTATTGTTTCATGAAACAACTTTTAGTTTATTCATGTTTGCTGGTGTCAGGTTTTTTTCTTTTTTTGAGAATTTTTAAAAAAATTTCTTTTAGTTTTGCGATTTAAAGAAAATTGACTTAGATATTGATTCTTATAAACCACAATATTTTTTGCAAGAACAACTGCATAACATGCCACAATAACAACAGTAATTTAATACATATGTAGTGTCTACTTGAACCGCTTTGAAATATTTGAGATTGAAAAGTTTTTTTTAAGATTGATATTGCACAGATCGGTCGTTAGTTCTTAAGTTTTGTCAGAATAAGACTCTACTTCTCCAAATCAAACCCACTCAGACAGACAGATATTAAATAATTATAACCTTTCCACAGAACTCTGAATTATTCTTTTACATGCAGGTGACAAACAGAAAATTTGGACGACAAAAAAGGCCTCGGTTGCTCCTGTGTCCCTTGGCTTTTTCAGGAGTTCACTCGTTTGGCAGGGATTTCTTGTTTTGCTCCCCTCTGAGCCATCAATCAGACTCTAATAACAGGATCTGTTCTGGCACATCATCCTCACGACAGGTGACTTTGTCACTGGATATTAAGCATCATTTCTACTCTGTGCTGTTTTGAAACACGGCTCATAGTCCTAAAAGAACACAAGCTTTTAAAAGCATTGAAAAATATATTTAATCCAGTAACGGTGGCATCCCAAGATGCTTTAAAATAAGTGTCACAAAGCAGACCGTGAGAAAATGATAACGTTTGTGCGAAATCCTTACACCAGCGTGAAATTAGAGTCTTGCTGGCACGACTCTGGTGAATGCAGGCTTCTTGGGTGTCCAGATCAGATACGGTGTCACTCATCTTCACAAATCTTTGCCTTCGCTTAGAAGCACATATAGAAGTAAACTGAGCTTCACCGGGTTCAGTTTGTGCCAGCAGCCTGCGTGACTCGCTGTCCTCGTTTCTCCTGTTTTCATCCCGGCTGCTGTGTGTCCTTCTGAAGTTCCAGCAGATTTGCACCCTGATCAGCATCTTGGTGTTGGCACACTGCTGTCCCTGTGGTCTGCAGCATGTGTTTTCATTTGTCAGCCTCCGGTCCTCCTTTTACTCGCCACCTAAGTGTCACATGAAACTTGTTCCCTGAATACAGCCAATCTAAAATTTCCTCTGCATTTAAAATAACTTTTTTAAAATTATTTTTCTTATTAAAGCGCAGATGGTGATTTATGTCTGCTGCGGCCTGCAAAAAACAAAAAGAGTCTGATATTTAAATGTATATGGACAAAAGCAGGAAGCAGATCTGAAGCAAACATGAAAGTGAAAAGGTAACAAGGAGGGATAAACAAAGAAATCTGCACAAGTGCTGAGCTGAAAAGAACAGAGAGCTAAAATGAACAAAATGGATAAGAGCGTTCCACCAGCTCGAGCTGCTAAAGGCCTCGGGGCGCCAACACGGCCTGACTTCTGCATTTGGGGGCCTGCAGAACACGCACAGTCAGGGAGGGAGGTGATGATGTGTGCTGTGTGAATAGACGGGCCTGGGATCTATTTATATGATCCATCTGGAGGGACTCTCAGCAAAGGGTTAGCAGAGGCCCTGCTGGCACTTTCACACTGCACTTCAGCATTTGCTACTAGCAGGGACCCAGTCCAAACTGAAACTGTGATGCTGTGCAGGTTGCAAAAGGGGAAGTTGAGGCTAAATCTAATTTAGCTCCGTTTAATGCAGCGCAGAATGAAGATTTTACTATATTCATGTAGTAAGGAGTGTTTTGCATCATGCAGGACTGCACGTCTGTCGTTCTCTGGTGTCAATGTAGGACAGTTTTGAGTATGGAGGTCAAACTGATGTTGCACGAGGTTTGTTTTATTGTGAAAATCTCTTCTTAAAGATCTTGGTACTACTTTACAATAAGGCTCCCCTTATAGATGGCTAATATAGTTTAAAGATACAATATTAATTCCTCTATCAACACTTTGTAAATCATTAATAACTGCTTATTATGCATTAATTAAGGGTGACGAGAGACAAAACTGAGCAGTTTGTTGCCAAATAGTGAGCCAAATCTGCCACCTATTTATTTAATCTAGAGTTATTAAATTAAATATTTCAGACTAAGTTACTACCTTGTAAGCACAATAAGCATTTGTAAACCTATCATTCTTTAACATATAATGTTGTACTTTATCACTGCGTTTTACGTATCTACATCTAATATTATATCCTAAAAATTTTGGTTTACAAACGTTTATTGTGCTCACAAGGTGGTAACTTATTCTGACATGTTTAATATGATAACTCTAGATGATAGGTGGCAGATTTGGCTCACTATTTGGCAACAAACTGGTCAGTTTGGTCTCTGTCACCCTTAATTAATGCATGATAAACAGTTATTAATGATTTATAAAGTGTTGACAGAGGAATTAATAACACATCTATAAACTATTTATTAGCATCTATAAGGGGAGCCTCATTGTAAGATGTTCACAGCACAGAAACATCCCTTTTACCAGTTTTACATATTTTGATGTGCTACAGATTCAGAACATTTTGCCATTGTACTAATTCCTATCTTTTCACTTCACTGACTCCCTGTTGTTTAAAAAAAATTGATTTTAAACTTTATTTGCTGACCCATTAGACAAAAGTTTATTTGACTGACTTCCTGCAGCTTCCTTTTACTGTGCTTTATTAATAACTCTGACTTTTCCTGTTGTGTTGGTTGCCAGAGAACTACAAGCAGACAGGCTTGGAAGAGGATTGCTCTGGTAATAAATTACATTGTTATCTAATTTTAGATCTGCTTTGCTGCACCTGTTGCTTCAGCGCTTGTGAGCTGTGACTATCATTAATAAATGCACACATCGGTCTCTTTTTAAAACTGTTTCAAATGTTTTATTTGATTGAAAACATAAAAATTAAAAAATTAAAAAATCAGCCTACCAAGGTTCAGTACTGAGTTAATGCTTGAAATGAGTCAGGGACATGACATGGAAAATAAAAATGATAGCTTTATTTTTATTAAAACAGATTAATTTTAGTGTTATATTGGTATTAAAAAAAGCAGCTGTTCAAACATGAAACTCTTCTTGTGCAACTAATTAATTTGATCACAGACAACAGAAATATATAAAACACCTGATATTTACAAACGTTATGTAAAAAGCAGCATCTTATGAGTCGTTTCTACAAAAATAATGTAAATAAAATCTGTATAGTCCGGACACGGAGCTCATCTCTCTCCTCTTCCCTCCCTGAGGAGCTCCTCCTCCACTCCTCCTGTTTCCCTGATTTTCCTGGCTTCCTTCTCAGCCTCCTCTGCCCTCCTCCTCTCCTCCTTGGCGGTCTCCATGAGCCACGGCCCGCCCAGGTAGCTCAGGATCTCCTCCGGGGTTCCTCTGCGTTGGGGCTCAGGGTGCAGCAGCTCCTTTAAAAGAGTCATCACTAAGGGGCTGAGGCCCTCGAACTGAGAGGGGGGAGGGTTGTCTCTCTGCCTCTGCTCCATGATTGTGAAGTTGTCCTCCTCGTCCCTCCACTGCCCGTCTCTTAGTTTGTTCCTCTCGGCCTCGCGGTCAAACCACTTCTTGTATTTGCAGTAGCCGGGGTCACCGTGGGTGCTCTCCTCCCAGGGGAAGCAGCCAGTGAGGAGGCAGTAGACGAGGACCCCGAGGGCCCAGCTGTCAATGCAGGGCTGCACTGTAATCCAGATGTCCTCCACCTCCTCCTCAATCCCCTCGCTCAGCCTCCTCTCCATCTCCTTCTCGGCCGTCTTGGCAGCTTCCACCTCCGGAGTGCAGAAGGGCGACTCGTACCACACGGCTCGAACGGTGGTGCCGGTGGCCCGAGTCAGGCCGAAGTCCCCCAGCTTCACCCAGCGGCAGGAGCTGTCGCACAGGAAGATGTTCTCGGGTTTGATGTCACGGTGGACGAAGCCCAGCGAGTGGAGGTGCGTGACGGCGCCGCTCAGCTGGGCCATCACCCTCTGGACGCAGTCCTCATCCACCCCAACCTGAGACAGGCGGATCAGTAAGAGCAGGGGTCAAGAAGGGTCACGCTCAACCAGAAGCTTCATCACAACAAATTATTGACCTGAATTCTGTTTATTTTAACATTTTGGCCAACTGAACTGACACAATGGATGCATGTTGGATGTTTGGTTCATGAGGGATTATGTACTTAGTTAAAGCTGCTTTTACACAAGTTGGGTCTGATCAGTAACTTATGCACAGCAAAGGAGTTATTTAAAAAAATCATGTTTTTAAACTAATTTAAGGACAAATGTATCTGTATCTTTTTTCTTTTCTGCTTGCTCTCGGCAAAGACGGACGCTTTTTCCTTATCTAATGACAAGGGCAACGCCTCCCACGAGGCTGCAGCCTCAGACACCCCCGTCTACCCATGTGCTTGCTTTCTTTGGACAGGCTGTACTGAAATATAATTTCATTGTGTGTCTGTGCAATGACAATAAAGGCATTCTGATTCTGAAATGAGCTCAATTTGGCACACTCCAGTGAGAAGTTAGCTGTTAATTTTTGATGATTATTTGTTATATCTATTTAAGTGATATTTGTCATTTAAACGTAAACTATTTTTTTGCCTAAATAATTCATGGAAAACTTTTCGGATCAGTTTGGTTTGTTTATACAGTATAAGTTTAATTTACTGCAAAGTCACCTCAGTCTGTTGACAGAACAGCAATGAAAGAAATCATACAATTTCTGAATAAATAAATAAATAAATAAATAAATAAATAAATAAATAAATACAAAAAACACTAAAAACCTAATTATGCAAATTATGTCTTTATAATAGAAATAATTTGTATGCTGTTTTTTATCCCCAGCGTGTATTTTCAATATACTGTACATCACAAGTGAGTCTTGATAATCTACTCAAACATTTTGTCAGAGAGCAGAACAACTAAAGTGTCTGTGACATTGATTTTTGTAAAAACAAATATTAATGCATGAAAAAATAACATTGACATACGGCAAAAGTAAAAACATCACTGCACTGAGATGTAGAGTTGCTGAGATATTTGCATGTGCGATAACAGGAAGTGATGACAAAGGGGAACACTTAGATTTTAGCATAGTTACCTTATTATTAATTATATTTTTTATATTACCCACAATCAAGATTATGTTAAGTCACCACCAGAGAAAAACAAACGAGAGCCAAAATTCAAATAATATAGTTTCAATAAATAAAGAACATTCCTCTTTTTAAAGTGTTCCCCTTTGATGTCACTTCCTGGTTCACCTTGGCTGCACTGAGTTCAATGAAAATAAACCAGTTATGTGACAAAATGGGTAAAATCATGTGTAATATACCAAATTTCTTGAAGTAATAGGATGTTTTCTTCCACTTTTTATATTTGTAGGACATGTGTGTCGCAGGTCCTCTTACTGGAAATTTGAAAAACTTTTAATGCAGTTTTTTTTTAAATACTAAAACAATTACATTTAAGTGGTTTTTGACTTATTTTCTGTACCATTTCTGTCAAGTTAGAGCAAACTCTCCTTAACCTGAGCCAGACTCAAACATTTCAAAATGTTTATCTTGAGCCAACATGCTCCTTTAATTTAGCTAAGAACAACTCAATCTATACTCTCTGCAAACTGCTAATACAAATGTACCTTAAGGGTTGGCTCTTACTACTCGTACATCACAGAAAATAAGCAAAATACTAAGCTGAGGGGGGGACATGTAAATAAAAGTCAGCTTTTTCGATCAGAAGTCTGGTGCAAGCACTTTGGCAGCAAGACGATAAAACCTGCGTCACCAGAACTCTTGCTGACGCCTTTGGAAATCCCTGCTTTACTTCATCAACTGTGTCTCCCTTCGCTTGATGCAGGGTGCTCTTATGCTTATCAGTGCTCTATTGTGTTCCTGGCAGAGGCATAAACACAGAAATAGGTCTGCTGGAGGCTGTTATCAAGCCCGTCTCAAGTTTTTACTGGCAGGAAGGAGAGCTCGGTGCATTTGGATCAGCTGTGCAGGTCCCACAGAGAAAGACGAGCTGTGAACGTATCCAAAACGCTTTGTGGACATTTGTCTTTATCATGCATTTATCAGAAAATAATCCTGTTTAATCACCTTGAATGTTTCTTATACATTTATGGGGGACGTTATATGCACTTTTGGCATAAAAAAAAAAAAAACTTGGATTGAAGGTTATTTTTTTCTCATTTGTTTTGCAGGAAATTACTGAAATATTTAAACATAAGTCATGCCACACACCAGCCTAACTGACCTCGGACACAATGACGCTGTAGAGATCGCCGTAGAGACACGCCTGTTGGGCAAAAATGTAGTAGGACGGCGTGGAGAAGAAGATGCCCACGGCCCGCGTCAGAGAAGGATGGGTGCAGTAAGAAAGGGAGAGGCTGTATTCACGCAGGAAGGAGGTGAGGGAGGTAGACTGGCGGGGGAAGAACTTCAGAGCCATGGGAGTTCCTGATGGGAGCAGAGCAACAGTAAAGTAATGAACGATGCACTTTTTAAGACCTTTCAGCATTGTTGAGCAGAGCTGCATGTTGAACCCATCTTTGACTCAGTTTGCAAATATTAGCTCCCTCTGGAGTGACTGCACTTCTCATCTACACTCCCTGCTGCAACTCTATCCTGGAATCCAAAACAGAAAAGCTGTGTTAAAAAAAAAAAAAAACAAGTAGACCCCGTCTACATTCTTTACCTGGTAGAAACGCCTTCAGCAGCAACAAATTTAAACTATGTTTATTAGGTTCTCACATAGTTGTGGGGAACTTTTGGTTCACTCTTCTTTGTAGCGTTGCTCTACTTTGTAGTTTAGTGGTTCCAACCGTGGTCCTTGAGGAACACCATCCTGCATATTTTAGTTGTTCCACCGCTTTGACACACCTGGTTTGATGAATGGGTGATTGACAGGCTTCTTCAGAGTTTGAGTAAGCAATTAAATCACTGAATCAGGCGTGTTGGAGCAGGGAAACGACTAAAACATGCAGTGTGGTGTTCCTCAAGGGCCAGGGTTGGGAATTGCAGACATTTCTGATCAGTTCGCTTAAGGCCCCACCCCAGGTCAGGACTTCTGGTCTATTGCAACGTCTTGATTATTTCCCTTTTCAGCCATTTTATTGTAGATTTGATGTGTTTGGGATCATTGTCCGGTTTCATGACCCAGTTTGGTCCAAGTTTCAGCTGTCGGACAGATGGGCTCGGGTTTTTTTCTCTAGAATACATCAGTCTACAGAGGGATTCACAACCCACTCAGTGACTGCAAGGTATCCAAGTCCTGTGGCTGCAAAACAAGCCCAAACCATCACCGCTCCACCACTGTGCTTAACAGTTGCTGAGAGTTTGTGCTGACAGGCTGTATCTGCTTTTTTTCCGAACAAGCTAGCTGTCTCATCCGTCTACATTTACAGGAGTCTTGGGGTCCATTCAGATGCAACTTTACAAACCCAAGTTGTGCTGCCATTATTATTATTATTATTATTATTATTATTATTATTATTATTATTTATTTTTAGTTTTTTGGAGAGAGAGAGAAGAAGCTTTCTTCTGGTAACCCTTCCAAATAAACCATTAGTCTTTTTCAAATTCTGTTGTCAACTGAGGCCTGTAGAGTCTAAGATGGAGGACTGGGGTATTTAATTTTTCTGAGCACTGCACAGTCTGACCTTGGGGTGATTTTGTTTAGTTTGTTTTGATGTCCACTATGACAAGGTTTCTATAGTGACAAAACATGTTTACAAATGAGAAAACATTGAAGATATCCATCCAGCTGTTGGATTCTGATGGCTTTCAGATCCCAACAAGAGGAGCTGGAGTTGTGACGTCTAGTGTTCTTAAAATCTGACTGATGCTCCAAAACAGTAAAACTCCTACTTTAAAGAGGTGGGCACACTTACTGATGATCAGGTCATCAGTACTTTTGATTGGTTGTTTTGACTTTTAAATCCTATAGAAGCAGCTGGGGTGAATTTAGTTTTTCACAAACAGATGTTTCGATCTTGGCTAAATAAATAATGGCATGGTAGAAAGTGTATTTTTGTGCACCTGAAGTTGCATTTGTGTTCCTCGAGGCATTCGGGGGGGGGGGGGGGGGGGGTGCTGCAGGAGTGTGGGGTGCCTGTGTTGATTTAAGAGCTATCCAGTCCCTGTGTAACCCAAGCAGGAGCTGCGTCCGCATTCTTGGCACAAAGTCGATCTCGCTCCCAGTGCGGGTCGGACTCAGCCAGGGCTGTCCCTCGTCGCTGATCCTGTTTGTGGCGTTCATGGACAGGATCTTGAGACGCCGTCGTGGAGAGGATGGTGTCTGCTTTGGGAACCTCTGGGTCTCATCTCTGCTTCATGTGGATGGTTCAGTTGGCGTCTTCAGGCCAAGACCTCCAGTGTGCGCTGCGGTGGTTTGCAGCCGAGTGTTACACGGCTGGAACGAGAGTTCGCTCCTCCAAGTCTGAGACTCTAGTTCTTGAAATGGATAGATTACCTCCTCTGGGTCAGGGAAGTGTTGACCTCAGGTGGAGTAGTTCAAGAATCTGGATGTCTGGTTCACGAGTTATGGTAGGATGGAGCAGGAGATGGGTCGACGGATTGGGACCTCGTCCTCAGTAATGATGGCATCGCTTCGGTCTGTCATGGTGAAGAGAGAGCTGAGTCAAAATGCAAAGCTCTCAATTCACTGGTCTGTCTACGCTCCAACCCTTACGTATGGTCATGAGGTTTGAACGAACGAGATCTCAGATATAAGAGGCTGAGATGGGCTTCCTTCACAGGGTGGCTGCGCTTAGCCTTAGGGTGAGGAGCTCCGTCAGCCAGGAGGAGCTCGGAGTAAAGCCGTTGCTCCTCCTCATAGAAAGGAGTCAGTTGAGGTGGTTTGGGCATCTGATGAAGATGCCTCCTGGACGCCTCGCTGTAGAGGTTTTCCAGGCATGTGCCACTGGTAGGAGGACCCTGGGAAGACCCAGAAACTGCTGGAGAAATTGTGCATCTACTCTAGGGTCCCCCAGAAGGAGCTGAAAAATGTCGCTGGGGAGAGAGATGTCTGGGTTTCTCTTCTGGACCTGTTCTCTCCGCAACCCGATCACGGATACGTGGTAGAAGATGAATGGATGAAGTTGGGTTTGAGTAAATTTAGAACCTGATTAAGACCAAACTATGCCTGCATACCCAAAACCTCTAGAAGAGAGATCAAAAAGAAAAAAGAAGGTGGACTTTTCTTTACCTTACTCGGGTTAAATAGGATCTTTAACTCTAGGTTGCACTGACCTCTCTTCCTGTGCACGGCCAGCATGACTTTTCCGTACGATCCCTGTCCCAGGAGCTTCAGGACCTGGAAGTGTTTGGATACTTTCAGGCTGGGCAAGGACTGCGCTGACAGGAAACATAGCTCGTCGAGTTCTTGAGCTGCCGTGGCCTGGACACATGCAAACAGACACACAAACCCAGATTCTGTGTCAGCGCAGCAGCGAGGCTGAGGATTTGATTCTGTAGCATCGAGGGAAATAAGAGCCACCGTGAGCAGCATGATGACAGTTCACTACAAAGAATGAAGTGTGCCTCCCAAGCTGCACATTCTAATTATAAAAGCGTAAATCTCATGCATCTCATTAGCTGTCATATTAAACATGTGTTCCCTTCACTGGTTTTGAGAAACGGAAAATCTAAATCCAATCCCACTGGCAGAGCATAGTGGAAAATACTGTGTTGTATTATCACCTTTGCTAATCTGGGCTGATCTTCGCTGATGTTTACAACAAACTGGATTAATTCCTGGCATTCCTTTTATCGGACAATCAAGACATGTGGTGCTGTCAATCACTCTGTGTTTCCATCATCGACTGTTTTGTGAAGGCACAATGATTTCCTTTGAAGTAGATCTCCCGCCACGTGTCCCGGTAAACTATAACGGGTGCGAACAGCTAAGACACGCAGCTTAACGCAAAAGATAAAGCGATCAGAACTGGATAACATATTTTTACTCGTGACCTTTCACATGTTGCGTAAGCATGGCAGCATATATGAAATAAATTACACCTGTTATTGACACTGAATATGTAGTAAAACTGACTTTTGTTGGGCAAAATATTATTCAGTGCCTTGTTTTTCTGATTAATGAGCTTTTTATGGCGACCACAAACAGCTGCATTCAGACAGTTAAAGGGTCAAGATGAATGCATACCGCCCGCCATCCTTCAAGCCAGAGTTTTAAACGAAGATAATCTCACGATGAGGAGTTATACCCGTTCCGTTACGTGAAATTGTGAGATCTTTCGAGATGTGATAGCACTCAGAGAATGGGTTGGGAATGACTCTCAGCTACTACCTCACAAATTTTTATCTCAGCCTCTGTAAAATTGACTGGGTTATAGCTGTTCATGTGTTTTCCACAGTCTATTGGCTGTGGCGGCCATCTTAAATTGGGCTAACTCCAGTCAGTTGTAGATGAGCACCTAATGACTGTTTGATGAGACTTTCATTAAATCCACCCAGTGATTCATGAGATATTTTGTTCACAGTCACAAATGATTCCAATGATTAATGACAACATTTTGGAGTCAGATCCTGCTCGATCAATCAGCCCTTAAACTACAAAGTAAGTGTTTGGGATGTCTCTCACCAAACTTGAGCTCAATATCCATAAAAGTAGCTGAATTATAGCTACTTTTGTGCTTGTTAAGATCACTTAGCTGGGGCAGCCATCTTGAAATGGATTGACTCCAAAAGTTAACATGTTGTAGATGTAAATAAATCAAGTGATTAATGTCTGAGGGTTTCATTGAAATCTGTTTGCTGTTATATGAATATTTTGCTAACAGTACAGACAAGCAAACCTAAACACACAGACATGGACAAAACCTTACGGCTGCTTCACTTCTGGAAGAGGGGAGACAATAAATGCCAATTTATGACGAGTTAGTTGGAAACATACAAATAACTCTGACGTGCAGCTAAAACGGATATTTCAAGAAACGTTAGTTGTTTGGGGAATGAACCTTTATGATGTTTGAATGCATCAGTTTTAGACCCTAAAGAGGTCAGACCCATAGAAAACATGTTTTTGATATGGTTTATTATCTGGGTGTCCAGATACTTTTTAAAAAACATCTTCAGTGGATCCAAAATGTTGCTGCCAGAGTTTTAATGAGAGTTGATAAGAGAGATCATATCTCTGCAGTTTTAGCTTCTCTCCTTTGGCTCCCTGTCAAATCCAGAATTGAATTCAAAATCTTACTTCTAACCTACAAAGCTCTCAACAACCTAGCTCCATCTTACATTTGAGATCTTATAGTTCCATATTTTCCTAACAGAGCACTTCACTCTCAGACTGCAGGTTTACTCGTGGTTCCTAGAGTTTCCAAAGCAGCATGGGGGAAAGATCTTTCATTTATCAGGCTCCTCTCTTGTGGAAGCAACTTCCAGTTTCTGTCCATGAGGCTGACACATTGTCCAGTTTTAAGACTGGGATTAAGACTTTCCTTTTTCATAAATCCTATAGTTAGGGTCAGTTTGAGTTTCCTGAGCTGTCCCTTAGTTCTGCTGATATGGGCTTAGACTGCTGGAGGACAAACTGACCACACATTTTCCCTCTGCTACTGTCTTTACTTACTCTGCTCAACCTGTTTTGTATTTTTAATTATTTTTTCTATCCTAACGTGTTTTTGTCTTTCAGGTACACCTGGACCTATATCTGGACCTGTCATTCTGTGTTCGTTTGTCTCTCCTTTCTGTCTTCTCAAACCAGCTGGTCAAAGCAGATGGCCATTTGTCTTGAGTCTGGTTCTGCTGGAGGTTTCTTCCTTTTAAAAGAGAGTTTTTCCTTTCCACTGTTACCAGTTGTCTTGCTCAGGAAGGGAGACTGCAACGAAGCCAAGATTCAACTTGTCTGCTGGATTCCTTAGATAGAGATTTTTACTAATAGGTTTTTCTATGTATGTGAATGCTCCTGTAAAGTGCTCTGAGACAACTTTGTGTTGATTTGGCGCTATATAAATAAAGTGAATTGAATTGAATTGAATAAAATATTCTTCATTTCAGCTCACAATTCCCTAAGTTGAACAATAATGCATAATGAAGATGTTATGCTAATAATAATAATAACTGAGAGATCTTTCTTCTAAGAGACTTTTTTTATGATCTTAATGTAAGGGTCAGCGGTCCCCCACTGACCCCTCATCTGCTCACACTCTGCCCCTCATGCCATTGTTTCTTTTTCCCTGTTGAGTTTTGCTTATCACCCATCTGTTAGGGGTGTAATGGTACGCTAAAATCACATTTCGGTTCGGTTCAATTTCAAGGAGGGCTTGGTTTGGTTAATTTTCGGCACAAAAAAGACAAAATATAGACTTACAAAATGTTTATTTGGAAAATATGCCAAGTAAACAATACGTTTGTATAAAAATAAATAAAACCTATCCAGTTTGATAATATATACAGGTAGTCCTCGACCTACGAACGGGTTCCGTACCTATAAACCGTTTGCAACTCGATTTTAATGTAAGTTGGAACTCATTATGCTGCGCCGCAAATCAGTTCGCAAGTCCGGATTTTTGCCGCAAGTCAAGGAAATACATGTAAAATGTATGTTAACACTGCGTTGCACACCCGTTCTTAAGTCCGAGTTGCTGTAAGTCGAGGGCGCCTTAAGACGAGGACTACCTGTATATATATATTTTCCCCCTTGTCCTGTTCAACGTTGTGGCACTCAGAATTATTGTCTGAGTGTCGAGCTGATACCCAACAGATTTACTTTCACAAGCAGAGCATTATGGCTGCCTTAATGTTCCACTTGATATATAAATAAAACTTTATTAGAATTTGCTTTGGGTTTGTTTAAGATGTATGGACACGGGGGTAAAATGACAAATAAGAAAACACAGGTAGAAAAGTGAGAGAAGGAGTAAAAGAGAAAGAAGGCGATAGGAGTAGAGGAGCGAGAGAGAGAGGTATAAAGAGAACACACATCAACATCATTGAAGTCTGCCTCTAGACCTGCAGAGAGACAACAAGACTAAACCGAGAAACCACA
Source organism: Hypsolebias antenori (assembly GCA_031762315.1). Lineage (NCBI taxonomy): Eukaryota > Metazoa > Chordata > Actinopteri > Cyprinodontiformes > Rivulidae > Hypsolebias > Hypsolebias antenori. The sequence goes on from JARVGS010001283.1 coordinate 14,665,317, forward strand.
ACAACAAAACAATATATACAGTATAATGATACTAATAACATCATTAGAAAGTGTTTTATATGGTACTTGGTGATACAAGATGTATTTAGTGGCCACTACAACCCAACTGAGTGTGTATCTGATAAACACCTGAATCTAAACACCTGTGTGAGCATGCTTGTCACTGTACGATTTCTCCATAAGAATGTTCAATAGTGGATATGGGGACCCACAGACCCACCCCCACAGGACATGATGGTAACACAGGGAGGACCGGAACCACAGACACACAACGGCCCCCGCTAGTAAATTAAAAGAGGATCAATTAGTGCATTATACAACATAAATAGTGCTTTTTCAGTGAATAACTCCTTCACTTTGTACAGAATTGCTGTCGATTTTGCCATTTTTGTTCTTACGTTATTTATATGAGATTCCCATGTCAATTTTTTTTATCAAGAATTACACCCAAGAATTTCACCTCATTAACTCTAAGAATCTCAATTCCATCGACCATAAATGGAGCATCGACCTGTCATTTACTGTTACTGAATATCATATATGTTTTAGCTAGATTTAATACTTTATTGAGATTAAACCAATTTTGAAATTTCACAAATGTTTGTTCTATAGCTTTACCCAGACAAAAAATGTAGCATCTGCAATTAAAATACATAGTAAGTAAAGTTTATTTATAGAGTGCTTATCACAGACATAAAATCACAAAGCGCTGTACAATAAAAACCAATGCTAAAAATATACAAAGAATAAAACAAGCAAAAGAACTACAAAAAATCACAATAAAATCATGACGTAAAAGCTGAGAGAATAAAAGTGTTTTCAGTTGCTTTTTAAAAACCTCAACAGAGTCAGCAGAACGAAGCTTGTTTTCGTTTCAAGGTTTAACACCCCTCCAGCCCTCGTCTAACCGGTAAATGGACCCCCCTAGACTTCTGAGTATTACCCAAACAATACT
>JARVGS010001283.1:14714375-14726969 GCA_031762315.1 Hypsolebias antenori
AAAACATCTACCTTCCTTCTCTGCATCATGTCAGCCAGCTCTCTACCTTTGCCTGTCATTGTCCCCACATTTAGAGTGTTCACCCTCAGTCCTACATTCTTCACTTTCCTCTTCTCCCTCTGTCTCCTGACACGTTTCCCTCCTCGTGGTCTTTGCCTAACAGTAGCACAATTTTCACCAGCACCCTGTTTGTCAACAGCACCGGTGTCAGTCGTCGTTAACCCGGGCCTTGACCGATCCAGTATAGTGTCGCTTAGATGAACTCGCATATTAGTTTTGGTGAACATGTTTTACATCAGATGCCCTTCGTGACACAACCCTCACCATTTACCTGGGCTTGGGACCGTCACAAGAGATACACTGGCTTCTGCTCCCCAGTGGCTGCTGGTTTTGAAAGCAGCTCTCTGACACTGATTTGTCTGAATTTTTCACCTTCACCAGCAAAAACCGATTACACAAGATTCATTTTGTGAACTTTACACCCTCTCTGCCTTCCAACCAATGCCTCAGACTAATCCGACTGGATAAATAGGCAAATCTCACTTCTCCCTGAAAGTTATTGTTCTTGTTTTTTAATCTCTTTATGTCAGAAGCTCAGTTTCAAGACGAACTTAATTGTGGTTTAGTATTTAATCTCTGGGGAAGTGCTGGTGGCTCCCAAATGTTTATTTGTCTATAGAAGAGAGGTCGACACTGCCCAAGCTCAGGTTTTTGTGATATGCTTAATCCACAATGGGATTACCGTGATCAGTACTTTATGTGTTTGTTTAGGAAGAACTGATATACAGCACTGGAAGCTAGATTTAGAAAAGCACCCGTGATGTGAAAGAGTTTGTGAAGGGAAGGCTTCCTGTGAAAAGATAATACACTGAAATTTAAAATAAGTCTGTTCTCATGTATTTCTTTAACAGGCCTCCGGTTGTGTTAGATTTCTGACAGTGAAAAATCAAAACCACCATCTTGTTTTTGCATATTTTCTTCCTGGCATAAACAGATACAGTTTTTAATTTTCATCAGTGAATGTAGTAGGGTTCTGTGAAATGATTATAAACATCTTACCTGTTGTAGATGTATTTGCTTAAAGCTTTACTTTGGTGAAATATAGTTTAATCCTGCCCAGAATGACAAGCTATAGGCTAGTTAAAACAAAGTTAAGGCCAACGTGAATTGCTGCCGTCATAAAACAGTTCAGGTTTTAAAAGTTTTATAGCTGTTCAGCCAAAAACTGTTTGAAATTAGTGTTGTTTTAATAATGGCAAGACTTTGGTCTTGACCCTGCTTGTAGTAGCCTTTGGCTTATCAGTCTGGTTAAAATGAAACGCCAAACTGGAAGAGTGTCTTTCACAGAGTTGTAAATACAATGGCTGAAACTGAACAAAATAATACAAAAAATAAGAACATGCAGGTGCAAAGGGGAAAAAAAGCCTTAAAAATAATTTTCTCGCTAACGTTCCCTTGTGTCGTTCCTCGCAGAGAGTCCCACTCAGAACCCGTTCAACCGCACTCTTTCTCCGGACAGAAGAGAGGAGCTGGCCAAGATCAGGCAAAGGCAGCTGGCCAATGCGGTTCACTACATCTGGGAGACGGGGGAGGACAAGTTTGCCTTTAGATATTTCCACACCGGCTTCTGGGAAAGCTGCGAGGAACAAAACGATGGTGAGATAATTACAAGTTCATTGTTTAGTGCTGTTTGGGTGTGCATCTCTCAAAACCACATCTGCTAATACTTGGTAACCTTCCGTATTGGGCCTAAATCTTTATGTTGTTAGCAGGGGAGGTGTGTCGCAGCTTCATCGACCTAACTCCCGGAGATACACAAGGTAAGCTTGGCGTTAATTCCCATTTCTTCCAGTCAAACCCACCTTTTTTCATTACTGGTTGCACATGCTGCAGGTGTGCTCTGGCTGTCAGTTGTTTCTGAGTTCACATACATCGGCCTGCTGGGGATGGGCTTCTTACTAATGTGCCTGGAAATCATGTGCTCCCATAAAGAGATGCATGCGCTGAAAATCAATGCCTTCGCTGCTATTTGTACTGTGCTGTCAGGTGAGGGTTTACTTCAGATTTACAGCGTTTCTTTATCGTTCTCTCAGCACAGGGCTGAAGTCCTTCTCTTTTGTTTCACTTCCTGTACAGGTCTTCTTGGGATGGTAGCCCATATGATGTTCACCACCGTATTTCAGATGACAGTCATTGTGGGACCTAAAGACTGGAGACCTCAGTCCTGGGACTATGGCTGGTCCTTTGCGTAGGTGGCTTCAAACAAGTTATTTCTGCAGAGTGCTTCTCACCCTCTTAGGAATCTAACTTGTCTTTTCTCAGCCTTGCCTGGGTGTCCTTCAGCTGCTGCATGGGGGCAGCTGTGGTGACGCTCAACTCCTACACAAAGACCATCATTGAGATCCGTCGCAGGCAGAGACTTCGCTTGGAGGAAGCGAGAGCCGCCACTCACGCACCGACGTATGACGAGGTCGTTCCGGGAGGAGGGTTCTACTCGGTCAGCGGCCTGTTGCACTGTCCAGATGGCATAATCGATGTGGCATGGGCCCCGAATGGAAGCGTGGTGGGAATGGGAAATGGGGACGTACCGACGCTGGTTTTGGTGGGGGGCTGTGGGCCAGAAGGGTGTGAGGACTGTGAAAGAGAAAGGGATGAGATGGAGGAGGCCATAGAGAGAGTCGATTCACCTTGTTAGGTGAAACTGAATAAGGACCGTATCACTGCGCTGATGGACTGTTTTATTTTTTATTTATTTTGACTTCCCGTCAGCTTGGGATGCAGCTCATTGTGGGCAAAGGTCAGTGAAATTAACACATATCAAACTGTTAAGATGATTATGTACTCCTAGGTGACACTAACATGCAAACCTGCATGTCTTCTGCATACGTTTCTGTGCCTAATGGGGAAAAAAATGTATATTTATATGTAAATGCATAAATGTTTATTTTATACATCTAATGTCTCCAAGATGAATTCTTGTCATAATTTTGACAATATATTATGATGTATCTTTTTTTATTTGTTTGTTTGTTTGTTTAAGGTAATCTTTTTCTGGTGACAAACTAAAAATGTCTGAGCACATTTAAACCAAAAGATCCAACTTACAGCAGCATTTTCTGTGAAGAAGCACAGACAAACCCCATCAAAATAAAATGATTACAGAGATTTTGGAGAGTCTGCTCTCTCATGTTGAACAGAAGATTATGAGTAAAGCGTTAATCCCAAGTTGGATGGGAAGAGGGAGGAAAAGAGTGGAGAGATGTAAAAAAAAAAAACGAAGAAGAGTGCTTTGGGGTGGGGGACAGAATGGAAGTTGGATAGAAATACTGACACACAGTAACATGCTGCCCACACACACACTTTAACATCTGCAACATTAAAGTGTGTCACAATCAGGGAAATAAATGCTAAATAATGTGGTTTTAATTTTAAACAAAAGATGATAAGCCCCATCTGCACTACTGTGGATATTTTAAAAAAGGAGAAATCTGTTGAGTTTGCGTCTTTCGTCCACACACAAACCGTGTTTTTAGTGGGAAAACAGAGATTAAAAAAGCGTTCCACAGTGGAGTGTTTCTTTTAATGTAATTTTTGGTGTGTTTGTGCAGACTCAACATAGAACTTTTAAGAAATGATGATTTAGAGCCTATTTCCCATATGCCCATATCACTGTGTGCCTTAGAAACCAAAGCAACAATGGGACTTTTTTTTTTAAACCAATATTTGTATCCTTCTTATTTAATCCTAAAATTGTCACCATTTAACTTTGAATGTGTGTTGAAATTGTTAATAACTGAGAGGAAATTATAAATGTTATGAAGAAAAGAGCGTTCTTTGTTTCTCTATGATTTACTCTGTTGTTAAAATTATTGCCACTGAGAGCCGAGGCACGGGTATTTTAGTGTTTTCTTGTTAGAAACAGACCGTATAATGTAAGATTCTGTAGAAAGTTACAAATTAATATTATCTTATCTGTTTGAACAGCCTCACTTTGAAGGGAAAATGTTTTTTTTTTTACTGACTGGAAAGACAAACTGGCTTAAGCAGGTCCAAAACCAAATTGGATTAACGTCATCTTAAAGTGGTTCTAACCGCAAACATTTTAGAGCTTTTTATAAGAAATATATTTTTTCATCTTTTCATCACTGTCAGTTTTGTATTCTAGCTATTTCCATGAGATTTTATAGTTGCTTGCAAATGCAAAAAGCAATGGCAGAAGACATTATGGGTAGTATTTCCATCGCAGCCTGGGATACTTCTGACAAGAATACTCAAATTATTCTGCTGGAATAATTGTAATTTGGAGATATGTTATATTTAGAGCAGTGTACAAGTTCATAAAATGCTGTTTGCATTTAGATTTATGGATTTTAAAGACTGGAATTGTTTTATGATGGCAACAGTCCACTCTGGTTTTAGTCACTTTGAGCTGTTATCTTGTCAGTGCCTTCAGAAATATACTTTTCCAAATGATGCTGTTCAAAGAGCTGTCTACAACAGGTAATATATTCCTTTTTCGTGATCTTTCCACAGAATCATTGTTTAAAAAAATCTAAATTTAATATTGTAGGTTAATATTTGTAGGTTTCACTTTTAAGATAATCCTGGATTTACTGCTGAGGATTAAAACAACTGAAAACCTAACAGCTAAAGCACTCTTTATGTTAACAACAGAATGACAATCTAAGTTTCTGGGTCAAAGGGGAATTGGGAAAGATGAATAAATTGATTTCCGAACTACAGATATGAGAAAACCTTTAATTTATTGTTCAGTGAATGAAGCACAACACTCCAGAGCTACAAACTCAATCAAAATCATTCAAAAGTCTGTGAAAAATCCACTAAAACAAGCTAGACCCAAGTTTTTTAATACATTTAAAAATTAAGAATACATCCGACAATAGAATAGTTGCATTTTTATTCGTTTTATGTAGTTACCACAAACCTTGTCTTTGGCTGTGAATGCTACTTCAAAAATTGTCTCCTATTTTACATAAATTTGTTCACAAATGGTTAAAGAAAATCAAAAACCTTCCTGAAAACTTGGTTGCAACCATAACAATGCAAGAACAAAGTATTTACAAAAAAGGGTGTTGACTTAACCCTCCTGCTACCGTTGGGTCAAAAGACCCACGAGGCCTTGATCTAGGCCTGTCGCAATAAACAATAAATCAATTAATTGCATGATGAAAATTTTCGACCTCATTTTCATTTATGGGCTTTATCGTTTCTTCGTGTCTCTCTCGCTCTACTGAAGACACTGGATGACAAACGGCTCAACTCTGGCGCTCGTCACTGACCCAGCTACGAGCTAAAGCTAACAGGCTGACCTCAGGGGAAAAAACCTCCATCTTGTTGAAGCTCCAAAATTCACGGTTAAAACCCGTGCCTTCACGTAAAAAGTAGTTTTCTCTGCAAAAAGAAGCTGAGAACTTGTTTACTGATTTTTTTTGTAAAGCTTTGTGTGAAAAATGCTATGTTAAAGAGCTCAAACCACTCAGAGTGTTCGCCATTTTGAGAATACAAGTGAGACAGCCCATGTCACGTCAAGGGGCCTCCTTCCCGTTTTTCTTAAACACGCTGCTCGCTCCCTCACTATCCATCCTTCGGTTCAATCTTGTACCGTATCCGGTGGTTGAAAAAAGGTACTTCATGCAAAACAAATTAACAAACATTTCTTCTTAAATTCGACAATTTTTAATTCTAATTATCAAATTCCAAACAATTTTATCGTTTATCGTAATAGCCCAGCAAAATTTGTTATCGTGACAGGCCTAGAGGCCTCAGTCTTGTGGGTCTATTTGACCCAAGGGCAGCAGGAGGGTTAAGCGGAGGGTTGAGAGTCTGATCTCAATGGGGGGAAAGGAAAATAAAAGTAGAAATATATGAAAAAAGGAGATAAATAAGAACAACTTTAATGTTTCATTGGTTCATACTGAATGAGACGCATTGCATTCTCATTTTCAATCACTCCTTTGATGAACTCTCCTTCAGCCAGCCGTTCTGTGAAGGAAAGAAAAATGGAGAATAAAGTGTTAAATCTCTGAGAAAACCGTGATGAGATCTACATAAGAAGAAGAGATGAGGAAAGACAGATCCCTTTGGCTGTTGTGTTTATTTATGCACATGAGGGAGAATGACCCTGTTTTTGTAGCAACAGTGCAGATGTTCACCAGTAGATCTATTTGTACTTTTGACGTCAGGCCAGACTCTGTTGTTAAGAGTTCCTCGGTGAAGGTGTAATAGAATACAATAATAATTATTCATATTAAAGTAACTAAAAAACCAAGAAAGGGCATTTTCCATTATTTGCGTACAATGCCTCTTACCGTTGTCCCTCTTATCAAAGAAAGCCCACAGCTTGTTGGCTCTCTTCTCGGGCGTGTTCTCATCCTCTGGTAGCCTCTTCTGCTCCTCCTCGGGGATCAGCTTAAATATGGCCTGAGGAGGAGGAGGGGGGGGGAGAGAACAGATGAATATTTATCCCACTCAGCTACTCTGGACGTCTACACAGGACAGAACTGTGTCCGAAAGATGGGAACAAACTGGAAATTCGCCAGCTGCTTAGGTTCATTTGTGTGCTGTGAATTTTTAGACTAAATACCTTCATTTTCAAAGTTTATTTCCTTTGTTTGGGTCATAATTCACTATAAGTCAGGTACATGTTCACTAGCCTGTGTGTCCACTTTTAGAGCTCTGCAGTGGGTCATTTCAAATCCAGTGGGTGGTAAATGACTGAAAGGCTGTGCACTTCAAGTTTGGGCCTTTAAGACCGTGTCCCACTTAGAGACGATGCACTTATCTCCCACATTTAAGACACCTAGATTAACGTGGATTAGTGCCATGACTCAAGCCACAGGCCAAAAGCCGAGATGTCAGCTCCTCTTTTGCTGCGCTTGCCCTTCTGTCTCACCCTGCTGATCTCGGAGTCTGCAAAGTTCAAACCGGTAGACGTGGTTACGTATGGATAATCTTGTTAATCACTTCTACACAACAAGGTTGTAAGGTTGTAGTCATTTATAAACATAAAATGAAGCAGTGCCAAGCAGCTGCTCAGCGTTGAATAAAGCGTTCTTTATCTAGTCTGCTCTGCTGGTGCCTTCCTCGTTTTGGTTTCCTGCTTTGCTACTACATCTAGAAGACATAAACTCTTTAAATAACGTGCTGTAAACAACACAAGACACCATTACAGTTCATTCAGGGTTTGCTTTCCTACGTTGTTCTACCAACAACAAAAAAAACCTTTAAAGTTTAAACAACTTTATTTTGTGAAAGGCTGTTTAAAGTTCAGTGCTGATTATGTCACTGCCGATTATTTAAAATGAAGTACTGTAATTTCATACAGCGAGTGTAAACGCAACACTTCTGGACCTGGGCCAGTTGGCCAGGAAATAAATCCTATTACAATTCAAGCTGGATTCTCAGCTGATCTTCCTAAACCTCTTACAAACCCTTTATTATTTGTCTTAAAACAGAATGCAGAGATTTTCGAAACCCAAAGAACTACGGCTTGCATCCGTCAACGTAGGAGAATCACCTTACAGGAACCTGGGTTAGACCGGAGGCGATGGATAGTCCGGTAACTCAAAAAGCATCCTTGGTAAAAAAAAAAAAATATGGACTGCCTATTCTCTCTGACAGCTAAACCCATAATCACAGAGATTATCATGGGGTCAAATCGACAGCTAATTGGACTGACAATCACGACTGAGACCTACATACCATTAGGACTGACGACTCCCACAAAACAGCAACGCACTTAAGATGGACTGAACAGAAGACCGATAAGACTAACAGAAATATCTGACTTCCCAATGAGGAAATAGTTGCTATCAAATTGAACATAAGACAGCAAATTTAGCAAATCAGTCCTTAAAAAGCTTTAAAGGGTTAAAATAACACAAGGGTTAACATCATTTGATACTCTACTTCTTAAGGTACTGGAGATGTCATCACTCATTTGAAACAGGTTATTTTTTTTCTGATTTCTGTCTTGCTGCAACAGATTTGCACACCACCCAATGAATCGCCCTCACCTGGCAGATTTCTTTCACTTCGGACTTGTTGATGTATCCGTTCTTGTCCACATCAAACAGCGAGAAGGCCCACTCCAGTTTCCTGGTTGTCTTCCCGCTGGAGGTCATGTGCAACGCTATGATGTACTCCTTGAAGTCCAAAGTGCCGTCATCGTTGGTGTCAAAGGAGCGGAACACGTGCCGTGCGTAGCTCTTGGCGTCGGCCTCGGGGAAGAAGCGGGCGTAGATTTCTTCAAACTCTTCTGGCGTGATGCGTCCCGTGGGACACTGCTTCTGGAAGTTCTCGTACCACTGGGAAATTTCAGTCTCGCTAAACTTAGTGCTAAGCTTCAGGTCTTCCAGGATCTCCTTTGATATCGCACTGCTGGTGGTATTTCCCATGGCAGATACCTTTTAGATTCTGTGTAACCTGTCAGCTCTGTCAAACTTCCTGGCCACCTGAGTCCTTCAGACGTCTTTCGTCTTCTCCAATCCCCAAAAAGGATTTCTGTCCAAATGTTTTTTTATGCTCCCAGACGTCACTTGATTTGGGTGTAAAAGCACAAGTGGACCCTGAAAGAGACAAGTATCATATCTTAAATGTTAATGCTAAAAATGATGCCCAAGGATTTAGCATTAGCATTGTAGGCTTGATCCAAGATGCAGAGGAAATCTTACCTGTGTGCTGCGCAGGCAGGTAGTGGCTGCAGAACTGACTGTTTATCTCAAATGTCATATGGGGAGGGATAAGGAGGGTAATGGGAAACACCCCTACAGGAGGTGACTGGGTTAATTATGTTAATGCGGGACTTAAAGTGGATGAGTGTTCAACTGAAATGACCCCAGCATCCTAAGTTTCTGTGCTACACCTGAGGATCCAGAAAGTTCTACATCATCTGTAGTAACTGATGCCAAGTGATGCTGTCTGATGCAGACTTTTATCCAGCGTGGACCCAGACACAGTCCTGGGAAGTGTTTGCCATTGAACACAGTTTTTTCTGCTTATGCAAGTAAAAGCTTCACTTAACAAAGACAAAAGAGACACAAGTAAGAACAAGACCTGGAAATGCTGCTGCCCTCTGAAGGCTAACAAGACACCTGCCTTTCTGGAAGCAGCTGAAACTTTTGATAAATATTCTGTCAGTCTTTATCACTGCTGCTATGAAAGAAGGGCATATAATTGCCTGTGTGTATGTGAGAGAGATTGTCTGCCGTGTTAGCAAAACATCTCATGAATGGAGTTTAATGAAACAGTTGGACATCAGCAACTGATCATCTTTTGGAGTCAGCCCAATTCAAGATGGCTGCCACAATTGATCATCCCTAAAAAAGCATAAGAAATGCTAAAATTCCACCAGATTTAAAGATATTGGGCTAAAATTTGGAATGGTAGTAGCTGAGAGTCATCCTCAACACATACTCCAAGCAATCACAGACTAAGTGAAATCTTTCTTTAAAATGAGGACATTCAAGGCAGAGTCACAAGTATTTCTTTAAAGGCCTTTCATTTAAACATCTCTTAAGATTTCAGAAAGTTTTATTCTGAAAAGATGGAGAACTTATTCGAAGGTTACGAAGGAATTGGCTATCAAATCCACTATTCAGTTCTCTAAGGAGACAAGCAATTTTTAGTTTCTTGTTTTTATTGAAAACGCACTCACTCTTTCTCCCTCAACTGCTGAGATTAACAGAAAAGTCTCAATTTCAACATTCATTTTGTTGTCTTCCTGCTATTTTAAATTAAATATTGAGTTTACATTACTTGCAGGTTACTGCAATGTCCCAAAATGTCTCAACACATGCAGATTTTTATTGTTGTGCAATCGTCTACAGCACTGAGAAGTACTTGGATGGCACAAAATCACAAATTTGGAAACTAGTTGTTTTGCTTTGGGAATTTCTCTGAATAACTCAGGCAAAATATAAAAAAGTTCTGTTTGTTATTTCAGGGAGAACTGTTGTCTAATCCCAGCCTACAATCTGTCCGTTTAGTTTAACTCAGTGGCTCACCTCTGTGTTCAATCCCACCTACACTCAAAGTATTGACTGTCGGCCCTCTTCCTGACCAACAACATTACTCTTCTGTCTTCGAGTTGGATTTGCTGTAGTCTGCTAGATGTTTAAACTCATTTCGAGTTAAATAAGTCTCATTATTGATGCTTGTGAGAACTGGAGGCCATAATCATTTTAAATGCATTCTTCTGAGTGTATTTCCATCCTGACTGACAGCTATTGCCTTACAAAATAGGGCAAAGTGATAGCAAGAAAACAATCTGTCGCACAAATTTGCACCAATCTGTCTGCGTCATTTATATCTCCAAGCATTTTTTTATTGTCCTAACACATAATAGGTGAGTTATTAAAAAAATCTACAAGAAGAAAAGTTGAAAAAAAAAAAAAAAGTACAGCAATTTGCATCTACAGCACAACTACACTGCTGCAGACGCTGCACATTCTTCTTTTACTTTTGGATTTAAAGGATATGTTTGCTCCATAAATATGCTCACTGAGCACATCTATTGGATTACGCGTGCTCTGCCCTCTACATTTAGCCAATTACCTGTCATCCTGAAAGTCAGACGGTCGAAAGAATTACCCTCCTCCTCGCAACAAAAACAATCCCAGACATGTGATCTATTCGCCATAGCATGGACTAATTGCCAGTGCTGGAGAAACTGAGGATTTGTTGGCACTTTTAACATGTTTTCCAACCCGTGAAGATGCATATACTGTAATTTCTGGACTATTGATCGCACCTGAATATAAGCGGCGCCTGCTAAATTAAAAAATAAAATTAACATTTTTATATACGTACAGGTATTTGAACATCAGACAGGCCTCTTCCCTGTCTGTTTTTAAACCCTTTCTTAAAAATCCCCTCTTTGCATTGACCTTTGACACCATCTGAGATGTTGACTTGAATTATTTTAATCACTTTTATTATCTGACTGTATGATTGTTTTGTTGTGTGTACATCACTTTGTTCCTGTGGGTGTTTAAAGTGCTCTATAAATAAAGCTGGTATATACGTATGGTATACGGTATAGGCCGCACTTGTCTATAAGCCGCGGGTGTTCACATTGTAACATGAGATATTTACACAGAAAGATTAAATTTTTTTTTTTTTTTAACTTTTAATTAAATAAGTACGGGTAACGCACAAATACAGTAAATCCTTTTTTTTTTTTTTTTTTCGGAACAGTGCCTGTAACACAGCTGGGTGTGATGAAGCTAAATGTTTTGGCGGCATGAAGCTCATTAGCCTATCAAAAAAAAAAATCCATAAATTAGCAGCAGCATTGTATAAGCCGTGTTGTGTTAAAAGCATGTGGGAAAAAAAGTAGTGGCTTATAGTCCAGAAATTACGGTAGAATGTACAATAAGTGGTTATTTGTAATATTTCACAGCAGACATTTTGACTTGAAAAAGACCATGTAAAAGCCACATTTCTGCCGTCAATTAGGGCTGTTGCTTTGTTTTACTAAAATGCAGGGGCAATTCTAGAATCTTATCTTTAGGGGTGCTTAGCCCCCAGTGTTAACAATGGCTGAATTCCATTTCCTGCATTCCGGTGAATTTTAACAGGTTTTTAAACATCTACGTTTACCAATGTAAGAAAACACTTGATTCACTGACTCTTTTAGAGAGCATGGAACAACAAGAAGTAGCACTAAGCTAGTGGTGTGCATTACAGATGAGCTAGCTAAGATGCTACAGGTGCAGCACTCTACTTGACATTACACAGCCTGATAAATGTTTTGTACAAAATCATTTTAGTGTTAACTGATCCTAACAAATAAAAACTAAACTTATGCAACCAGAAGTTGCAATATATCTCAACATTTAAAACATACAAAACAAAGCACAACTACCTTTAAGCATTACCCTTTAATTTAACCATTAAGCATAGAATGTAATTATGACAGAAAATGGAGGATTTACCTGCAGTTACCTTCGTACAGAATGAACTTGTGGTACTTCCTGTTTATCACTTTTGTATTCAACTGATTACAAGGTCGCCCACAGGACTGTATCAATCTTTTCCATTTTTCCTGAAATTGTTTAGGTTTTGGAAATGGAATAAACTGTATTCCACCCTCTAAACGCTCAGGGTAATGCTGTCTGAATCATGTTCTCCACTGACAACGTTTAACCATTATCTCTGATGATTTTTCACAAAAGCCCTCTGACCGCAAAGTGTTCGAAATGTGAAATATTGATAATGTGTCGTGGGAAAGGGGTGCAGCTCCTGCAGGTAAGGGGTGTTTCAGTTCAAGACAAATCGAGATCACTGATTGGTCAGTTGCTGACAAGCCTGCTTGACTGACTGATGATTGGGCTCAGTGGTTAGCACCGTTGCCTCACAGCAAGAAGGTCCTGGGTCCAATCCCTGGTTGGACTTAGGGTATTCCTGTATGGAGTTTGCATGTTCTCCTCGGTGTTTGCGTTGTTTTTCTCAGGGTACACTGGTTTCTTCCCACAGATCAAAAACATGCATGTCAGGCTGCCTTCAGGCCCAGGCCTCCCTTGCAAAAGAGATCTGTGATCTCAATGGGATTTGCCTGGTTAAATAAAGGTT
>JARVGS010001283.1:14826651-14838800 GCA_031762315.1 Hypsolebias antenori
GATTGAAGTCCAAATAACATCATGATTAAAGGCTAAATCACATTACAATTAAAGGTAAGATAACATCATGATTAAAGACAAAATCATATAACAGTTAAAGGCCAAATCACATCAAAATTAACGGCCAAATCACATCATGATCAAAGGCCAAATCACATCATAATTAAAGGCCAAATCACAACATAATTAAAGACCAAATCACATAATGATTAAAGACCAAATCACGTTATAAATAAAAGACAAATCATATTATGATTTAAGGCTAAATCACTTTTAAATTAAAGGCCAAATCATGTCATGATTAGAGGCCAGATTGGATCATAATTAAAAGACAAATCACATCATGATTAAATGCCAAATCAAATCATGATTAAAAGCTAAATCACATCATGATTAAAGGCAAAATCACATCATGATCAAAGGCCAATCAAATCACTATTAAAGGCCAAATGGCATCATGATTAAAGGCAAAATCAAATCATTACCAAAGACCAAATCACATCATGATTAAAGGCCAAACCACATCACAATCAAAGGCCAAATCACATCATGAGCAAAGGCAAAATCATATAACAATTAAAGGCCAAATCACCTCATGATCAAAGGCCAAATCAAATCATAATTAAAAACCAAATCACAACATAATTAAAGACCAAATCAAGTTATAAATAAAAGCCAAATCACATTATGATTAAAGGCTAAATGTCATTACAATTAAAGGCCAAATCATGTTATGATTAAAGGCCAAATTGGATCATAATTAAGCCAAATCACATAATGATTAAAGGCCAAGTCACATCATGATTAAAGGCCAAATAACATTATGATTAATGGACAAATCACATCATAAATAAAGGCCAAATCAAATCATGATCAAATGTCAAATCACATCACAATTAAAGGCCAAATGGCATCATGATTACAGGCCAAATCACATCACAATTAAAGGCCAAATAACATCAAAATTAAAAGCCAAATCATATCACGATTAAAGGCCAAATGACATCACAATGAAAGGCCAAATCACATCATGATTAAAGGTCAAATCACATCATAATTAAAAGCCAAATATTATTATGATTGAAGTCCAAATAACATCATGATTAAAGGCTAAATCACATTACAATTAAAGGTAAGATAACATCATGATTAAAGGCAAAATCATATAACAATTAAAGGCCAAATCACCTCATGATCAAAGGCCAAATCACATCAAAATTAACGGCCAAATCACATCATGATCAAAGGCCAAATCACATCATAATTAAATGCCAAATCACATCATAATTAAATGCCAAATCACAACATAATTAAAGACCAAATCACATAATGATTAAAGACCAAATCACGTTATAGATAAAAGACAAATCATATTATGATTAAAGGCTAAATCACATTAAAATGAAAGGCCTGATCATGTCATGATTAAAGGCCAGATTGGATCATAATTAAAAGACAAATCACATCATGATTAAATGCCAAATAAAATCATGATTAAATGCCAAATCACATCATGATTAAAGGCAAAATCACATCATGATCAAAGGCCAAATCAAATCACAATTAAAGGCCAAATGGCATCATGATTAAAGGCAAAATCAAATCATTATCAAAGACCAAATCTCATCATGATTAAAGGCCAAACCACATCACGATCAAAGGCCAAATCACATCATGAGCAAAGGCAAAATCGTATAACAATTAAAGGCCAAATCACCTCATGATCAAAGGCCAAATCATATCATGATCAAAGGCCAAATCATATCATGATTAAAGGCCAAATCACATCATGATCAAAGGCCAAATCACATCATAATTAAAGACCAAATCACAACATAATTAAAGACCAAATCAACTTATAAATAAAAGCCAAATCATATTATGATTAAAGGCTAAATCTCATTACAATTAAAGGCCAAATCACGTTATGATTAAAGGCCAAATTGGATCATAATTAAGCCAAATCACATAATGATTAAAGTCCAAGTCACATCATGATTAAAGGCCAAATAACATTATGATTAAAGGACAAATCACATCATGATTAAAGGCGAAATCACATCATGATCAAAGGTCAAATCACATCACAATTAAAGGCCAAATGGCATCATGATTAAAGGCCAAATCACATCACGATCAAAGGCCAAATCACATCATAATTAAAGGCCAAATCACATTATAAATAAAAGCCAAATCATATTACGATTAAAGGCCAAATCACATTACAATTAAAGGCCAAATCACATAATGTTTAAAGGCTAAATTATATCATGATTAAAGGCCTAATCAAGTGGGAGTGGTTGCGCAGAGGTGAAGAAGGTGAGCTTGTGATCGGAAGATTGCTGGTTAAAGTCCCGGTACCGACAACATCAAAAATATGGGTGGGATAAGTGAAGAAGTCACACCTGTCTCCACCCTCTACTGCCCCACTCTGGGCCCTTGAGCAAGGCCCTTAACCCACACCATCTGCTCCCCTGGGAACCCTAGATATCAGCTCTCTGCACCACACAGAGGGCTGTGGTAGCTCGGAGGTCTGTGGTTGTGTCAGGAAGGGCATCCAGCATAAAAACAATTGCCAAGTCTTCATGCAACTAGTTTGCTGTGGTGACCCCTGACGAAGAGAGAAGCCGAAAGAAAGAAAAAAAAATTAACAAAATTAAAATGCCAAATTAAATCATGATCCAAGGCCAAATCGCATCATAATTAAAGCCAAATCATATCATGATTAAAGGCCAAATCACATCATGATCAAAGGCCAAATCACATCATAATTAAAGGCCAAATCACATCATAATTAAAGGCCAAATCACATTATAAATAAAAGCCAAATTATATTAGATTAAAGGCCAAGTCACATTATAATTAAAGGCCAAATCACATCATAATTAAAGGCCAAATCACATCACAATTAAAGGCAAAATCACATCATGTAAAGGCCAAATCACATCATGATCAATGGCCAAATCACATCATGACTAAAGACCAAATCACATCATGCTCAAAGGCCAAATCACTTCATGATTAAATGCTAAATCACATCATGAGCAAATGCCAAATCACATCATAATTAAAGGCCAAATCACATTATAATGAAAAGTCAAATCATATTACGATTAAAGGCCAAATCAGATCACAATTAAAAGCCAAATCACAAAATGAATAATAGCCAAATCACATCATGATCAAAGGCCAAATCACATCATAATGAAAGGCCAAATCACATTACAATTAAAAGCCAAATCACATCATGATTAAAGGACAAATCACATCACAATTAAAGGCAAAATCACAACATGATTAAAGGGCACAACACATTGTGATCAAAGGCCAAATCACATAATGGTTAAAGGCCAATTAACATTATAATTAAAAGCCAAATCTTATTACCATTGAAAGCCAAATCACATCATGATTAAAGGCCAAATCACATCATGATCAATGGCCAAATCACGTCATAATTAAAGGCCAAATCGCATCATGATCAAAGGCCAAATCACTTCATGATTAAAGGGCAAATCACAATACTGTATAATTAATGCCAAATCATATTTTGATTAAAGGCCAAATCACATCACAATTAAAGGCCAAATCATATAATTAATAAAGGCCAAATCAGATCATAATTAAAGGCCAAATCATATAATTAATAAAGGCCAAATCAGATCATAATTAAAGCCAAATCACATTATGATTAAAGGCCAAATCATATCACGATTAAAGGCCAAATCACATCACAAATAAAGGCCAAATCACATCATAAATAAAAGCCAAAATCATATCGCGATTAAAGGCCAAATCACATCACAATAAAGGCCAAAATCACATCGTGATTAAAGGCCAAATCAAATCATGATCAAAGGCAAAATCACATCATGATTAAAGGCCAAGTGGCGCAACTGGTAGAGCTGCTGCCTCTCAGCAACGATGTCCCTGGTTCAAATCACCGTCCGGGGGCCTTTATGGGTGGAGTTTGCATGTTTTCTCCATGCATGCATGGGTTTTCTCCCACAGACCAAAAGCATGCATGTTAGGATGATTGGTAACTCTTAATTGTCCCTAGGTGTGATTGAAACAGTGAATGGTTGTTTGTCTCGTTTGTCTATGTGACCCTGTGATGGACTTGTGACCAGCCTACGGTGTACCCCGCCCCTTGCAAGGTGATTGCTGGACATGGACACTGGCGACCCCAGTGATAGGCCAAATAGCATAATGAATAAAGGCCAAATCACATTGAGATTAAGGCCAAATCACATCAAGATTAAAGGCCAAATAACATCATGATTAAAGGTCAAATCACATTATGATTAAATTCCAAATCACATCATGACCGAAGAGCAAATCACAACATGATTAAAGGCCAAATCACATTAAAAAAAAGGCCAAATCATATCTTATTTAAATGCCCAATTACGATCACTTTACAATTAAAGACGAAATCACATCTTGATTTAAGGCCAAATCACATAAAGATCAAAGGTCAAGCCAGATCACGATTAAAGGCCAAATCACATTAAGATTAAAGGCCAAATCACTTCACGATTAAAGGCCAAATCACATAAAGCTCAAAGGTCAGATCAGATTACAATTAAAGACCAAATCACATCAAGATTAAAGGCCAAATAACATCATGATTAAAGGTCAAATCAGATCATGACCGAAGATCATATCACAACATGATTAAAGGCCAAATCACATAACAAAAAAAGGCCAAATCATATCTTATTTAAATGCCCAATCACAATCACTTTACAATTAAAGGCGAAATCACATCATGATTAAAGGCCAAATCACATCATGATTAAAGGCCAAATCACATTCTGATCAAAGGCCTAATCACATGATGATTAAAGGCAAAATCACATTACGATTAAAGGCCAAATACCATCATGATCAAAGGCCAAATGACTTCACTATTAAAGGCCAAATAGCATCATGATTAAAGGCCAAATCACATCATGATTAAAGGCCAAATCACATCATGGTTAAAGGCCAAATCACATCATGATCAAAGACCAAATCACATCATGATAAAATCACATTACAATGAAAGACCAACTCACATCATGATAAAAGGCCAAATCATTTTATGATTAAAGGCCAAATCATATCACAATTAAAGGCCAAATGACATCGTGATTAAATCCAAATCACCTCATGAATAAAGGCCAACTCACATCATAATTAAAGGCCAAACCACATAATCAGAGTCAGAGTCTGAGTCTGAGTAATCTTTATTGACATTGCACCGAGGTACAACGGGAATATGCACGCACAGTTGTCCAAAAGATGGACTAAGTGTGTGAAACTGCAGCTAAAATCAGCACGGCCATTTTATGCCTTATCAGAATAATAATCTTAGATATGAATAATAATGATCAAAGGCCAAATTACATAATGATTCAAGGTCAAATCACATTATGAATAACGGTCAAATCACATCAAGATTAAAGGCCAAATCACATCTTAGTTAAAGGCCAAACCACATCATGATCAAAGGCCAAATCACATCATGTTTAAAGGCCAAATCCTATCATGATTACAGGCCAAATCATAACACAATTAAAGCCCAAATCACATCATGATCATAGGTCAAATCACATCATTATTACATGCCAAATCATATCACGAATTAAGGTCAAACCACATCTCGATTAAAGGCCAAATCACATCATGATCAATGGCCAAATATCTTGATAAAAAGCCAAATCACACCACAATTAAAGGCCAAACCACAACATGATCAATGGCCAAATCACAATGAGATGAAAGCCCAAATGACATACACAATTAACTGCCAAATCATATCACGATTAACGGCCAAATCACGTCATGATTTAAGGCCAAATCACATCATGATGAAGGCCAAACTGCATCATGATTAAAGGCCAAATCATATCACAATTAATGGCCAAATCACATCCTGTTTAAATGCCAAATCACATCATGATTGAAGTCCAGATCACATTATGATCAAACGCCAATCACCTCATGATTAAAGGCCAAATCACACCATAGTCAAAGGCCAAACCACAACCTGATTAAAGGCAGAATCATATAATGATTAAAGGCCATATCATATCACAATTAAATGCCAAATTACCTCACAATTAAAGGCCAAACCACATCATGATCAATGGCCAAATATCATCATGATTAAAAGCCAAATCACATCATAATTCAAGACTAAACCACATCATGATCAATAGCCAAATCAAATCATGATTAAAAGCCAAATCACATCAAGATGAAAGGCCAAATACCTTTATGATTACATGCCAAATCAAATGACAATTAAATGCCAAATCATATCACTATTAAAGGCCAAATCACATAGTGATTTAAGGCCAACTCACATCATGATAAAGGTCAACGTGCATCATAATTAAAAGACAAGTCACATCACAATTAAATGCCAAATCATATCAAGATTTAAGGTCAAACAACATCATAATAAATGCCAAATCATATCACAATTAAAGGCCAAATCACATCATGATTTAAGGCCAAATCACATCATGATCAATGGCCAAATCACATCATGATTAAAGGTCAAATCACATCATGATCAAAGAACAAATCACATCACGATTAAAGGCCAAATCATATCATGATTAAAGGCCAAATCACATCATAATTAAAGGCCAAATTGCATCACAATTAAAGGCCAAATCACATCATTAATAAAAGCCAAAGCACATCACGATTAAAGGCCAAACCATATCATGAATAAAGTCAAAATCACATCATGATTAAAAGCCAAATCACATCATGAATAATAGCCAAAGCACATCATGACTAAAGGCCAAATCACATCATAATTAAAGACCAACCGACATCATGATCAAAGACCAAATCAAATCATGATTAAAGGCCAAGTCACATCACAAATGAAGCCAAATCACATCATAATTAAAGGCCAAACTACATCATGATCAATGGCCGAATCACACCATAATTAAAGGCCAAATCACATTATGAATAAAAGCCAAATCACCTCACGATTAAATGCCAAATCATATCACGATTAAAGACCAAATTACATAATAATTAAAGGCAAAACCACATCATGATCAAAGACCAAATCACATCAAGATTAAAGGCCAAGTCATATCACCAATGAAGGCCAAATCACATCATGATTGAAGGTCAAATCACACCATAAATAAAAGCCACACCACATCATGATCAATGGCCAAATCACATCATGATTAAAGGCCAAATGACATCATAATTAAAGACCAAATTGTATCACAATTAATGGTCAAATCATATCACGATTAAAGGTCAGGTCATATCACAATTAAATGCCCAACCACCTCACAATTAAAGGCCAAACCACATCATGATCAATGGCCAAATATCATCATGATTAAATGCCAAATCACATCACGATTAAAGGCCAATTACATCATAATTAAAGACCAAATTGCATCACAATTAAAGGTCAAATTATATCATGATTATAGGCCAAATCACATAATGATCAAAGGCCAAATCACGTCATGATAAAGGCCAAAGTGCATCATTATTAAAGGATGTATCACATCATGATTAAAGGCCAAATCACATCAGGATCAAAGGCCAAATCACATCAGGATCAAAGGCCAAATCACATCATGATTAAAGGCCAAATTACATCATAATTAAAGGTCAGTTCACATTACGAATAAAGGCCAATTCACATCATGATAATAGGCCAAATCACATCACGATTAAAGGCCAAATCAAATCACGATTAAAGGCAAAATCACATCATGATTAAAAGCCAAATCGCATCACGATGTAAGGCCAAATCACATCATGAATAAAAGCCAATGCACATCATTATTAAGACCAACCGACATCATGATCAAAGACCAAATCAAATCATAATTAAAGGCCAAACCACATCATGATCAATGGCCAAATCATATCATGATTTAAATCCAAATCCCACCATAATTAAAGTCCAAACCACATCCTGATCAATGGCTAACTCACATCATTAAGTGCCAAATCAAACTATATTTAAAGGCCAAACCACATCATGATCAATGGCCAAATCACACCATTATTAAAGGCCAAATCATATCATGAATAAAAGCCAAATCACCTCACGATTAAAATACCAAATCATATCACGATTAAAGACCAAATTACATTGTAAGTTAAAGGCAAAACCACATCATGATCAAAGACCAAATCACATCATGATTAAAGGCCAAGTCGTATCACCAATAAAGGCCAAATCACATCATGATTGAAGGCCACTTCACACCATAATTAAAAGCCAAACCGCATCATGATCAATGGCCAAATCATATCACGATTAAAGGCCAAATGACATCATAATTAAATACTAAATTGTATCACAATTAAAGGTCAAATCATATCACTAATAAAAGTCAAATCATATCACAATTAAAGGCCCAACCACATCATGATCAATGGCCAAATATCTTCATGATTAAAAGCCAAATCACACCATAATTAAAGGCCAAACCACATCATGATCAATGGCCAACTCACATCATGATTAAATGCCAAATCACATCACGATTAAAGGCCAATTACATCATGATTAAAGGCCAAATCGCGTTACAATTAATGGCCAAATCACATCACAATTAAAGGCTGAACCACATCATGATTAAAGGCTGAATCTCTTTTCATATCAAGGTCAAATCACATCCAGACTAAAGTTTCAATCACATGGTGATTAAACCTCAAGCCTCATAGCAACTAAAGGCTGAAACATATCACAACAAAAGGCAGGATAACATTGTGATGAAAGGCTAAATCACTTCCCAATTAAAAGCCAAACCAGGTCACGATTAAAGGCTAAAACACAAAGCAATTAATGGCTGAATCTCAACATTATTAAAGGCTGAAACACAATGCAATTAAAATCAGAGTCACATTGCAATAAAACAGATATTGTCACATTGTAGCAAATCAATTCTTTCAACAGGTGCATCTTTAAACAATTAGATTGTAGGCAGTGTACAGATATGTGCATTGTATTACCACAGACCATAGTGACACCTGTATCTCAGACTCTGGCAACAAGAGGTAATGAAAATTTGGGTAAAGCTTTTAAAAAATAACAAAGCTTTGGGTTCAATAATGCTTGAGTCATACAACCTGTAAAGAAGAGTCACATAAAAACATTGATAAGACTTTCCTGTCTGGGAACATGTAATTTATGTGCTCATTCAGAAGGGTCTTGTTTGGAACTTATCAGCACAATAAACATGGGGCTGAGCTACATTTAATGACAGAGACAACTAACAGAAGTTACAGATTGTACTGAACGGACTAGTGTCTGTTTGGTATTTCGTCATGATCCTGATATATTTAAAGTGAAGTATTTGTAGCTCTCATGCTGCAGTGGTTTCCTCCTGAGTCCCTGTATGACTAAAGAGAAAGGGGAGCTGCTCTGAAACCTCAGAGCATCAAGAAAATTGCAGCAGAGCCATTGATCCTCTGAACAGCTACATGACAGATATGATGACGGTTGCAGAACTGTTCCCCCATAGAGAGGAACGGAGAGTGAGAAACAGACTCGACCACCCAAACAGCAATAAAATCTGAGTGAAACAGAGCGGCTGAAATGAGCGAATGCACTCAGAAGTCAGAAGGTTTATTTCAGGGTGCTACAGATTATAGTTTGGCCAGAGCTACAAACACAACTCAAGCCTGTGTGGGCTTCCAAACACTGACTGCAGTGAGACACCTTCGAGTGTAAACAGCTGATCTCGGAGCCAACCGAGAGAGATTGAAAGGAATCCAAAATCCACAGAGATGATCATCAAAGTCAAAAGCACGTCTCACTCATGGCGTGGTGAAGTTGTGCACGTGGCAGGTGGAGGAGCTGAGGGGGTGGCTGACAGAGAACAGAACCAGCTGTGCTTAATGAAAGGATCACTCATCACTAACGGAGACACGGGAGGTCACTGGCAAAACTGTGATGCAAGACTCTCTCATCGTCGCACAGGCATCTTATCAGCTGCTCATCAACCAGAGAGGCGGAGGTTTCAACCCCAAGTTCTCAAGTCTACGTGCTCAACGGTCCCTGGGTTTGCGGCCGAGCAGCACAAACACCTGTTCAGGTGTGAGCGTGAACCAACATAACACTGACTGCTCAAAAACAGTTTCAATTTTACACACAGTAACATTTATAGAAATAGTTTTGACTGGGTATTGTGCAGAAAGGTTGAACAACTAATATGTTATTGTCCTATTTGTTTTCAAATACAGTTGAATGCTGACAAAGTTGATGAGCTCATGGCTAGTCTGAGCCACTACTGTCATCTTTAAACAACTCAAGTGTGAAAGATGTTAAAAAGGTTCATGGGAATGCAAATGTATTAATCTTTGATTTTCATCTATTGATGAAAATATTGCTCAAAAAATATGTTCCTGCTGGAGCTTTCCTTGCATGGCTGCATGGAAAATGCTACAGCTAGCTGCAGCTACTGCAACTACCGGTATGTCCTTTTGCAAATCACCATACATGCAAATAACTGTATACCAGTGGTCATTTCATCATATGAAAATAAAAAACTAATTTAATTGCACGTTTTAAAATTGGATTGAATTGATAGCATGTAAATTATTCAGATTTTGGATTTTGATCTGAATTAGATTGCATATAATATGATAAGAAGTGGTTTTCTGTTTTGTATAAAGTCCTGAGATGCCTTTTGTTGAGAAAAGTTGTTGCAAAATAAAAAATAAAAAAATAAAAAAATAAAGATTTTATCTGAACGTAACCCCCCTTTTGCAAACTGAAGTCATTCAAAGACAGCTTAATTGTGCATAACCTTTCGACGTTTGGAGCCAACCTGACTTTATAAGATCTGAACTAAGATGCAATAACGAGTTTGCTTTTTAAAAAAAATATTTGGGGGCTTTTAGCACATTCTAACGTTAGAAAGCAGAAATTATTTACAAAAGCTTTTGCAGCATGCACAATATAGCAAAAACTGTAAATAACTAACACAGTGAATATAAAGTTTTGCAATTTCTTTAATTAATTTTGTTTAATTATAACGAAATAAGCAAAAGCTACCAATGATCAGCATTTGGTATAAAATATTAGAGTTGAGCGGGGTTTAGAGTTTGACAGCTGTCAATCAAGGTGGGTTCTACTGTATATCTCCCTACAAAAAACAAAGTTCATTCTGCATCTCTGCCAGCATCAAGTTAGAAAGGTGACTCTGCATTAATAACACAGTGGTGGGTGCTGCAGGACAATGAGGCTGGCGTTGAATCTGAAAAACGGAGAAATGCAGCAGTTTAGTGGCAATGAGCTCATCACATCCGCATGAGACCACAACAGAACATTTCTTCTGCAGAAGCAAGCAGAAGTTGCAGCTGGAGCAGAGACAGGTGAGTGTTTGCAGAACTCGTGAGTGCTGCAGTGCACGCACACTCTGAAAGCATCCCTGCACCTGTAGCCTGGATGTGACCAGAGGACAGATGCTGTTTGCTGCGCGGTGCAGACTCCTGCAGCTGAAAGCTTCATGTCAGATCCAGGTCCAACACGGAGCTGAGATGATCCGAGCCCAGAGTTGCACGTGCAAAAAGCTCCGTCCATGGTGACGCGGACAGCGCTGCATTCATTAGCAGAGAGACGCTGAGCTGCATCCGTGCACGGTGGCAAAATGGACGACCGGCACAGAGGAACACTAACCGGACAAATCACGCATTAGGTGGCACGTTTTACGCACAGATCAAAGCATCCTCTGCAGACCGATTCAACAGCCCCAACCCTGTGAAAGCAGGAGGGGGGGGGGGTGTATTTGCATAATGTAGCCTAATTAGAGGCCCATTAAACGAAAACATAAAGAAGGTTGGACATCCTCGAATGTGTCGCTGCAAACATCATGACCCAGTCAAGTTCCAGACAAACCAGTGCAGCCAGTAAAAAAAATCCCGCCTCAGTAAACTGAGGCTGTAAAGAGCAAACAATTAGGAGTCACAGCAGAAATGTGATCATTGCAGAAGCTCTTACCTGCAGCCGCTTTATGTAATTTCAGAGCTCCGTGGCGCGTTGCTCTCCCCAAGAGGAGACGAGGGGGGGGAAAGAGGAGAGAGAGAGAGAGAGAGAGAGAGAGAGAGAGAGAGAGAGAGAGAGAGAGAGAGAGAGAGAGAGAGAGAGAGAG
>JARVGS010001283.1:14852913-14865971 GCA_031762315.1 Hypsolebias antenori
AGTTTGATGGTGATAAGATAGTTTCTGGGGCCGCCCTCTCCCCGTTCCACTCCTCTGAAGCAGCCCAGAAACCATCTTATCACCAGAGAACTGGCTGGTCTACTACGGGAGTGTGCTGCTTGTGGGACTCAGTTTGTTGTGGCGCCTCAGACTGATGAAGTCCTTTGGATGAAAGACGAAACGTCTCAACAAAATAAAAAGAAACCATCCAGATGACCTGACTAAAATTTGTTGGATTTTGGTACCTGGATTATTGAGCAATAACTTTGATCAACTGCCAAGTTTTCGTGCGAGTTCGCTCACTAAGGAACAGCTGAACAAAAACAAAACAAACAAAAAAAAAGAAAATTCCTCAAGCAAAAAGATAAAATGGAGATGAAAATGTGTCTGTGTGACAGTCAGCAGCAAAACCTCTTTATTAAGTTCTTCCTGAACTTAACTTCTGTGTAGGAGCAGGTGATAAATGAATATATTTGTGAATGGGTATTAGGTCGCATGGGTAATCAGCAGTCTATGTAGTAGGAACCTTTGTGAGTTCAGGTGTTCCACCTCAGTGGCTTAAAGCACTGGCTTGGCCTCTATATTCTGTTTAGCCTTAAATTTTTGATCCTCTTGTGTTTAAATGAGAAAACACATTTACAACAAAACAATCTCTGTAAAAACAAACACATCATTATTTTATCATTTAATAAAGACAGCGGTTATCACCTGCTGCCAAAGGCACAATGGTGATAGTGTTTTTGCCAATGTGTGAAAGTGCATGCAGATTTTGATCAGTTTTTTAGCAAAATATCTCACAAACCCCTTGGAAAAATAAAAATAATCTCTCAGAAATGAACCACCAGGTTGACATCTACGACTGATGAACTTTTGGAGTCACCTCAATTCAAGACGACCTTGACCTTAAGAAACATAAATGTATAACTCAGCCTATTTTACACATATTGCGGTAAACGTTGAGTAGTGGTGGCTGAAAATAATTCACATGTTTAAACACTATAAATTTTGCGATCTTTGCTTAAACCCTACTAACTGTTTAACTCAACTTTTTCCGTTAGCAAAATATTTTATGAACCACAGGAGAAATTTCAGTGACACTCTCGATCGATGCTTGTCTCAAGATGGCTACCACTTTAACCAACACCAAATGTTTAGTCAAATTTACAGATGCTGAGCTCAAATCTGGTGTAGTAGTAGCTGAGAGGCCTTCACAACACACACTTGAGCACTAAAAGATCACACAATTATTATTATTTTTACTATGCAAGGTGATGAGTGCAAACACAGCTTGTAGATTTTGCGGTTTTGAATTGGAGGTGGGTGTTGCTAGAAATCTTTTCTTGCTCCAAAAGGGGCAATGAAAGAACTAACTTCACAAATTATCAATCTGCTGAGAAGACCACGCTGCTAACAGAACAGAACCATCCTGCTGAAAGAACCTCACTGCAGATCAGGGCTATTCAACTGAAGGACCGTGGGCCGGAAATGGCCCGCGGGTGACTTCAATCCGGCCCACTTGGGTTCGGTTTATTACATGTATGATTCAATGCAATAACATAAACAAATTTAAAAGGTCATAGATCATTGTAAACGTTGGTTTATTTACATAATGATTTTAGTTGCTGTTGTCCGGCCCCCGAGCTGTTGGCTTTCAGAAACTGTGCCCCCTGAGCAATTTAGTTGAATAGCCCTGCTGTAAATGTATTTCTTTTTCAACTTTGATGCCTTGTTTTTAGTATTTTAGTAGTATTTTACTATGTTTAAGTATTTTTGCTGCATGCTTTGGTATTTCTTGTTGTTGTTATTTGTTGTTTTTTTTTGGGCGAGTGGAGACAAGTTCTTCTTGTCCTAAACAATTTGTTGTATTGTTGACCTTGTGTTCATTTTGCATATGACAAATAAATCAAACGTGAACCTGAAACCTAAAAAATGACACACACTCTGATGCAAGAAAAATTGAGTCAATATTTTTTCCAACAAAATGTACAGCAGGTCAACAGAGCCATGGCTCACATTAACCCCCCAAAACTTTTAATCAGGTACATGATTTAACTTTAATCAGGCAGCTAAAAGATATTCAAAACGTTCAAGAAAACATTAAAAAAGTAAAAAAAAAAAAAAAAAAAATAAGAAAGAAAAAAGTTCTAAATTCTCCATCAGTGATCCACAGAGCCATTGTCTCCAAAGCTCTTTATGGTGGTTTCAGAGAAGACCAGGGGTGTCCAAACTTCTTCATATGTGGGCCAAAACTATTAAGATGAAAAGATTTGTGGGCCAGAAAAATGTGAATTTAACTCAATGTGAATAATATTTTGGAGAAAGGACAAAAGCTTATTAATTTTTGTGGAGAAAGAGTTTTAAATTGTTGTAGATCCAAAACATTAAAAGCCTCATAAACACTGAGCTTATATTGTTTTTATTTAAAAGGATTCCATTTATTTGATTTGTTGCGTCTATTTTTGTTGTTTACTTGTGTCTGAAAGTCAGTTTTAGTCTGTTCTCAGCAGCAAAAGTGCAATTTGACTAAACGTCCTTTTAAAAGGGAGTTGATCGGCCTTTTGTACCATGGATGACTCAAAAGGCTGATCGAAGTTCTGAAAAATCTTCTAGCTGTCAGTCACTACAACAGATTCATAGAAGGTTTGATAAAGTTGATCAACTCATATGCAGATGATACCATGTTATATTACCGGTAATTTAAAATGTCCAGTTTCCCTCTTGATTATTTTATCAACCAAATTTTAGCCAAGTTTTATGAATCCTTATCCAAAATTCTCCTTTCTGGTAGAAATCAGTGAAGGATTTTGGTGCTTTGTACCATGATGCGAACATTTAAAGATTTGTATTTTGTTTAATATTGCTCATTTTGAGAAGATTGTTTATCACCTGTTTTGCTGTTAAACATAAACATTATATAAAAAAGGATTACAGTGTCCCTCACTACTTCACGGGTAAATTATCGTGGATTTGCTCTATTGTGGTTTTTCAAAATAAGATTGGACATGACACACAATTGGCTGATGGATGGATGAGCCGCATGATTGGCATGGAATTTTTATCTAAAATAAATTATTTAAAATTATTTAACACCTCTTGCACCTTTGTGCAGCCCTTACTGCTGCAGGATAAACTTCCTGCTGCAGTTAAACAACTGATCAGCTGCAGAGCGGAGAAGTGGGCGTGGCCAAGAGCGCTTGCAGGTGGCAAAGAGTAGAGGAGGCAGGGAGCTGAAATCATGACATTCTGTGCTCTTTTAGAGGGTTTAGAGTTTAGAAACATTGTTTAGAATATTGCAAGAGTGTGGGAAGGGTTTTAAATGTCTTAATATATTTCTGTATAAATAATAAAATAAACTACTACCGGTACTCACTACTTGTACTACTATTCCTGCTTTGCAGTTTTTCACTTATCACAGATCTTCAGGGTACGGTTCCACTGCGATAAACGAGGGACTACTGTACCAATGAATTTGCAGAAAGTCTGCATCGACCTCTTAAGCCTGCTGGCCAAAATGATACCACCCTTAAGTTGCAGTTGTGGACCACAAAATCACTTCAAGGGCCGCAAATGGCCCTCGGGCCGCACTTTGGACCCCCTTGGAGTAGACGAATGTTTCGTCATGATGACACAAGATAACTCCCTCTGTGGTCTTTTCAGGTAATTTCATCACAACTCATCCAGACAGCTGTCAAAGACTTTGAGCAAATTTTCACCACAATAAGCTTAAAGTTCAACCACAGAGAAGCAAGAGACGTTTCACCCCGACATAAAGAAGCCCATCTGCTTCAAGAGACACTGACATGCTTCTTTATGGGAGAATTATCATGTTCGATTCATGAGATGCAACATATGGTCATCAAACTTGAATCGATATTCAGCGACAGCAGCATGCCCTGAGCAGCACATTCCAATAATCTGGCTGCAACATTTAAATGTACCACAGAGCGGCCAGGCGTTACGCCTCAAACGGCTGCTTGGAGAGGTTTTGTCGTCAAACTTAAAATCTGAAAGCTTTGGAAAATGCAGAAACCATGTTGCTGTCGACCGTAAAGGCGAAGTACATCTTTTTTCATGTGAAAGAAGAAAAACAGAGGCGCACAGGCACATACTGTACAAGTCCTGCAGGAGCTCATAGAGCGAAAAAAAAAAAGTTTTACGTGCAAATGCAAGATGTGCAAAAGAACTGTAAGAATAAGCAAAAGATAAATAAAAATAATGTCAGCCTTTCAGCAAGCTTGCATCCCTGCAGCTCTGAGCGTCTTCATCTCCTGCTCTGTATTTGAAACATTAACCAGAACACGATGTTGCTGCACGCAGTCCTCAGAGGAGTTTAATGAATGATCCACACCAACACAGTCATGATGATAAATAACACACTCTGAGAGATGGGGGGGAGGGGGTGCACGAAGGCAATTCTACACAATTATTGTCAGCCCAATATCAGCACATCCCATTAACACTTGAAGCCCATGCTGTAAAAATTATATAACTTCTGTTATGAAACACTTCACATTCTACTGCACCCGTTGCCACCAAGTCCCCGCGAGTCAAAGCTGTCATATCAGATTGTGTTTGATGCTCCTCTCAACTCTGCATCCTCCTGAAACGTGCCCAGAGAAGCAGCCATCAGAGGGAACAAGCTGCACTCTGGCTTTTTATTTATTTATTTTTTTAACTCCACAACCTGAGCACAGGAAACTGGAACGTTACCGTCATCTGCTGCTCAACAAGCTTCACTGCAAGTCCATGCAAAGCTGATTTACAGAGAACATGTACGGTATGTACAGAACAGCCTCCAGGGAGCAGAGCACGGAACAAAGTGTAACGTTTGAAAACCAGTAATTATTACAGGAGCCACAAATACACAATAAAACAAAAGAAACATCAACACAATAAGCCAAGATATCTAACTCAACCCTAAAGTCAGTGAAATAAATGGGGATTAAGCAGCAATTTGAAAGAAGTAGTAGTAGAAGATGAGCTGCTGTGTTTTATAGTTTGCAGATGTCAAAGTAAAGGAGGAGCAACAGCAGCATGCATAAATTAAATGAGATGTCATAAAGGCATCATTTATTGACTCAAACTGCTCAAATGTATTTTAAGGAACAGCAACTGGACAAAGCTTGTTGCGACAGCTGAGCTCATCTGTTTATTAAAGTTTTTATAAACAGGAGACAATAAGAATCTGATAATAAAGTAAAGTAATGACACTTCACTTGGACATATAACACTTTATCAGTACTGCTGATTATCCATGCTGCTGATTTCTTACCCATAAGCTGCTATATTCACAACATCTGCTAACAACAGGCTCATGTTCAGGCTGCTGTTTAATATGCCTTATTTATGTTGCATTATTGTTGTTTATCATATATCTTAGATCCTTGTATACTGTTTATTTTTCTTTTTTATATTTTATATATTATTGATATTTTAATTGGGACCTTGAGTACACAATTTCGTTTCACCTCATGTACCACATGTGATGCGAATGACAATAAAGAACATTGAACTTGAACTTGTACCAGCAAACCACCATCATTCTGTTCAAACCTTACTGGACAGTCAGAGGTGTTCAGACATGGATGGAAATAAATAAAAAAAAAGGTTGTGAGCTCAATTATCCAGGTCGATAACAACATCTGGACCAGTTTCTTTAAGTGAGAAACATTTTGTCCCCCATCCGGAGGACTTCCTCATCCCAGCCTGCCAACCAGCTCTGTCCCATAAGTAGCCTTTACTGCTGTGTTTCAAGCCAAACTCCTGCACCCTGTTTCCACCCTGGATGGAAAGAAATGTCCCAAATCTGAATAAGAACAAGCTGAAACTATTTTGTTTGGGTAATCTAAGTTCTTAAAGGTTGCAACTTTTACACCAAAACATGAGCTAAGACGTGAACAAAGAATGTCTCATAACCCAGAGGCTGCAGGTTCAAGCCCAGTCTCTTTGTTTTGTTTTGAACCACTTTGGCCATGGCTGCCTCAGAGGAGTCGACAGGGGAGAGGGTGGACTCCAGAAACCATCTTTATCACCATCAAACTGGTTTGCCCATACGTGAGCATGCTAGTATGAGACTAGTTGTGGCTCCTTGGACTGATGAAGTCCTTTGGATGAAAGACGAAATGTTTCAACACAAAGAAACTGTCCAGATGACCTGATTGAACTTTGTTGGATTTTTAACCTGGCTTATTGAGCATGAACATTGCTGTTGTATAAAAAGAGCCGTTTCCGTGCAATTTTTTTTTCTTCTCAAATTGCTTTAAAATCAAAGTTGGACCACGACTGGTTGTTGTTGGTTCAGCACCACCTTTATCAGGAGTTTTGCTAGAAACGGAAGTTTAGAAAACTACTCAAACTGGAAAACAGAGGGACGCAGGTAGTCGGATTTTTTTTTTTAATGATGGCTGTATTACAGCATGTTTGAAAACAGCTCGATCCAATTAGACAAATTCAAAGGAACCAATATATTCTCATGAGACTTGTCTCCGTTTTAGTCCAGAAAAAGGTTCAACGCTTGAAGATCACGAAAATAAACCCCGTCGCCCTTTCTGATGACGACAGACACTCCTGTTATCATCGACCAAAAATAGATTTGTAACAAAATGTCTCCCTGCGTGACACGAGACACGCTGAGCTGCTGTAACCAGTGGTGGGACAGCAGGACCTACCTGACAGGATGAAGAAGATGCCGGACACAAAGGCCAGGATGGTGCGCTGAGGCTGGATGTGTCCGATGTTGCTGATGACGAAGGCAGTGAAGACGAAGAGCAGGGACACCATGGGGAAGGGCGTGGCCGTGCGCACCATCTCTGTGGGAGTCAAAGGTCACAGTGTGTAAAAAAAAAGCCTACTGGTTGTGGACAACGTGTCCTTCAATGAAACGATCAACTGTTGTCAGAGCAACAGGTCCAGACAGTCAAGTGTTTGCTAAATCTGCTCAGTTCTAGAAAGCTCAGCTGTGACTTGAACCACCAAAACAAAAATTTATAGCGTTGTTTGGAGAAATAGCTTATTGCAGTTTGCACAGTGGAAAAATTAGGACATGAAACTTCACAGTTTGAGCCAAAACGCACAAAAATTTCACTCAGACGTCTTACTTTCATCATTGTCACTGATAAACTGATGGTAATCATTGGATCTGTTAAAAACCTTAAAAATTAAACGTTGACACTTAAAATAAAGGTAAAACTGCCCTGCTGGAAGTAATAACGCAGGCGGTGGGTGACTATTTGCATGTATCACTTCAGATCTTCTCATGTGAGTCACTTTTCCCTCTTCTTTTACATTTTTTA
This sequence comes from Hypsolebias antenori, assembly GCA_031762315.1. NCBI lineage: Eukaryota > Metazoa > Chordata > Actinopteri > Cyprinodontiformes > Rivulidae > Hypsolebias > Hypsolebias antenori. The sequence goes on from JARVGS010001283.1 coordinate 14,860,206, forward strand.
TGACGAAAACTAAAAGTGAAGCCAAGGCCTCCTGAGACCATCCTGCACTCTGTGTCCCCCTCTCGCTCCACAGCTGAAGATCTTCTGTCAACACCTTAGACACTTTCCTTTCCTCGTCTCCACCTCACACTTCAAGTCAATTATAAATAAAGCAGCAGTTCGATGAAGTCGTTTTTGCCGTCTTGCTGGTTTGGCAGCTACGGTCTGAACCTGCAGCCAATCAGCAGCAGACGAACATTTTCACTCACTTAGGATGTTTGCCGTGTTTTCAGTGGTGATCTCTATTTCAGGTTCCGTAAAATACTCCGATGCAACACATCTCCCGTTCTCTGATCCTGTAAAGGGATAAAAACAAAAAAAGGTGGTGAATGTCAGTTTTACTTTTTGGATCAAGGTCAGCGACGCATGAAGAAGCACAGGTCTCCTCGGTCTTGCTCACTCTTAACAGTCATGTTTTGTGACAGATGTGAGGCTCTCCGTCTTTCCCCTCTCCACTTGCCAATCTTTCCCATCCCTCTCTGTATGCTTGTTGGCATCTTCATATCCACACACACACACACTGCAGCTCACCTGCGTGTGTGTAAGAATGTGTGTGTGAGTGCATGAATGTTTCTTCCTACCAGCCACAAAGCAAACTCTCCACAGGCCAGAGTGCAGAGCCATCTTCACCTCCATGCTCTGGTTCTGCTGCAGGATGATTCCTTCAACCATTATGAGCCAGTAGTCGGTGGACACAGCCACCCCCACCAGCAGTAGCCCACAGGCTCCAAACACCGTGGACAGGATGGTCAGAGCACGGCTGCTGCACGAACTCATCTGGAGGGCAGAGAACCAAAATGAAACATGAGGAAGGGAAGACAAAAACTAACTAGAGAAATTGCATTTCCTGCGAAAATGCATGTGTGAATGCTAATTGTAGAAGAACTTGCTGGAAAACAGACGAAATTAGCAAAAAAAAAAAAAAAAAAGCTTGAATCTAGCTGAAATGGAAGAACAATCATAAATTAGCAGAACAAACCAGAAAGAACACAAATTTGTTGAATTAAGTTTTAAAAAGCTGAAATTAGCATAAAAGTAGCTGAAAGGTAGCTTAAAAGGCAGAAAGAAGCTTAAACCAATAGAACGAAGTGGAAAGAGCTGGAATGGGCTAAAAAATGTGGAATTAGCTGTAAAAGCTAAAATTAGCATAAAACAGCTAAATATTAGCTGAATGCAGTAAAAGCTGAAACAAGCAGAAAGGAGCATGACAAGCTGAAACTGGCATAAAGGAGTTATTTAGGCTGAAATTAGCAGAAATTACCACAATTTTTTTAAATGATCTGTAACTAGCTGAATTAACAAAAATAAATAAATTTTAAAAAGCCAAAAAGGTAGCTGAAAAGGTAGAACAAGCTTAAATGATCAGAAAAAACAGATAGAACACGTTTGCCCAATTAGGCTTAAAGAAGCAGAAATTAGCACAAAAAAGTGGAAATTATTTGAAAAATTCTGAAATGAGCCAAAAAAAAAAAAAAGTAACTAAAAAAGCAGAAAGAAACTTAAATTCAAAAGGACGTTGAAAGAGTAAATATTTGCTGCATTAGCTCAAAAAAGTTTAAATGTGTGGGAAAAAAGTGGAATTAGCTGGAAAGGCTAGAATTAGCTTACAATAGCTAAATAGTAGCTGAAATAGCAGAGAGAAGTTAGAAGCAGCACAAAAATCTTCTAGTTAGCAGAAAAAAAATTAAAAAATTAGCACAAAACAACTGAAAAACAGTTAATATTAGCTGAAAGTAGCTGAAATTTTTTTAAATTTGTGCAATGAAGCTGAAATAAGATGGAGAACAAAATGTGAAAGGCGCAGTAAAAGGTTGTAAACAGCTGTAAAGATTTGAAAGAGGTCAAATGAGTTCAGTTCATTTTCTATGAGACAAAAAGTGGCAGAAAATGCTAAATATTTAAAAAAGCTAAAATTGCACCAATACCAAAAGATATAGCACCCTTCTCCTTAATGAGCTGAACATTTTGATATGATTTGTTGAAATAACACAAAAAAAAAGAGAAACGAGAGAGATGCTGAAAAAACGCACGGATGAAAAACAGATCACAGTAGTGAGAATGCTTCATAAACAGTCACACAATTAAAAGCCTAGCATTCATTGAACCGCATGTCGCCCACCACCTTTACATGCCAAACATGTACATTGAGACAAATTAAATCTGTTACATCTTTCTGTAACCAAGCATTGAAAATAATGCATCAAAAACCATGAAACAAAACTGCAGACTGATGTATTAAAAAACCCCACTTCAGTTTGTTGTCTTTCTCACTAAATAAAGCACATTTTTTTAAACAAACCTTTCAACAGCAACAACTGAACAATTTGAAATTGTTTTAAAGTAAAGTGAAAAACTGGTTTAAATAACTTGCAGACTGTAATTTATTAGATATTGCAATTTTTAGACAATGCAATACCGAATAGGATTTTCATTGTTTAAAAATTTTAAGACAATATAATTTTTAAAATTGACATAGTGAGTTGGTGTGTGTGTGTGTGTGGGGGGGGGGGTAATCCTTTGCCAATCTCACACACGGCGACACACAGATCCTCCTGTTTCACCTTGTTATAGCCAAAGATGAATTAATGGCACAAACGTCAACAACCAATCACGCTAAAGGTCGGAGTGGAGCCAGTGTAAGAGATATGACTCCACCAGAGAAGTTCAGAGGAGGATTAAAAAACAACAACTGATAGGGGAGGGGAAAACAGAAACAGGAAGGGTGAGTGTGAGTCACACATGGTCATTCTGTCACTTACCTCTGCTCCACTAAGTGCTTCATTGCACAGCTGTCTGCACCAATTCATAACTTTAAATGTGTGTGTGTCTGCCGCTGCCTCTACTTAATTTGGACTGCTGTTCATTAGCATCAGCTTAACAAGTAATGGAAAATAAATGCACACAGGGAGCAGAGAAATATAACGTTATTATGTACAGTTTGCCTTTCACATCCTGCGGTTTAAGGGTTGAAATCTAAACTTTCTCTTTTTAATTTCCTCTTTTTTTAAATTTTGTGTTTTAAAACTCCACCTTCTTGTCATTCTGCTACCACTCCAATGAAAGAAGGGAACTATTAGTTCATCTGCGCTGCCTTTGGCTCCTACACTGCTCTCCACTCACAGCAGTAAGCTAAGCTTCAGCCATCTGCCCTGGGTTTCGTCTCTCAGGCAACAAAACAGCCGCCTGGCCTTAATAACGAAGGTTGCTTCAGAAGCAAGAGGTTCTTACTAATTGTTCAAGTTTCTTTCACATAAGTTACTCATAAACCAGGGTTTCAGAGTATCTTTCAAAGAATTCCTTGCGTGCTTCCTTGCATTCTATACCTGGCGGTGATTTCATTTCATTCATAGTAGCAACTTTAATATTTGGATTCAAGAGCTCTGCCTGTAATTCAGATTGTCAGATGATCCAGATGTTCCTGATTACCAGTACTCTCATTCTTGTGGAATTCAGCAGAAAGTGTAGACAATTAAGTGATGCTTCTGATCTTCTGAAGTGTGGTTCAGTGGAGAGGTTAGGAGCAGCTAATATCTTCCCTGTGGTAGATGGCTCTTCCAATGTTTGGAGACACCTTTTAGTTTTGACAGGTGTGACGAGCTAGCAAGTTGTCTATTTTAAAATCCATTACACTGTTGCCGGTGTTTAATTAGTTTATTTTCCTTAAATGCATTACAATGGTTGTTTGCAAGCACAAACAGCAGCAGCTAGCTGTAGCACTTTCATTGCAACACAGACCACTTACAGCAGGAAGATCAAAATATTTCTGACAGATTAGCTGTGTCATGCAAAACTGGCAGCAGTACAAAGATTTATTCAATGGTGCTTGCTCTTTATTATTTATTTACTAAATCACTTTTGGAATATATAACTGCCAGCTTCTTACCCGTCTGAGTCTTCTACAACAACAATCATCACAGGAATTAAAGAGCTATCCAGCACAGGTAAGATACTAATTGTTTTTAACTCTTTTTCACATAATCTCATTACAAAAGATATGAAATGTTACTTTAAGTCTGCAGACTGAACACACTGCTGTCATAAAGCAAATGTGAACACTGTATTTTATCCTTTAAAACTATAAAAGTTTACTAAGTAAACAATCCTGCTTTATTCCAAATACTTTACGGCTTAAATCTTGAGTTGTAAATAATCTGCACAGACCTGACGTGTGAAGTCGAGTTTGATTTTGGTGACGCTTCTGCTTTAAAGTTGTCATGAAAATAAACCACAGCGTTTCATATTGAAGCTCAGGTATCACTTTAAACATTTACGAGGCACCTTTGAAGGCACCTACAAGAAAAACTGCATAAAAAGACCCACTTCTTTATTCCAGTCTACCTTTGCAGGACAAATGTTTGAGCCTTCAAGAAGCAGATTTATAACAGAGTCTGTCGTCCTACAGTGGAATAAAATCACAGAGACTGAGCTCAGACCAGCCTGATCTGGACAAGCATTGAGGAAAAACAAGCCATTTGATTTTCTCTGCAGCAGCAGAGGTGAATATGGTTCCATCGTTTGAGCAGCGAGCAGGAATGTAAAGTAAGAAGAGCTTCTGAAAGGTTGGGAGGAGCAGATGAAACGAGGAGGACAGATGTCAGGGGAGGAAAATGTATGACAGACCAGGTAAAGTCTCCCCAAACGAACAGGCTGTGAACAAAGAGCCAAAGCTGCTGAGATCAAATTGTTTTACAAAAGTCTGAACCGTTCATCTGAGGCAAAAACTCAAGCTTTGTATGAACTTTTAATCTGCGACTCGATTTCCCCAAGACTTGACACTGAGTTTTATTTTATTGTCACCCGCTGCTGAAAGCAATAATGTTTGCCTGCAGTTAGTAAAATATCTCATGAACTAGGGGAGAGATGTGTAATGAAACTTTCAGTAGTGAATTATTAGTCAAACACCCATAGATGAGTAACGTTTGGAGTCAGTCCAATTCCAGATGGATGCCAACACACAAAAAAAATACCATTATTCAGTTACTTTTATAGACTGAACTAAAACAATGTGGTAGTAGCTGATAGTCATTCATGACACAGGCAGCAGACAATATGCAGTCCTTCAAGGAATGCTAGCCCTTCAATAATTTTTTGGGAGGTGGGGGGGGGGGGGGTTCAGTTGCTCAGTGGTCAGTGCAGCGGTCTCCTAACCCAGAGGCTGCAGGTACAAGCCCAGGTTGCATCAGGAAGGTAATCCAGTGTAAAACAAACGTCACATCTTTTGTGTGAGTTTGTTCTCTGTGGTGACGTCTGGAGAAAGAAACAGCTGAAAAATAAAAAAATATAAAACTAGGAGTGTATCATGATGAGGCCTCAGGGGACACGGCACTGTTGGACCTGAACACTGGGAGTCAGACATGAGCAGACAGACGGACAGACAGACAAATGACAGACAGACAGATAGATGACAGACAGACAAATAGATGACAGAGAAAAATGACAGACAGATAGGTAACAGACAGACAGACAGATAGATGACAGATAGATAGATGACAGATAGATAGATGACAGACAGACAGATAGATGACAGACAGATAGATGACAGATAGATAGATGACAGACAGATAGATGACAGACAGACAGATAGATGACAGACAGATAGATGACAGACAGATAGATGACAGATAGATAGATGACAGACAGACAGATAGATGACAGACAGACAGATAGATGACAGATAGATAGATGACAGATAGATAGATGACAGACAGACAGATAGATGACAGACAG
>JARVGS010001283.1:14914480-14926269 GCA_031762315.1 Hypsolebias antenori
GTTAAGATAGGTGGAGTGCTTGGTAACTGTACAGTACTGTACATGTACAGTCTAAGTGGCGGCTTGTGTGAACATCGATTTACGTTCAAATCGGTTTACAGTCGGCCCGTTGTCACGAAACTCGAACGGAAACCGAGGACTACCTGTATATAGTATATCATGTGCATTTAAGCTTATATACCTGTGAAATATTTATACAAATTCATACAACTTGCACCGTTATATTCTACCATGTAGGTATTTACCATTTTCTTTTGGACCTTGTAAATATTATATTTCTTTTTAACTTTTTGTACTTGATTTTGTACCCTTATTGCATGCTTTACTATTTCTTGTTCGTTTGTTTTTTTTTTATTTGTTTTTAGTGAGTCTAATTGGTTCTTCTCATTCTGAACATTTCATTGCATTGTTGACCTTGTGTTAACCTGCATATGACAAATAAACAACATAACAGATGATAAAGTTTCATATTTTGAATCAGATTCCAGAAGGGCAGTGGTTAAGGATGAAAAGCAGGTTGTGCACTAATTGCAAAGCTGCTGATCTCAGGCCAGTCCACATGCCAAAGAGTCTTTGGGCCATACATTGAAGCATGAATTACTTTAGGTGACTGGTGAGCATCTAACACGGCAGCTTTACTGCAGCTGGTGTGTAAGGAGGTGAGTCCATGAATGCATACTGTCAATCATTGCCTGGACAAGATAAAAGAAAAACCCAAGGTGCAGAATGTTTAATATGACCTGAGTCTTAAAAAGATTTTCAAAAAACAGTGAGGATTTATTTCCCCAAATGGGAGTTTAGTCTCAACAGAGGGATCATGTAAACACATATTTGTCCTTTCAGTGTCAGCAATGCAAATACACATGTGCACAATTAATCCCTGTCCATGTGAGCATTCTGTCTTTGGATGCTCCTGCGAGACAACAGCAGCCGGCAAGAGCAAGAAAGGCACGCAAGTAGGGGATGAAGGGTTAGATTGGTGTGGGACAAAGAGACGAGGAGAGGGAGCGAAGGGTTGAAGGTCTAATTAATGGAAATGTAGGTTATTAGTCTCCTGATGAGGACACAGGCAGATAATTAATTAACAATTATAATTAGCAAGATTGTTAGAGAGCAAAATGGTGTCAGCCAGCAAGATAAGCGTGAGTTAGCGTGCAGAAATATGTGTGTGTGCACGTGTGTTAGAGGATAACGTGGTGTTTTCGTATGAAAAAAATGAAACAGCTGGGTGAACATGCCGTGTCTGACAACGATATGTCATTTCTGCATTAGTCATGCAGAAGCAGCAGCTGAGCGGACATGATGGGGGCTTTCCTGCACACAAACCACCACTAGACCTTTTTTTCTTTAAAACTGCCTTTACTGACATTTTACATAACACTGGGACACTCTCTCCCTCGGAATTAACCTCAAATAAAATAATTAAAGATTTTATGGCGAGACACAAAGCCCGAGAGTCAAAACAACAAATATAGGAGGAATAGTCGATTTACTGAAACCAAGAAACATAAACGACTGTTTCTTCTTCATGCAGTGAGATGAGTAAGCATTTCTGGCTCCCAAGATTTTGTACAAGCGTTTTTTTTTTTTTTTGGCATGTGCACTTCCCAGTGTTTAATCAAAAAGGTGAGTGGAAAGCTGGCATTCAGCCAAGCAAAACCAAAATTTAGGAAGCAGTACACACGCTCCCGCCCCAAAAAAAATCACAGTCTGAACGATTAGGAGCACAGTGACAAGAGACATCAGAAGAATAGGGATAAATTCATGAATAAGACACTAACACTAAAATGTCTTCATTATTTCTCACCAACAGAATCCAATCTTTTTCCTCTCTCTGTTTATAGGTGGTTATCTTGTAATTTCTGACCATGGCCTAATGAAACTGAAAATTCTGTGCTGGTGGTAAAATCTTTTTTTTTTCTTCTTCTTTTAGAAATGATGCAATCAGCACTTCAACAATTACATGCATCTATTATGTCCTAACGAGAACTCACTCGTGTCGAGAAGCGACTTCAACCGGGCAGGCTGGTTTTCTTCTCCGCTGTATTAAGGTAAACTGACTTGCCTAGCTGTTGTTTGTGGAACCAGGGGAGACGTGGCGTCTGCGGTAATCATAACTGCCTATTAAATTTGTCTGCTCGAAACCCAATTGGCTCGGTTCGTCAGTATTGGTTTTCTGTCAGGGAGCGCTTCTATTTGTTCTGTTAATGAAAAGTGGTCCGCTGTGTTTTTGGAAGAGATCAACAAACCTCCATGCCAGTCAGATGAGACATTTGGCAGGCGATTAGGGTCTGTCAACACGGCCTACAAACTCTCAATGCTCAAGCAAATAAGGCTGCCCTCCGTGTTTGTTTCACTGCTGACCTGCCTCGCTCAGAGCAACAACAAAACGGTGTTGAAGAGAGAATAATTTTCATTTACACGACTAAAACGTAAAAGTATGTCTTAAACCTTTACAAGATCAATTACAAAGCACAAACGTGCCTGGCTAAATATACTAATTAAGTTATAATAACTATTTTTTAAGGTAATACATAAATTGAATGGTCAGCATCTGCAAAAAACACTACATGGCTCAATATATCACATCTGGATGTGGGTGTTTCTTTGAATATTTATGTCAAGGAAAAGGTCTAAATTGACAGTGAATCCAGTTTTGGCACAACACCAGCCTGTGTGGTAGAATTTACCCCAAAAACATTTATGACCTTTTAGGAAATTACAATTTTTGACTTAATTATCCATGCTACTGATTTATTGCCTTTAAGCTGCTGTATTCATACCCATCTGCTCACAACAGACTCATGTACAGGCTGATGTTGAATACACCATATTATATTACATTATTAGTGTTTAGTGTATATCTTAGATCCTTGTACTGTATACTGTTTCTTTTATTATATCAGAATCAGAATAAGCGTTATTATCATTGCACCTAAGTACAGCAAGATTATTTTCTGTACAGTTTCGTACAGTGGTCTGAAAGATGGGTGGAGTGCACATGGTTGCATCTCCTAGGAGTGCGGCCCCTTATTCTTATAGAAATGGGGAAAGGACATGAGGAAAGGATTGTGGTATAAGAAAAAGATCTCTTCACACCTGGTCCTTGCCAGGACACAAATTAAGACATAAACAAAAAACTCTACCAGCAAGCACATTTATGGACACATTACATATGCATTTGACAACAAGCCAGTGAAATTTGTCTATGAAGCACTTCCAGATAGCACTATAGTCCTGATAAGATGTTGTCGTTAGCTGGTACAGCTCTGATAAGCATTCACAGAAGTTCTTGGGGATGGGGGGGTGCATGGGAGATGGATAGAGCAGAGCCTTTTTAGTTTACACACATCCCAGGAAAAATGTGATAAGTTGACCTGCTTCAAGGCCGAACGGGGAAGTCAGATTCAGATAAGCCACAGTTGTTTTTTTTTGTGCAGGCACTGTTATTTCTCATCAGCCCTGAGTTCTGCTGGTACTTTCGATATCCAAAATGGCCGGATTTGTGGGCTTTCCTTTGGTCCATGCTTACTACCTTCCTCCAAGGTCGATCCCAATATACTGGCGAGTTCCAAAGCCACATTTGGCCTACGATTCTCATAAAACACTTCCATCTTATGGTTGAGCTCATAAATCAGCTGAGTCTGAGAGCTCGAAGCACGAACTGATCCTTCACATAAGGTCGGAAACTTTGCCATGGCCGAATCTGCTGTCGCCATCTTCCTTAATAGCCAATTATATAGGTATCTGACTGTGCCAAAAAAGCAGAAACCCTGCTATCATAAATTCAATGATCTTTGGGATCCTTATGAGACAACATAGAAAGGTACAACATATCCATGATGTACTGTGCCGCGTGCGTCTCAGTGGGGCATGAGGTTTCTCCAGGATCCTGCTGCTTCTTTGAAATTTTTTTTTAATCAATTGCGTTGAAAGTCCAGCTGACCAAATCCATGACAGTAATTCACAAGTCAAAAGATGTGTAAATAGAAGCTCCAATACACAGGACAGAGAGCAAAAAAGCAGGAGGAGGATGGGAGAGGGAAGAAAAAGCATCAGTCTTGCTCGAGAGCAAGTGAGGAAAATACTTTACTTTTTATACTTTATATTTTTGCTATTTTTGGGTGTAACTGGGACCTTGAGTACAAAATTTCATTCCACTTCATGCACCACATGTGATGCAAATGACAATAAAGAACCTTGAATCTGAACCTTAATGAAAGGGGCATACACGTTGGGTCCTATCTACTTAAACATAAGTAAGACGTTTGTTATTTCAATACAATGATCTGTGTGTGTGTGCATTGTTGTTGGGGAAAACCACCCCCATAACCTTAATGTCGTTAAAAAAAAGTGACACTACAAGGCTTGGAAAAGAAGTATTCTTCCATGAAATGCTGACCTTTTTTCGAATTTACGTAATAGATTTTGTGCCTAAATAATAATAAACGCATAAATAGCTATCCCTGCCTGCTGCCATTGTCTTTATGTGTGTTTTATGTTTATGTGTGGTCATTTGACCCAGAGATTTTAATGAAGCTCTAAGAAAATGTTCATGAATGTCCACATTTGCAACTGGCTACCTTTTGGAGTTAACCTGATTCAAGATGGCCACCAAAACTGATCGACTTTAATAAACACAAACACGGTTACTCAGCAATTTTGACAGATATTGAGCCAAAAATTGGTGTGGTAGTAGTTGATAATTATCTTCAATACATACACTGAGAGCTACCAGACTGCATGAGATATTCCTTTAAAACTTTAGCCAAAACCATTGGTGCTAACTCATTCTGTGAGCAAAATATCTTGTAAACCAACAACCAAACCAAAAAAACTTATAGAAAGTAATCATTAAACAACTGATTAACTTTTGGAGAAAACTAAATTCAAGATGGTTGCCACAGCTGAAAGGTCTTAGCAAAGACAAAATGGCTATAACTTAGCCATATTGAGCTAAAGCTTGGTGTGGTAGTAGCAGAGAGTCCTCCCCAACACACTCCAATCACTAACTGATCATGAGATATTTTTGTGTTGACATAGTGTCATGACTACAATCACTTGTAAACAGTAAAAATTGTAACAAAGGTTAAGTAGTCACTTGATAAACTGAAATTAAATATTTCTTAAGCACCTCTGCTATGATTGCAACCAACACGTTAAAAATGACTTTTCAGTTCATACATCAGCTTCGCAGGATTTTTACTTAAGAAACAATACATAAGAAATATAGAAATACTCTGGAAGTATGAGAAGCTTGTTACAAAACAAGTTGATGAATTAAGTTTTTGCACCCAGTATATTTTTCTGGTAGCTGTTTTTTTATTGTGCATATTTCAAGTATTAGATACGAGTATTTATTAATAAAACATTTACATTTAAGTGCTGTCTCAACAGTTTATGACCACGGCAGAACAATATGTACTAACATGACTTCAGCAGGCATTGGCAACATATTACCATCCACACAAGGTAAATTTTACTCAGAAGAACTCAAACCCTGAGCTGTTGGCTGTCAAAGCTTTTTCCTGCTGCACAGAGGATGAGAAGGTTGTGAACAAATTGTGCTCGAGGGGAAGGATGAAAGCAAAGGGGCAGGGGATTCAGGATAACGGGGCAATTGGATAATGAAGTGAGAAGAGAACAAGGTAAAGTCTGAGGATATCTTAATCTCCGTCCCAGTTTTCTAGGATGAATTCCCTCCGGGCAGGTGGTGGCATTAGATAAACACACACAGTGATACTCTCCAGAAGACAAACAATTTGTTATGAATCACCACTGTGTCCACGATGTCACAGTAGTGACAATACCTGTTGGGTTTATATAGGAAGGAACTAAATCCTACTGGTTTTTCACAGTCTCTATTTGACATTGTTGCATGACTAATTTTGTATCGTTAAAATACCAAATGCAAATATTTACTATTTATGTGTTATTTAGGTTTACAAGCAAAAATGTCAAACATTAGCTGATTTTAAGTATTCAAGTTTCAATTCCATCTGTCTCTCTTAGTAAATAATATCACTACTGCGCGTAGACTTTCGTGGACTTGTTCTTTCACAGTTTTTCAACAATTGTCAACTTTAATATTAGTCACGTGATTGGGACGTATGGGATAAAAAGTTAACGGGGAAAAATATATATATTTCGGGCAGATGCCAACATTTTGTAGTTTTCTTTCTATAAACATATACTGTATCACCAGCCAAAAACAACTACACTACCCAGAAGCCAACAGTGCTTCCGGCCACTGCTTTCTGCCGAAATGGAGGAAAGGGTTTGCAACGCAGAACAATGCTATCTATTAAGCTCACAGAAATGACAGGAAAGTTGCAAAGAAGCTTCCTGAAGCTCAATTATCCACATGCACATCAACCAGGATGGGGCGGTGGGCTTCATTGCTGCAGGGTAGGTCTGCACAACTGCAACCGAGCTGCGGGTCTGCAGAGCTGGTGAAATGTAAATGTAAAATGTTGCAGTATTGTACAGTACCTGGTACATATACCCATGTTGTTAAAATTATGTAGGTTTAAGAGATTAGAATATTGCAAGAGTTTGGGAAGGGTTTGCGGGGTCCCCGCAATAATCGAGGGACTACTGTATATCAGTAAAAATAAAAAGTTTACTGTATAGTAAATCAACCGAGAACTTTAGTTAAGACAAGCCTACACATTTTGGGAAATTGTGCTTACTTTTTAATGTTTTGAGGGAAAATGATAATTAAACAAGTGAGACACCATGAACCTTTATCTTGATGTTTTAGTTGCTGGTTTGCTTATTACTCGCTTTTTTTTTTTTTTTTTTTTTAAAGAAATACATAACATATGCTTTTCTTTTTGTTTATTTATTCTTTGGTTAAAAATGGCGCAACAGCCAACATAAAGATGGACGTAGCAACTTTCTTAACTTAGCCTAAAACTGAAGCAAACTATGTGTTTTACAGGTGCTGCCATGTTGCATTTTTGGAACCAGAGTCTGTGCGATAAGGATGTGGGAATTTAAGTCCCGCCCACTCTCCAGCATACTGTTATGTCGTTACATAACTCTTTCTTTTAAGGACGAAATAACTTATTTGGCTAAATGTGTGTTGTTGTTGTTTTTTTTTTTAAAGAATAGAACATACAGCAGCAAGTACAGTGCATTTAATGAAAAGACCATTAAAAAAAAAAACTAAGCATTGTCCTGCTCATTTACATAGAGGGAGCAGAATTTAACACATTTGGTGGGACCAGTGGGCAGGGAAGGCTGGTCCCTCTCTAGCTTCGACTCATGAGTCACGTCAGAAGTCCATCAATATAAAGTGTTTGGAGTGTGTGCACTGAGGACGTAGGTCTATAGCACTTGTATAAAAGTCCTCCCCATTCACTCTCCCAACTTACTAACAGGCTGTCAAACTGTCAATCACAGAGTGACATGAAATGTGTTATAGGCCTCAAATAACCAACTGAAATCAAACATTTTAAAAATGCATATTTGAACATACAGTAGCAAGTGAACTACAAAAACAAAAATCCAGGTGACGATCCTGTTTCTTGTGAGGTTGGCCCAAAAGAAGCTGGGATTAGAACCCCACCCAGGGTCATGAAGGTTTGGGGTTTTGAGACAATAATCAGAAATGAAAATAAATACAAAATGATTTTATTTGGAAATTTTCATCATCATTGTGACAAAAGATTAAAAATGGCAACTTCAAGTGAATAAAACATCATCTTCATTGTTGACGCTGCTTATTAGTTACATTTTTTTTAGCATCATTTGTAGACTTCAACCAGTTTAATTCTCGAGGTCACAAGACTCAGCCCAGGTGGAAAACCAAAATAATTAGAATTAATTAATTTAAAGCAGTGTTGTCCTGGAGGACCACTATCCTGCATGCTTTTGTTGTTTCCACTGCTCTTCAGCAGGCCTTCAAGTTCTGCAGAAGCCTTATCCGTTTAAATCAGGTGTGATGAAGCAGAGAAACATCTAAACAAGCAGGATAGTGGGCATCAAGGACGCCACTGATCTGAACTCTAGACTTGTTTAAATTTAGATAAATTGTTCTACACCACAAACATATAATGCCTCACTCAGTACTGTATACCAGCCTAAGTACAGCAAATCAAAGAAAGCTAATTTTGACCTACAAGTAATATTTGTGTTGTGTTAACTTTGCTTTTACAGCTTTGCAAAAACCCATGAAAGCACAACACATGGAAACGCAGAAGAACACAGATCCGCACACAAACTGTGTGTGTTTCTCACACACAAGCAAATGTTGTGATATCAGCTGTGGGTCATTTAGCTCATTTTTCACTGGGTGCAGCTCAGTGTGGCTCAGGAAAAAAAAATGAAGAGACCAAGAGATTGACTACAAAGCTGGTGTGGAAAAGAGGATTAAAAAATGCTTCAGAGATCAAGCTGATGAGATGCAGAAGCTGTGTGTGAGAGTAAAGCATCAATATAAACAGGCATAGAATTAGGACATACCAAATTAAAAGTGAAAATTGAGTTATTTTCCTGTTTATCCCCATGAGCCTTGGTTAGGAAGGTGAGAAGGACCCAAATGCAGGACCACGAAGCAGAGAGGACGCAGACTGAAAACACAAAGGGTGTTGTTTTATTAGGAATATTTAAACTAAGTGTGCTGCAGATTGCAGGCAATTGGAGCACAACTTGACAGAATAAGAGCTGGACTCAAAACTGGGTTAACAAGAGCAGGACAGACAAAAAATAACCAGAATCTGGTGAGGAACAGCTGAAAACCTGGAACGATTTATACTGAAGGAGCGACTGCTGGAAACAGAGCGTGTGAGATGATTAAACGAACAAGAACAAGAATTACTCCTCTGAGGTTTTTAAGTCTGAAAAGATAAACCACACTGTGATTTAACGTTTAGGCATAGATTGGGTTAAATTTGGTCTTGAACTGAAAGTTTAGACAACATCTAAAACTAGATTTAGACATCAAATAAATGTTGACATTTGGCAGAGATTAGTAAAAATCAAAGCATAATGTCTTGTAGTGCTGTTTGAATCCCACTGAGCTCCCACACAAACATCTATCATCTCCATAGAGGTGGAGCAAACACATCACCCTCGTCCAGTATTGTCCTTGGGCTTATACTGGGGCACCTGGGTACTCAAAAAGAGACGGTACAATTCCTACTGATGTTGGCTAAAAAGTCCATAATACTTAAATGGGTTGGCTGCAACGCGCCTTTGGTTGAGTTGTGGAAAAATATAATTTCTGAGGTTATTGTATTAGAAAGACTGAGATACTGTCTGAATGGGAAAAAATGGGAAATAGTTCTGGATTGTCTCAAAATTATTAAGTTTTATTATTGTTCTTTTTTCTGTATAAATAATTAAAATGTCTAATAAACATAATATTAAAGAAAAACTTTCACCTTCTAAAATCAGTACTGTATATTTTTTGGACTATAAGGCGCACTTAAAATCCTTTAATTTTTCTCAGAAATCACCAGTGAGCCTTATAATCCGGTACGCCTTATGTATTAATTCTGGTTGTGCTTACTGACCTCAAACCAATTTTATGTGGAACACAGCGCTCAAAAATCTGTCAAAATGTTTTTGTTTCGCTTAATGCGCTTTATATTCCGGTGCACTTTATAATCCGGTGCGCCTTATAGTCTGAAAATTATGGTATGTGGTGCATTTCAAGGCATAATTTGAAATTCAAAGGATGGACGTTTTCTTTTTCTTTAACACAAGTTCAGTTCTGTCTTTTATAAGAAAGATAAGAAATAAGAAACGTATCTCATCAATGTGAACCTTGTTTGATATTTCTATTCAACGAAAAGACATATTGTTTCATGTTTTCCACTTCTTGTTTAAAAAAAAAAAGGCCAACAAGTATTCTCGCATGTGGGGTGTTTTTTTTTCCTCTGACATGTTTAAACCTTAACATTGTAGATGAGGGAAAAAGTTCAGATCACAAATGAATGGTTTCCAGTGTTAAATCCCTGGTTGGATCCTTATGAATGTACATTCAATAATTACTTTTGGAGAGTTTCATTTAATACATCAAGTGGTTAATGAGATATTTTGATAAACAGACAGATATGATTAATGCCAAAGTAAAAAAAATAAACCCCCAAAGTGTAGTGCTCACAGTATGAGTTAGGTATGATGCTCAGCCACTACCACAACAGATTTTTGTTCAATACCAGTGAAATGTGTGGAATTATAGCCATTTGATATATTTGCTCAAGTGTAGCAGCCATCTTGAATGGGATTAACTCCTAAAGTTAACATGCTGGTGAAGATTCTCAGTCATCCAGGACATGATAAAATCAAAAAACGTTCAATACAGAACCAACTGGACTTTATTTGTAATAGAAGACGTTTCGCTCCTCGGATGAAGTGCGAAACGTCTTCTGTAACAAATAAAGTCCAGTTGGTTCTGTATTGAACGTTTTTTGATCCTAAAGTTAATCAGTTGTAGATATGCATGAAATAATTAATTTGTGTGAATTTAATTCAAAATCTGTTGGTTTATGAGAAATTTTGCCAACGCTACAGACAAACAAATTTGCAAATACACAAAAGTACACACAAACCCAAGGACCATGACAATCACTACAGTATGTGAAGCTGTTTTTATAAACACATTTGTGTCTTGTGTATTTGACGGTATGGCAGTAAACCCATAGAAATTGAAAAGGAAGCAGTGGCGGGAAAACAAATTACAAAACAGTAGAACGCAACAACAACAAAAAAAAAAGTGTATGTGTGAGGATAAGGTGACTGTAGGGAAAAAACAAATAACAGAGAAAGCCAGAGTGAAACAAAACGACAAAGTCAGTCAAAAGGAAAAATAATTGAAAAAATATCAAAACAGAAAGATGAAGGGCACCTGTTATTGCAAGATTACGAAGACAGATGTGCAGGAGAGCGAGATTGCTGCAGTGCACAGGACGAGCCGAGGCATCAGGACAGAAAGAGGAAACAAAAAGACAGAACGAGAGTGAGAGTGCGTTAAGCTGCAGACACACGTTACAAATCTCCAGGGAGCCAGTGGCAGATCAGTACAGGATCAATGTGCTGCACCTCTGCAGCGACGCAGCAGCACTTCCATTCCCACACATTCCTCATGAGAGCATGTCTGAGCATGTGATCAGTTGGAGCTGACATAACTGAGGACCATGAAAGCTGAGTGGGTGAAATGCAGCCCTTATGGATTCACCTGCACTTTCTTTACTCTTTCAAGTCAAAATATCAGCCATAAAGCAGGCCTTTTATTTTGAAATGCTCATGAACAGACTGGTCCAGAGCAAATTAATTTTACAAGCGCAAGCTGAAAGTGACCAGCATGCAATGCGATGTAAGTGATGGAAGTCCTTCATGCGAGAAAAAGGATCTGTTTATTTCCTGCACCCTCCCATCATAACCATTAGAGAAAAGCATTACACTGACCTGAGATCAGTGCTTGGGGAGCCCAGATCCAAGTGCCTGTAACTCAATCTTATTAGAGCGTTAAGTCATTACTGCATGTACACACAGAGGCCCCACAATGCAATTAGCCATTAGCCCATCACACTAACAAAGCATGGCTAATTAGTGGATCTCAGGCGCAAAGGGAGCAGAACAAAAACATATTCTAGACCCTCATCAACACTCTTGCTGATAATCAAGTGTCAGGTGTTTATTAGATGTCAGTTTTACTCGAGTGAGCTGTTTATGTGGATAAAAATTGAACGTAGAGAATCACATTGAAAAAATAAGCATAATATCCTGTCATATGAATGATACACACATATGTATATAAATATATAAGTATATGTATA
>JARVGS010001283.1:14926369-14939837 GCA_031762315.1 Hypsolebias antenori
TTCCGGTAACCGGCTTTTTCGGTATCCGGCCGGGCCGGTGTAACGGAACTAAGCCGGAAACCGGGGGTTACCTGTATACACATACACAAACACTTCCTGACAGAAGGATTTTTCAAAATAAAGGTGTTAAAATTTTTGTTTGTGAATTTTCTGAATGCTGCAGACATTAAGGGGTTCAGATCATTTGGAAGCTGTGTTCAGAAGATGAGCAAACATCATACTTGCTGAAGATAACTATTTTTAGCAGCCTCATTTTGGAATGAACAAGTTTAATTTGTAACAGTTCTATTAAAGTTTATATAAAAAAAGCACAAAGTGAAAGTGGAAACTATGAACATGGGGGAGCTCAGCTGTCAGATTAACCCTCCTCGTCGATCCTTTAAGGATCAGTGAAAATCAAGGAATACAAAGATCTACTGCTAGCTATAGCAGGAGCACACATCTCTGTACCAGAAGTCTGTCTCATTAGAAGTTTGTTCAGATTCAGGACTTGGGGTGAGTAAACTTTAACTACCATAATTTCTGGACTATTGAACGCACCTCAATATAAGCTGTGCCCACTAAAAATAAACAAATAAATATATTTGTACACATATGGGCCACGCTTGTCTATAAGCCGCATGTGGCCATGTTGTAACATGAGATATTTACACAGAAAGACACAATCTTTTTTGAAACCTCTTAGGCTCCCTTTGTCCTGGAGCTGTGGCCTGCTGTCGGTGGCCCAGGCCTCCTCAGGCTTTTTGTAGATTTGTTGTAACTTTGGCCTGGTGGGACTGGTAGCCCTGTTTTTGTCTTTTATTTTTTGTAGTAGTTTTTATTTTTTTAATTTTTTTGTAGTTTTAGTCAGGTGCCCAGTGGCTTCGACGACCCTGTATAGGGTTGGCCTGCTGTGGTACTTTTTTGTTCTGTTTGGCCGGTCGACCAGGTCCTCCTTTAAGTTGTACTTTGGATTTTTTGTGTTTTTTTGGTGGACACGGGAATTGGGGGTTCTTAATAATCTTTTTTTTTTCTTTTTCAGGAAGCAGCAGCTTTAATAAACTGAAAGTTGAACCCTCATTTTTGTCTCGTGTCCTCTTTAATATGGTGTGCCCTTGGTGGACGTAACAACCAGTAACATACACAAATACATACAGTAAATTTATTTTTTTTCTTCTTCTGAATAGTATCTGTAACACGGCTGGTAAAAAATAAAATAAAATACATCAAGAAGTCATTGATCCCTATCTTCTATCGAGGATGTTGGACAGCTTGTGCTGTCCTCCATAAAAATGTCCTCAAGTTTATTATCATTATTATTATTATTTTATACAGGTAGTCTCATTGAGTCACAAGGACCCTCCCCCCCCAAGAGCGATGTGTTTGGGGAGCTATGTGAGTGCCCGGGTGTGACGAGGCTAAATGTTTAGGCTGCATGAAGCCAATCAAAAAAAAAAAAAAAAAAAATCCATAAATTAGCTGCAGCATTGTATAAGCCGCAGGGTTCAAAGTGTGTAAAAAAAGTAGCAGTTTATAGTCTGGAAATTATGGTAAAAGTCTTCACCCCATTCATGTAGATACCGTCAGATTTAAGCAAAAACATAAAACAGGCAAAGGTTCTGATAGTTGAGATTAGCTCTAATAATGACTGCTTTCTCTACTTTTAGCTTGTGTTTTTGCTGAGACGTATTGTGCAATATTAATTAGGCCAGTTTGATTAATCAACAAAAGAAGCACCCATCATGAGAAGCATGAGCTGAGAACTGCAATTTTATAATATTTTTGTTTTCTTCTCTGTTTGGAAGTGTGGAAAGAGCTATCGGTAACAAGTAAGGTGTTCTTATGTTGGGTTCTGGTGAGGATTAGACCCAGGAAAGCAGCCACAAATGAGGAGCTTGAGTAAAAAATAAATAAATAAATAAATTGTTAAAGAAGAAAAAAGGTTGATGTGGCAGCAAAAACTTTGAAAAAAAAAAAACTAACCACGGTCATACATGAAACATAAATATGGACTTCTAGATGAAGGCAAAACCAGAATATAAATGGACTGAGGCTGGTGGAGACATCTGGGCAAAATAACAACAGGGAACAGGTGTGAGTGGGAGGGGCCGGACTAAGGAGCAGAGGCTGACTGTGAACAAGTACCGACTGAGGGGAAAGGGCCTGATGGCATAAAGGAGATAAACTGAACATGAAGAATCAAATGAAAACATATGGACCAATATGACAATTGTCAAAAACACAAATAAATAAAAGCACAACTACAAAAAACAGCATTGTGACGTCTGAACCTTTCCACAGAACCCCACTTCAAAAGATCTAAACTATTGCTTTAAGCGGCTGAAGCGGCTCTGACTTGTTCGCCTGAGAGTTGAGACAGAGTGTTAGCCATGTTGGTCTCTCTAACGGTACCAGAAGTAAATTATGCTTGGTCCAGGAAGATCAAAGTACAAGCCTGACAAGAACTGGGAGACCTCCGAGAAACTTGGGCTAGCAAGCTTGCGGAAACACACACACATGCACACGCACACTTTCAGAAGACCAAAGAAACTACTCTTTGAGCGCTCCATCTTTTTTTTTAAAGAGTTCTGACTGGGCTTGCATAGATAACGCCTTCCTAAGGCAAAATGCACATTCGAACACACACACACTCACAGTGCAGCAACCGCAAAGACATATTCGTAACTGCATGTGACAAAACAAATTGGAATGAGACACAGCACCACTGCCGTTCATTAGAGAGAATCATATTTTATGAAGCAATTCTCAGGAAGTAAGTGCAGCACTGACCCTCCAGCCCCACCCCAGACAGACAATGTCAAAGAAACTAACACATTTAAATTAGGGCATAGACCAGACCAGTCTGGGCTAGGAGCAACATCACTCTACTAGCAACTCGCCTTAGCAACCCGAAAGTAGGCCTGCAGTGTTGGCGAGGTTACTGGAGCAGAGCCGGGCCTTGTACAATGGTGAGAACACACTCTGGATTCTGTGGGTATAAGTGTCCTGTCACTGCAGTAGAGTAAGCTTTTTATGGTGCAACATGCAGACCTTGGACCTGACAAGTGCTACGTGTGACACTCCTGTATTTCCTTGATATAAATCATGGCCAATTTCAGCCAATGAGGACCCTGTTTGATTTCTGGAGCGCCACACGTGTTGGTCACCAGGTCACGGGGCCATAAGGGGCGGGTGGGTGAATGATCTTGAGGCTGCATTAGGATCATTTACAAACTGTTCTAGACTGGACTGGGTGATTTCATGCATGCCTTTTTGACCAACGAGAGAATCTAATAAATCAAAGCCGATCACAACAAAGCTGTAAATTAAAGGAGCAAGCAAGCAAAATAAAACAAATTGAACGTGACTCCTCTAAACAGAAACTGATTTATGAGAAGCGGCAGGAGAGACAAGAAGACGGACAGCTCAAAACAAGCAGAATATTCATAGTGAATGCTTTCAGCTCCCTCAGGTGGACAAAATTTGACACCAAGGACACGTCTAATAACTTAGAGGAGCAATCGAACGAGCGTGCATTTGCAAAGCTTGTGTGGGACAATAAGACTTCTCGAGATGCTGATTTGAATTGCAGCTGAGTGAGTGTTAACGGGGGATGAGGATCATCGCCTGGGTGATTGGGTGTTAAATATGCATGCACAGCAAATGTGTGTGTAGGCATTTTTCAGAAATTGCATATGACAAACAAGCAAAAGAGAGCATTGCAAACTCATGCGGCTGCACACTGTTGATTGAAATTCGTGCAGTGCATCATCTCTCTGCTTAGCATCAGACATTTCAATTCAATATCAGAACTGTGCAAGCGCTGACAAAAGTTTCAACTTGGTTCTGGCCACCACTGATAAAAAGCTTTTGAAATGACATGCGAGGCAACCTGATACAGATGACTTCAGGATTAGTCAACACAAAGACTTTAAGACGTTCAAACCAGTCCAGTCTAGATCTGCACTGATAACAGACATGTTGCCACCATGCTGCTCCTCAACACGTT
The DNA here is from genome assembly GCA_031762315.1 of Hypsolebias antenori. Lineage (NCBI taxonomy): Eukaryota > Metazoa > Chordata > Actinopteri > Cyprinodontiformes > Rivulidae > Hypsolebias > Hypsolebias antenori. The sequence goes on from JARVGS010001283.1 coordinate 14,930,358, forward strand.
ACCAAAACGTTGCTGTTTTTAATTCATTATTTAAAATTTTCCACTTCTCGTTCATTAAGTTCAGCACAGGTGGCAGATATTTGACCAGGGATTCACAGAAAGTGAAGGACATTATGCTATATTACCCAGCAGAGACCAGGTGATGGCGGTGCAGAGGACACCATGGCAACACCATTCAAAATGCCATGGCAACACCATAGCAACTGTGGCCCCACTTGCTCGCTGGTGGTGTGGTACAGCCCAGACTTGCTACAGTGGTGTGGTCGTCAGATGCACACTTCAGTCACATCAGTAATAGTAACATTGTTCAGTAATTTCTTTATCAACCAGTGAATTGATCATCATCAACAACAATCAGTCAAAAGGAGCAAGAACACAGTATCTACTGGTCTCTGTTTTTTGCTAAGTGAGAGACAAAGAGATGGGCTGATGTATACATATAAAATAAGTGATAAAAAGGAAATAAGTTAAGGTCAACAAATGGCTTGAATAACAAAAACGTGACCACTTGGCGATAGAAGTTTAAACTAAGAGAGCTATAGATGGTACAGAAGATTGGTCATGAAAACCAGGAGAAAAGAGAAGAAAAACAACCGGATGTGTAAAATAAAAACATAGTGATACGAGAAAATGCGATGTTAGGTAGTTCTAGAGGAGTGATGGACTGAAAGCCGTAGTAGATACAGATGATTAAAGAGTTTTGACCTTTACTTGTCTTTTTTGGCACAGGCACTAATGTCTTCACAGTCATATAGGAGGAATCAAAATTCAAAAATGATTTCAGAGTCTAGAATTGCTATAAAGCTAAAACATTTAAAACTATTTCATCTAACACTTCCTCCAAATATACCAAACTTAACTAGTATATATATATATATATATATATATATATATATATACCTGTATGTATATATGTATATATTTATTTGTACGTACATATATTTTTCTTGATAGATAAATGATAGAATTCAAATGATGATTGAATACAATAAAATATCTCAGTTAAATCACAGTATAACATGGTTCATTCTCAAAAACATAATATATTTCAATATATTCTTTTTTTTTCTCAGCATATAATAAAATAAATAAAACATAATTATCCAGAGGGTTTTTAAAGAGTCAGTTCTGTTCATGCAGTCACAGACTTAAGTATTAGTGCCTCAGAAAAACTCAATGATGCTCAATGACAAACCAGGTTCAAGCCCTGTTAGTTGGTTGAAAATAACTGTGTTGTGTTACACAGGAAACAGTCGGACTGTTGCCGTGGTTTCCACTGCTGGGGGTGCAGAGTACAGTGCACTTGCTATCTCGCAGAAAAAGGTGGATGTCCTGGTTCCCAAATGCTACAACTGACCTACACAGCCCTCCCGCCGCACAAATCTTGGCAATTTCATTCCGCTAAACATGCAATGAGTCTTGGACGTTCCAAAGGGGATGGGAAAGAGCCAAAGCATTTCTCTAAAAACATGTCGTTTTAAAAATAGCCCCACAGAGACTTACAAAAAAAGCAATCCATGTGTAGATAAAAGGTATAGTCTGACCTCAAGAAGGGCAAAAGAGTGAAAAAAGGGGACGTGAAAAAGGTCGACTAACCCTCCGATCTGTGACGACATGCACAAACACAATGCACAGCCCCTCGCATAGCAGGTCAACCACCCCCCTCATTCTAGCCTTTACAAACAGCATTCAAAAAAACTAAAACTACAAAGTAAGAAGGTGTTCTTTTGCTACATTAGTTCAACATTACATTCAACTACGATAGACAAATGGCTGGGCTGTGGCTGGTCTTAGCGTGAGAGATGAAGTGGATATGTTGAGGTCATGAAAATAGTATTTGCACTGCAATGTTTGTACAGCTAAACAGTGGATGGCTTTTGGCACAGAAGGTACAACGCTACATATCACTACTAAGTCTTGAACATGTAGCATTTTTTAAATTTATTACCTATAGCCAAAAGTTGTGGATTTAATCCATTTATGAACATCCATATCTGACCAAATTAGTTTAAAAATCTTCTGCTAGTAAAAACATTAACTGAAGTGAAACAACTGACCCTGAATCAAACGACATATCCAGTTATAAATCCAAAGAAAAGCAACTACAGTGATGTGCCACTGCATCCCTGTCACATTGAAGGTGGGAATATTGCTCAAAGTCAAACAATCACTCGATAATCTCAATCATAGGAGTTATCGTTGACTGCATTCACTGATATTTCAGCTACTGTATATGCACCTCAAAACATTCACAGTATGTCATTCTGTCTTATTTGCCAAAAAAAAAGGAAAAAGACAAAGCAGGATGATCACTTCATCACACTTTTTTTTCTTGTTTTTTTTTTTAAACAATTTGAACCTTGGTTAATGGGAAAATTATCGTTTACAACAGCAACATTAGTTCTCACGTGAAGAGCTGAGTCAGCAAAATGTGTTACCTTGAAATTGTGCATTTACAACTGTGGCACACATGACTGAAAAATACAATGAGGAATTGTGCTTCACATAATCCATCATCCACAAACTCAGCCAAGACACATAATAGTGTCAACTCAGAACTGCATCCTAAGAGAGCTTTAAAATACACAGCTCCTGGTTTGAAATCCCCTAGTTCCTCAGAATAAATCCTGACTGAACATTTTCATAGAAGTAATTAAGTTCATAGCTGCACACTACTTCAAACCTGTCGTGTTTCTACAAATAAATCAAGCACAAGCTTCCTGCACAACTGTCTCAAAAGCTTATTTGAATATTATGCAGCCATCTAGTGCCAATTACAGATATTGCACTAATCATCCCCTGGATCTGCTTACATGAGGATGAAATTATGCGTTGTTCACACGTCAAGACAAAAGACAAGATTTTATCACAAAAATTACTTGAAAACCAATTTTGTGTAAAAGCTCAAAAGTGGAAATTTGGCATTGCTATTAAATCATTCCCACTTCCAACACTAGCCACATCCAGCCTCCTATTAAAACACGAACACAGTCAGAGAAACATTTGGACAGAATAAAAAGAGGGATGGGGAGAGATGTCTGAATAAGAAATAAAAATAAAGACAGAGAAATAAATTTTGCTACATGTTTTTTTTGTTGTTCTTCTTCTTCTTTTAAGTTGTTTTGTTCAGATTCTTTGAAACTTGAAAAGATTTCCCAATTGGACCAGAGGTGACATGACAAGCTCCAGCAGGGTAGCGGAAAAGAGGTTCCTGTTCAGTGTGACTGGTTAATTTTTTTTTTTTTTTTTTTTTTTGTAAAACGTGACATCATATCGGATGGTCCTGGGGTAGAGCTAGATGGGTCTGATGGTGTCAAGACGCCAAAGGGCAAATAATTAGCACTGTGCTCACTGTCCATTGAATGGCGATCAGGCAGACAGTGCATGAGAGAAAGGTGACTGCATTGCTTTTTCTTAAAAAAAGGGAAGAAGAGGGAGTAGTCTCTCAAACACCAAGAAGCTGTCCTCCATTCCGGTTCAAAAGCCAACAGCCCATGAGGAAAATGAGCCAGACTCTACAGACCAAACATCGGCATGTTTTGAGAAAAGGTGGGTCTCTCCTCATCCCAGAGATGTGTGTTTTCAAAGCCAGAGGGAGGGAGACGTTTTGAGCATATTGTGTGTGTGTGTGTGTGTGTGTGTTTGTGTGTGCAGATATGTGCGTGTGCATACGTGACATCATTACTCACAGGTTGGAGACTACTGTTATCCAAAGTTGTGACTTGGGGAGGGGAGAAGAATCGAAGATGACATCACAAACCTCATTTCTGAGCATAGAAGAAGTTCTGGGGCTGGTGTCCCCGGTGATGCAGCCTCACCTTCGCTCTCATCATCATGGGAACCATCCAGATGGATGTAGCTAACCCTTGTGTGGCATCTCACCGTCGCTCTCATAAGTACACGTACAATAGAGCGGGTGGCAGTAGTGTTGCCCTCACTGAGAGTAGTGTTAGCAATAGAACTACTTTCCATATTAGTTCCTGTAGTGATGGATGCTAACTGATTACCTATGGTCACCAAGGCAGCCATATCACTGTAGTCGTCCCTGGCTCCAGCTGCCATGGCACCATGGTTTTCAATAGCATTGGTGCTTGCTCCCATGTCTCCCTCTCTCCTCTCCCCCTGTCATACCTCACTCTCCAGGCTGGAGAAGTGGGCTGACCCTCGACGTGAGCACAGGCTCTTGGCTTTGAGTGGCAGGTGGGGAGAATAGAACCTCCGTGGCTGTGGCACAGAGCGCAGTCTCTGATACTGAAGTTTGGCACTGGCTGTAGCCTGAGCCTGGCCTGCCATCCCCACCCCTGCTGGTGGTGAGATAGAGGCTGAAGAGGGGGGAGGTGGGATGGGCATCGGGAGGGAAGTGGGAGACATAGATGGCTGCTGTGGTGGTGATGGTGAAGGTTGCGGTTGATGATCTGTAGGCTGTGTGTTGAGGCTGAGGTTAGACTGGCTGCCTGATTTGGCTTGATTGGAATCTGGTTTGGGAGGCAAAGGTTTTGGACGTGAACCCCCGCTGAAGCTTTGGCAGTGGGGGAGAAGCTCTTCTTGGCTATGGGAAAGGGCTGAGGTTCCTCTCTTGGAGTGGGAGATGTGTGAGCGACTATGGGGGTGCGGATAAGGATGTGGTTGGGGGTAAAGGCTACAAGAACACACAGTTGCCCGTCCTGCTTCCTCTGCTCTTTCCCTACTTCGTCCTTTCCTCTTACCTCCACCACTCTTCCACTTTTTCTCTCCCTTCACAGGAATTTTGTCCATAGACCAGTAACGTCTAGGTGGGGGGAATGCTGTTGGAGGTAGGGGCCACTGGGAGTCCAGCCCTCCACTCCCTCCCCCTGGTGCCCAACCAATGCCATGTCCAGATCCACAGAAATCAGTACCAATCCATCCCTCTGCACGAGTTCCAAGTAATGAATCATCTCGACTATTGATGCTGCCTCCCTTCTCTCTCGATGGGTAGGTACCAAAGAACCAACCTCCCCCTCCAATTCCCCCTATCCCAGTGCCGCTCCCTCCTGCACCTTCTTCCCAGTATCTTTCAAAACGTCCAAACTCCCCTGAAGAGCCCTCATCTGAGTAGCTGTCATCCACCCTGGCCCTGTCCCTCTCTGACTCAGAAACAGCGCCCCTACCTAACCTCCTTCCCCTATTCTCCAAACGCTCCCTCACTCTATCCCTCTCTTCTTCCTCCTCCTCCTCATCATCATCATCGTCATCAACATCATCTTCATCTGAGTCCCATTCATGGAAGGACAGCCCTTCTCTTGTCTGTGCTTTCTCTTTTTCATAACGCATCAACAGAGGACGACGCTCTCCTACTTTGCCACTGTCTTCTCGATCCAACCCTCCACTTTTTTGTCGCTTGGAGGACGGAAGGAGTGGGTGGAGAGACAATGGAGGTGCATTCGAGTCACTTCCTCTTCCATTCATCCAAAATTTGACAGATGCAGGAAACTTATTGGGGTTGGGGTAGCGTTTACTGAGGGTGCGATGTCTAGAATGAGAGTGTGACGATTTTGGACGCCTCTCCCTACTTCTTCCGCTGTCTTCCTCATCCCTATCAATGTCCTCCTCTGCTCCTTCTCTTCTGCCTCTTTCTCGTTCTCCCTCCCATGAATCCCGCCCCTTCTCACCAAATGTGCTGCCATACTGGGCAGAAAAGGAAGAGTAGTCTTGCATTCCTCCATCTCTCTCTGCCTCCCCTTCCCTCTCAGGTTCTACATCCCCATCCTCTGGCTCAGACCGTTTCCCCCCAGTTGATTTCTTATGCTTCTTTGTTTTCAATGCCTTCTTCTTTTTCTTTTTCACCTTTCTGCGCTTCCTTTCTCTCTCACGCTCTCTTTCTCGTTCTTCCCTCTTTTTCCTCTTTTTGTTCTTTTTCTTTTTCTTCTTCTCTTTCTCCTTGTCTTTCCTCCTCTTCTTTTCCCTCTTTTGCCTGTCAGCATCGCCACCTGTTCCACTCCTCTCCCTTTCACTCCAGCTTGCCCACCACTCTTGGAGCTGAGACAGTTGGCTCCCCCCTCTTTCCCTTCCCCGTTCTCTTTCTCTGTCACCCCAGGATGTGCGTGGTTTCCTGGGGGGTACTGGTGGTGGCAAGCGGCCATGGCTGAAGGAACGAGGCTGGATGATTGAGCGCTCCCTCTCTCTTCCTCTCCCTAAGAGAAGGCTTGACTCTTCGGTCAGCTCTTCATCATCATCGTCATCTTCCTCATCAAGTCCTCCGGTCCTATCTCGTGTGCTCCTGGAGGAGCTGAAGGAATAGGTGGGCGAGGTGGAGCGAGAAGATGAGGCAGTTGAGGACGTAGATGTTGACGAGGAGGTTGACGTAGAGGATGATGATGTATAGTGCAAAGATGCAGAGGGAGAAGGAGGGGTATATGAGGGGCTGAGGGGAACTGGTATAGGAAGTGAGAGCGGAGGAGAAAGGGGTCGTGCCCTCCTTCCTCCTCCTTCCCTCACGCCATCTCTTGCTCCTCCCCTCCGCCCCAGTGGCAGAATGTTCTCGTAAAGTGGCCCCCCAGGCTCTTTGGGCTTCTTGGGCCTTCGCTTTCTCCAGAAGGATGAAGGGAGAGGGGGAGAGGGATGTGGCAGCGGAGGTGTAGGAGGCAAAGGGGCCTGACTCTTAGGAGGCAGTCTGGGAGTGCCCAGAGGTTTACCAGGCCCTTTCCCCTGACCTCCACTGCCACCTCCCACCACCCTCTTCCCCACCCCATGGTCCATGCTTTTCTCTGAGTAGAAGGCCACACTAGCTGGAGGGGGTTGAGGGTGGCCCCTGGGTATAGTCTTGGGGGTCTGGGACCCTGCCTGCTGTTCCATGCAGGACCCCAGACCCTCAGGGTCAATGGGACCATAGTATCTCTTATAGCCATCGAGTCCCCCACCTCCTCCAGCTGTTGAAGCCCAGTTTGGTGGAACCTTCTGGGCAAATGGTCCCATATCAGTGATGGCCCCTCTTACTGCCATAGGGTTGGTAGCTGTAGCAGATTTAGGCAGTCTCCAGCGATCCACAACAGCCAGCCTGCGGTCTGGCCGGGGCAAGAAAGTGGAGCAAGGGAGGGGCGCACCAGCGATGGGGGTGTTGGAAGAGCCCAGTCCAGTTCCAGAATGCACCACAGTGGGAGGAGAGCCTGGTAAAGGAGTTTTGTAAACAGGCTGAGGTTGCTGCTGTTGTGGTTGCTGCTGCTGTTGCGCCATGGCAATGGCTGGGTTGGTCACAGTTGTTGAGACCACGTGTGGCTGGGATGGGATGGTAACCATTGCTGTGTGGTGATGTGATGGCAAAGATTTAGGGCCACCTGGTGCTGTTTCATCCTCAAAGCTGCAGCAGCTATACATGCCCTATGTGAAAAATATTGCAAATAAATAGTTAATATACAAAAAAGATATTTCAAAAGGTGAACCTACACAGATGTTTAAAAAAAATCTGTTATCTTACACTAAAATATATCAACTTAATGTTCGTTTTAAAATACAAAAACACAACATATAGTATGTGAAGAAAACCATTAAGGCCCCCACATACTCGGGCATAGTGTGGGTACTCCGTGAGCCGCGCAGACTCCGCACGTACTGTCCGCAGACGATTGAGACTTCATACTCGAGCGTACAGATTTAAATTCTCTCATGACAAATTCCTTCATTTCTCACAATTTCAATCATGGCGTCAACAGACGAGGAAGATCGCTTGCCTCTTGGCAAAAAAAAAAAGAAGGTGGTACATAAATCAGACCAGGGATGAAGAAAGGGAATTTAATACACTGATGAAGGACATGAAGACAATGGACAGTGAGAAACATTTAGAATATTTTCGAATGGATTCTAGCAAGTTCAAGGATGCTTAGCCCGTTTCTGTACCACCAGGGCAGCCACCATATTGTCACCACACCTGTAATGCTGCGCATCATTGTGACTAGTTGCTCAGACCACAGAGAGTGGTTGGTGTTGCAAACAAAACAGTTAGATGTGATCACCATCGCCGGGCAGTTTATTGTGCAACACAGAGTATGTGTACGTGGTCATAAAAATTTATCTTTGCGCGGACATGTCTGGCAGACGTCCGCTTCGAGTCAACTTTGAGTCAAGTACACGTGGACCTCCGCGGAGTGAAGTATGCCCAAGTATGCGGGGGCCTTTATGGTGCAGATGTAATAAAAAAAAAAACAGAGTAGGTAAAACTGAAAACAGACGTAAACAATGACTCCAAATAACTTTCAGGTTTTATAATATATGGTACACTGTGTCTTTCGATAACTTCAGCTGTGCACTGTGTAACAAGTAAAACTGCAAACAGAAGTACAGGTAGTCCTCGGGTTACGACGGTCTCGTCTTACGACATTTCGACGTTTCGACGTTACGACGCATCTCCCTTATTCAAGTTACGCGGTTACGCCGGTTTTACGTCAGTTTTACATCGGTTTTACGTCGGTTTTACGTCGGTTTTTAACGTCGGTTTTACGACAGTTTTCTGACGTTAAACATCGTAACGCGGCGGCGCAGTGGCAGAAGAATACAGTACGTGGTGCAGCGGCGGAGGAATACAGTACTGTACGGAGGAGGACGGCGTCACTAGCATCCCGGTAGGCCATTAGCCCTTCGTTAGCCCTTCATTATGGCTCCCAAAATGCAAGGAGGACTCTTCTGATGGCAGTGTATAGAGGAAAGGAAAGGCCATCACCATGGACTTACGTCGAAAATCGGTTTACGCGCTTGGTGAAACAGGTACATCATATTTATTTACATACGTTCCGACTTACATCAAATTCGGTTCACGACGCCGCGTGAGAACAGATCTCCGTCGTATGTCGAGGACTACCCGTATATGTATCCCAATTTGAGCTGTGCTATGTGACATAAACTAAGTACTAAACTGAGTCCATAGTGCAAAGTAATATCAAAGTTTAAAAATGACTGTCAAAGTGATAAAAAGTGGAGTAAAGAAAAACTCCTTTGTCATTTTGAAGTGTATAATTTCCAAAACAGTTCAAGAACATTTAGCTTTTAGCAGACTGAAACAGGCAGTTGTCATTTTTACTACGTTCATTGAATGTTACATAAAAGTTTGGGAACATGCCATGTGGCACTTTCACAACCTACTCTTTGAGTTGTGCTAAATGTCAATCTTGTTCAGTTTTGGTTTGTATTGGACTAAGCACTTTATTTTGCCCAATCAGATGGGAGTGGGCGGGATTAATGGTGCGCTGCATGAAAAGTGAATGTGAAGGGCAGAGAACACAGCGACACAGACGTAGGACAATAACAGACTATAACGTTGTCCATTACAACAGTTAATGCAGAGTTGCTGACTGCCATGGACTATGCTGTTTCAGAATGATTCAGTGTGTAGATGAAAATCATGCTAAGTGTAACTAGCATTTTAGCATGCTAGCATGATGTAACGGGTCATGATATTTTCATTCATTCAACCTTTATTTAGGCAGGTTAATCTCATTGAGCCTCGAGGACTCATTTACAAGAGAGACCTGG
>JARVGS010001283.1:15111225-15125498 GCA_031762315.1 Hypsolebias antenori
GTTATTCTATGATATTAGTGCTTAGTGTATTTTAGTTGGTGTTTTTCTTAGGTCACATCTAAGATCTTAGTAATGTTGTCTTTTGCATTTTATTGTTGGATGTAACTGGGACCCTGTGTACATAATTTTGTTTCATCACATACCACATGTGGTGCAAATGACAATAAAGACTCTCTGACTCTGACTTATTGGAATGGGTTACAAACACTCAATGTGCTTGCTGTTGTGAATAACTCTTTGAATGATCTCAGTTTGAATATAACCAGACTAGCTAACGGCTGGTCTATATAGATTTCCACAACCGCCTCTTCCAGCTCTACTAGGAGGACATCAAGGTTTTCTCAGGCCATAGTCTCTCCAATCTACCCTGGGTCTTGTTTGGGGTCTCCTCCCAGTTGGACATGTCCAGAAAACCTCTCTGGGGAGACGTCCAGAGGGCATCTTCAACCACTTCAACTGGCTCCTCCCAAGATAAGTCCCTCCTGGATAACTGAACTTCTCACCCTTTCTCTAAGAGAGAGTCCTACAGAAAAAAATATCTTTTTGAATGCTTGTATCCACAATCTTGTTCTTTTGGTCACTACACAGAGTTTGTGAGCAAAGGTGAGGTTATGTAGACAGAGATGTTTGCCTTGCAGCTCAGCTTCCTCTTCACCACAATGAACCGGCACAGGAAGCGTCACCGGTTGATCTCATGCCCCATTTGTCTCTCACTCCTGAACAAAACCTCAAGATACTTAGAGCCCTCCAGTCGAGGCTGGACCACACCCTCATCCCAAAGAGTGCATGAGGACCATGGAGGTGGTGACCCAGCTGCTTAAAACAACGTAAATAACTAAAAAAAATCACAACAGTTTCACCAAAGACTATTTTTCATCCTTTACACACCTATTAGATTTACATCGCACATTTATTGTATTTGAAAAATTATATTTCCAAAGGACGTGCACCTTAACTTCTTCAGCTAGCCTGTTGCGGCTGCAACTTGCAAATAACCACAGAAATAAATGTTAATAACTGTGCGACGCAAAAGGGATAGTAATGCACAAGTTCACAAGTAGGATTTGTGCAGCATTTTGGTTCTCAATTAATTTTCTGAGATTGGAGCTGTTTTAAAAGAGAAACAATCCCCTTTAAATTATTGCTGTCTTAAAGCTAACAGCTAGCCCCCTTGAATTAGCGGTTAGCTTATCGGATTTGTCCAAATGAAGCTATTTCTACAAACCGAGGTCATTCAGAGAGCCATCTACAAAAGGTAACGTATTAGTAAACTTTCCACAGAGCTCCACTTCAAATTATCTGAAGGATCACTATCAATTTAATAACAACTTGTTCTTCTGGCTGAGCCAATGTGCTTTAAATGGTGCTTTGCAGTGTCTGTGTGCTCTTAGTGTGCATGGCCATATGTGTATATGTGTGTGTGTTTGTGTATGTTTGTTCTCATTGCCCCACCAAAGCTAAGAGGACGGCTGTAATGAAACCAGCTCTCGACGTTGCGTGGAGCCGGTGACTCTGACAGCCTCACGGACGTTAGAAACTGTTCCCTAAGAGAATGTAAACACTTCGCTACATCCAGGACTATTGGAAAAACAACGCTCAGCTGCTGTACATACAAACTGGTTATCCAAACATAAATGCGGTGCACATCTTCCAAGTCTTTACCACTGCTCTACCAGCAGATCCAGCACTCGGTTCACATTCAGATCTGAATCCAGACTGAAGTCGGACTCAACAAAGGGCGCTTTCGGTGGGGTAAGAGGGTAAAGGCCAGACGTTAGGGTCTCAAGCCAGTCGGCGGCGTCAAACGACGCAGCGGACCGTCGTTTCCGTGACTTTCTTGTGGCGGGTGGAGGGGAGATGCAGATTGGCGGAGGAGGAGGAGCAGGTACAACCTGACTTGGGTTGATTACAGCAGGAGACGGTGGAAGCTCCAGGAGAAGAGAAGAGCAAAGTGGCGAGGGAAGGAAGTTGTCATCTTGTTGCTGAAAGGACTGGAACTGCTCGGTTTGAGAAGAAGAAGAAGGGTCCAGGACTGAGTGGGTGGGGGATTTATGATCAGAGACATTATAAGAGCCTGGAAGAAGGATGGGTTGTAAAAAGGATTAGACATGGAAGAAATATAAGTGTCGTTAAATATGTATTCCTGATGCATTGTGGGAAACTCACCATCACAAGCAATGGGCTCATTAAGAATATCGTCTATGGACTGTCGAGGGTCCATCTGTTGTCCAAGGAAAGGAAAGCTACTTCACTTTGCAGAGATAAAGAATTATTTTTTTGGTCAGTCTCCTGCTCTCTGCAGATTTACCTGTGCCTTCTGGATAGCCTCCTGCAGTTCTTCCTCCAAGCTTCGAATGCCAGGTGAGGCCTGAACGGGACTTGCCGTAATCTGCAGTGGCAGCTCAAAGTCATGGCCGATCACATCACACGGCTGGCAGCAAACCACATGATTAGAAAGCAAGGGGGGAAATTAGTTGACAGCTGGTGATGGGAGCACGTTCCCATGAGAAAGTGATAAATGCTCTGTAGCAAAAGGCTTTTCTAGATGCTGCGTAAAATAAAAGATATATCACTTTAAAGATGTTTACCTGAGTCAACAACACTTCTGTTTGCGCATTTATTTCTGGCTTCCCTCTAAAGCACCCCAGGTCCTGTTGCAGGAACGGATGAAGGGACCCCTCACTGGACTAGTTAGAAAGTTGAAGATCGTCAGTTTCTAATGGATAAATAGTTTTTCAGACCTTTAAATGCCAAATAATCAAAGCTCACAAGTCCTCACCTCATTGCCAACGTGCATGGAGGAGTGACTGAGCCTGCTCCTCTTCCTCCCCCTCATCTGTAGCTCCACACTCAGCTCTTGCTGCTGCTGCAGCTGCTCGCTCTCACTTTTCCAGGGAGTCCCACACTGCAGGGGTGAGGAGGACGACACGGGTAAACTGGGACTCGGAAGTCCTGAGGCGGTGCTGGCAGGAGCCAAGAAGACGGCGCTGGTGAGGCGGCACTGTTCACCCGCCAAACTGACTGACGCTGCGTTTGCGTATCCGTTTGGGACGGCGCTCAGAGTTCCAGTTGGATCTCTGCTTGGAACGTCACAGAGAATCCCATTAGGAGCTCCTCCATCTTGGATGTACAGCTGTTGGTTCGGGCTGCTGCTGGGCGAGTCCAGTCCGGAGCTGAGGCCTGAGCCAGGGCTATGACTGGGTGGTAGCGAGGGAGAAGGAGTGAGAGGCTCTGGGCTGGTGCCCAGTTTGCATAGGGGAGCAGGGTTGGGGCCCGATGGTAGAAGCTGAAAGGGACGAAGTCGTTGCAACAAGGCAGGCTTGGTGCCCGAGACGGGGAGGCCACGCTTACGTAGCTGCTGCCGCAACTCCGACACCTGAAGGAGGAGGAAAATTAAAGATGGAGAATCAACGAGGACCAGAATCATTAGTTGTTTTTAATGGAATAAAAGGCCCACTGACTTTTGTGACAGAGTTTTAAACAAAGATCGTGTGTTGAGAAGGAACAGAGTCATAGCTGTTTGTTCAAACCTTATAACAGACGTTATGCGTTATCTCATGCAATCTGGGATGTTTTGAGAACCACTCTCAGCAACTACCACACCTATATTAGCTCAATATCTGTAAAACTGACTCGGTTAGAGCCCTTTGTGTGTTTGCGAAAGTGGATTACTTGTGGTGGACATCTTGAATTGGGTTGACTCCAACTGTTCATCAGTTTTAGATTTCCAGAGTTTGACTACTGTCTAAAAGTTTCACTAAAACTTGTCCGGTGGTTCATGCAAAAGCGTTGACGCCGCAAGTTAAGGCCAAAGAGTTTAGCTAAGATATGGCGCAAAGTGCAAAGCGCAGGGTGAGTTCAGTGAATGATTTTATTTGTTCAGTGGTTCATGAGATATTTTACAAAAGCTACAAACAAAGTTGGCAAAAAAAAAAAACTTGCTTTATAAGCATACATTTTTTTCAGTCACTTAGTTGAGAGTGCTCTTTTCTCTTACTGTTAAATCCACAAGGTTTGCAGGAAGCGGCTCGGGTTTGGATCCATGGTTTGTGTCCATGGAGGGTGGGTTTGTTGAGGCAGGAGCAGGTTGGCGACTCAGAGACGTGGCACCAGAAGTCTTTACAAGATCATTATGATCTCCACTAAAGGAACAACAGAACTATTAACTCCAGCAAAAACATCTGAGGACTAACAGATTATTGATACTGCACGGATCAGTTGATGTGTTGTCAGTAACGTTTGCCCACCTGGGTACGACTGTGAGCTGCTGCTGTTGGCTCTGCAGGATCTGGAGCTGAAGGAAGACCTGCTGCTGCGTTAGGAGATGGGAATAGGCCGGGTCTAAAGACTGGGTAGGGGTGGTCGGGTTCTGCTGTTTGGCTCCTCCCACTAGAAATAGCCCAGTTTTTCAGTTATTCACCTCAATTTGTTAAAGACAAATATTGTGCGTTGAAAGAAAATGTAGACAAGAAGTCTTAAATGAGCACCTCCAGTCCCTGACACTCCCCTCTGGTCTGGAGGAATGTACTGGTGATACTTGAGTTTTCTCATTTTGGGTTTGATGTCCCGTGGTTTCCGCGGGCGAGGGAGATGGCTAAAGTTTAAGGGAGGGGGCAGAGACGAGGAGCAGGTGGGGCTGGGGGGCCGAGCCGTCTGTAAACACACAGATTGCTCAGTCTTCCGTCAAGCTGCTAATCACAACACGGTCCTTGAGATTAACTTAAGAGAACGACACATGCAGGACATCAATGTAAATGTCAAGTCGGTTTACAGTGGTTGACGTGTTTGCCCCGCACGAAGGTTAAATTCCTTCAAAAATACGCGTAAACGCCTCACAAATCTCCAGACGACAGCGTGCGCTGGTGCTGACATGTCCCCGCGCAGCTTATGTGGGAATGTGTTAACCTACATGGCGAACGCTGAGCTCGCCCACAAGTACAAATTGACAGTAATGAATTCAGAGCAGCTTACAGCAGAGACTTGCTGTTGTTGTTGTTTTTGTTGTTGTTCCTGTTTGTTAAAAAACACACACACACACACAGATGTGACTGTCCGGTTAGGTTAAAGACCTCTGCAGGCTCCGCTGCTGTACACCCGCTGTGAATATCATTACATTAAGCGCGCACATGCACAGAAACAATTGAAATATTGCTTTTATGAATGAAATGGACACTAATAAATGCATCTTCTTCTGTTCTCGTTGACATAATTTTAGCTTTAGGTTTTAGAAGAATCCAACAAAAGGGAAGAAGATGACAGTGGGGCAGGAAGGAATAGTGAAAGGTTGAATTAACCCCGCTCTACCTTTGGCAGTAAGGGTGTCGTCTGAGAGGTAGGATACATCCCATTTTGTCTTCCAGTTGTTGCCATGGAGTTTGCTTCACCCAGTGCTACACTCAGAGGTTGTCTGATGCCCACGGTTGCCGGGAGCAACGCCAAACTAGACTGAAAGCAAAGTATAAGAAAATCAGACCCGTCCCCTCAAGCAGCGGTAGGCCTTTAAGGCTAATTAGTGTACCAGCCAGTCAGATGAAAGTAAAGTTTCAGCTGTTCCTTTTTAATCACCTGTGCATGACTGGGACTCTGATTGAGGGTCAGGCCCACAGCTGAGCAGTCACTTAATGATTGGTCAACTGGGAGCACGGGCAACAAGGAAACCGGTGCCGACTGGTGATGCTCGGAGATCAAGGAAGAGGAGATGTCATCTTCGAAAACATCTGCAGGGAAAGTGACCGGGCCTGCAGAAAGGAAGGGTGAGAGGAGGAGACAAGATCCAAGCATAAGCAAAGAAGACTGGGCTTTAAAAAAAAAGTAAAAGTCTGACAAAAACAAAGTACTAGGCAAAATTCATCACGTAGTTCCTTATATTTTGCTTCCAAGGAGTCAGACAGATTACACAGTTTGGCATAAAAACGTCTTTTATGCCACGAGACCAGTTTGGACTCCCTTAAACTGAAATGGGAAATGGACTTAGAGGAATCCATATCAAGATGGAGAAAGATCATTAAGAACATTTACTCATCCTCAATCTATCTGAGACATAATGTGGTTCAATTCGAGGTAGTGCACCAGCTGCACTGGTCCAAGGACAAGCTGTCCATGATCAAAGCCAACCTGGACCCTGCATGTAATCATTGTAAAGTTTTGTGCAATTGCAAGGACCCACACACCCCCACTCCCAGCATATTGTGTCATATCCATCTAGAAAAAATGAGATAAACCCTGAAAGGTTCTGTTAAAATATTTTGGGACACGTGGCAGCCTGTTGTATGTTGAAAACTTGTCAATTCCTGTGTAATTCATTTTAATTCATTTATGTATGTGTGATTGATCTGGTGTGGGAGAGAAGGGGATAGTGTTTTTTTTTTCTTTGTTTATGTCCTTTGTGTTTTGTATGTTCAAAATGAAGAAAATAATAAAAAAATACTTTGATTAGTAAAACATGTTTTAACACCAACAAGGTGATTTTTTTTTTTGCTGGTCACAATCTAAGTCTGTCTGTTCATGTGTGTGTGTGTATGTTTGTTTGTCTATCTGTTAGTAGAATATCTCATGGACCACTGGACAGATGTTTAATGAAACTCACAAAGTAATCATTAGACGTACATCTACAACTGACTCGCTTTTGGAGTCACCCAAATACAAGAAGCCAACCACAGCTCATCCGTCTTAGCAAACACAAACATGGCTGTGACTCAGTGAATCTTTTGCACAGCACTCTGTAATTCTGCTGCGTGTTGTCTCACAGTTCTCCGGGGGAACCGTGCGCTCCAGCTGTTGCTCTGCGGCTGCTGGAGGTCCTCGGATCTTCTCGGTGAGGTCTTGAGTCAGGCGAGCCTTCCTCTGCCTCTGGGCTCCACATACCGTCCTCTCTGAGGGTGGAAGACAGCAGGAGGGATAAAAAAAAAAAAAAAGAGAGGACAGATGGGAGCTCAGTTTAGAGAGACAAGATGGGAGGCACAGAAGCAACAGGACTGCAGAACATATGTGATGCGAGCGAGCACAGCAGCTTTGCCACAGGCTACAAGGCCCAGCTCAAACCAGCAGAAACTAGTAAACACTTCTTGCCCACAGGGAAACGTCTTCTTTAAGATATTCACACAAAACATTATTTAAAATGCCAGAAATAGACTATTAAGGACATTTTTGAAAAGCCAGATGCTATAATAATAGTGCTTTTAGATTAAAAGGAAGGTTAGATGATGAGAGGAGATATAAAAAGAGAAAAAGAGATGAGAGTGAAACGTCAGTAATGGCAGAAAACGATGGCTCTGATTGCCAGATTGGTGTGTTTATCATGTCCTGTCAGTCCCAGGTATGTTTGCTGGCTTCTCGTGATGTTGTATTACAGTACACGACAAGGTCACATTTCCATTTAACTGACAGCCGATGAAACACAGGGTGCTCTGAAAGATTTACACATTTGATATCCTTCCGGAGCTGCTGCACGACAAAAGCACGGCAGATTTAGCGCAGACAGGGAGAAGCACTGGCGGCGTAGCGGGCGAGGCAAGAGACGGCAGCATCACCGTCGGCATGCTGTCACCTTGTGCAATCTCAGGGTTCAGACCACCAGGGGGCAACTTCTGAGAGGCACCTTCCTCCGTTTGACGCTGCAGCAGGGAAAATCAGGTCAAATCCCACAGAAAAATAAAACAGGTCCCAGAGATAACATGCATTTTATTCAGGGGCATATTGTTAAACCCTGTCTCCACTGAAGCCAAATAAAGGTTGACTGTTTGAATGTTGATGCAGTTTTCACTCTACAGTATAGTGATCCAGTTTCTCTATTTTTTGTCTTTCCTTCTGTACTAGTTTAGATATAGATTTCACAACATTTTGTCTAAACAGATCTCACTTGTAAATGAGTCTTCGGGGCTCAATGTGATTTATCTGTCTAAATAAAGGTTGAATGAATGAAAATATTTGAAACTATTCATGCAGACTTTGTCCCATTTTAACATTTCAAATGTCAAAATGTTACAGTCATTCAGGACATTTCATCTTGTTTTTTGTTTTTTTGATAACTTTTTTGCACTTTTCAAAAGATTTAACTTTTTTTTTTTTTTAAAGAAAAATGTTCCCCCATAAAAACACACAGATTCAGTATTCCTTTTAAGATCGTTTGCTGTCCACTTCAGCCAACTCTGTTTTTGTTTTCTTATGCTACTTTTAGCTAACCTTCGGCTACATTTAGCTTTTACCTAGCCTGTCCAGATTGTCCACCGCCTCTCACACAGTGATTGCTGGACATGGGCACCGGCGAACCCCGTTACCCAAAATGGAAGAGGCGGGTAAAAGATAATGGATGGATGGAAAGCCTTGTTCTGGCTTTAGGTGTGAGCTAGCATTGTGCTACTTTTAGTTAGCAATGTTTTACTAGTACTCTTTATGTAGCATTTAACACATTTTAGCTAATGTTTACAACTTAGCCAGCCTTTAGCTACACTTACATTTTGGTTAGCATTTGACAAGTTTTACTTACAGAAAATCGAAATGAACTGAGATCTATAATTCCTTTAAAAAAGGTTCACTTCACAATATTTTGCACTTTTTTCTTCTAATGCTTTTGGCCTTTACCCAGCGCTTTTTCTTTTTCTTCGTTGAGCTAATGTTTAGCTACTATGAAATTTCTGCTGTGTTTCTACTATTAAGTTAGCACTTTGCTACTGTTAGCTATTAGCTAGCAATTTACCACTTTTACCCTTAGCTGGCATTTAGACACTGCTAGCTTATAACAAGCACTTTGCTATTTTTAGCTTTAAGCTAGCATTTGACTGCATTTAGCATTCAGTTAGTTTCACCTTTCTTTTAGCTTTTAGCTAGTGTTTTGTTTCTTTTAGTTTGTAGCTTCAAGTCGGAAGAAACAATCAAATCCTGCGCTGCAGATTCATTAAAACTGATTAATTTCTCACAAACTTTGATAATTTATTATTTTTGTATTTTTTAAATGCACGTTCAAGACAAATTACCACAAAAACACATT
Source organism: Hypsolebias antenori (assembly GCA_031762315.1). Classification (NCBI taxonomy): domain Eukaryota; kingdom Metazoa; phylum Chordata; class Actinopteri; order Cyprinodontiformes; family Rivulidae; genus Hypsolebias; species Hypsolebias antenori. Next base: position 15,120,212 of record JARVGS010001283.1, read on the forward strand.
GAAAGATAAAACCACATTATTGTTGGCCACTGTACATTATAAACATAAAAACACATTATAAACATAAAAACACATTCTAAACATAAAAGCACATTCTAAACAGAAAAAAATTATAAACATAAAAGTATAAACATAAAGCAAATTGTACTGGATATAACTGATAAAGATAACAACACTCACTTGAGCTTCTTTCTGTTTTTTCTCTGTTTTATGAGAAGCTGATGTAGATTTCAACCCTGTGCAAACAAACACAGACATATAAAAATATGTTAAAAATATATATATACTGTATATACTGTATATATTTTTTTGTTTGTTTGTTTTCCAAATCCAGAATGTCATATTGTAATTATTTTTAGAGAAACATACAGGAACAAGTAGAAAAGAAGCAGGAAAATGGATCATCTAAACACTAAAGAGATGCAAGCTGGTCTGGAGATGTCTACATTTTTGTTCATAAAGTGATGGTGAGTTTTATGTGTTTACACATTTTTCAGTTAATAAAACCGTAAGCTGTTGAACAGCTCTGTGCAAAAGTCTCGAGTCAATTTTCTTCACCTTTTTTTTCCCATAAAGCCCAACTTTTTCTTTTTTTTTTCTAGATTAATATTTCTTGTTTATGTTCTTATGTTGTTGGGTTTAAGGTTAATGCTGTCCTTGGGTCAAAATGCCCATGAGGCCTCAGTGCTAAGGCTGAGGTCTTGTGGGTCATTTTGACCCAAGTGCAGAAGAGTTTAAGATTTGTTACAGTTAATGCACAGTTAACTTTTGTTCTGCAACATGTTTTCTGCAAGTCTGCCCAGCCAGTTAAACATGAACTGGGTTAGATTCAAACGTCAATATGATGTAGTGGCTATTTCCTGAAAGTTTTATCCAAACCCATCCAGTTCTTCATGATATATTTTGCTAACAAACATAATTGCTAACCCTCCGGCTGCTGGAAATAGGAAACACTTTTTAAAATATTTCTGTTTTCCTGACTTTTATGATAGCATTCTTCAAAAAAATGTAGCAGAACATTGCTCTATTCCACATTTTTCACCATTAAATAAAAGTAAAAGCCAGACAATAATGTGAAATCTGCACTGAACTCCGCAGTAATCAATAATCCATCATCTTTCTGGGAAAAGAGGTGACTCCATAGCATCACCTCTAACAGATGCAAACTGCAGTCGCAGTGCAAACGGCTCAATCACAAAGTTAATCATACATTTAGGACTAACCTGAGTCGGCATTGATTTCACTCAGCCTTCGGTTTTGGATCCTCAGCTGAAGGACTGAAAAAGTCAAACACGAAAAATGAGCAGAAGAAAAGAACAATCGGTAAACATGTAAAGACAAAAATCGAGGCAATGGACAGTAGAAGGTGAGAGATAATCAATATCAGACAGGTCGCTGACAACTGATACCACCCTGCAAATCACATTACCACATGACTTTGAGGTGCGTGGAAAAAAATAAAAATAAATATGTCCCTTTGAATGCCTGTAGACATCCAAACAACACACATACACACATACACACACACATATTAACATTCAGCACACACGCAAACAGGTGAAGCAGGACAAGGATGGGCCTGAGATACATTCTGGCATGTATTGAGACCCGAGAGACCTGACAGGGCCTGTGCAGGGGGGCGGGGTACAGTCGGGAGTGGGGGGGTGGGGGTTGACGGCAGTAACTATTTATCTCTCTGTATATCTATTTCTGTTGGCCCCATCCCCCCTTCAGCTGTCCTGCTCTCTCCACAAGCCTCTCATGCATCCTCTGCTACTCACGTCACGCTCATCTGTGCTGCCAGCGACACTCTTCCTGCTTTCTTTGCCTCTCTGACAACTCAAAACTAAAGTTTTCAGAACTGGATTTAACGGTTGGGAGGGTGGGGGGGTACACTTAAAAGAGATAGTTCAGATGTAAGCTCAATCAGCCAGGTATATAAATAAATAAAAAGTTGTCAGGTCATATAGATGAATAGTTCAGATCTTCTGATGTGGAATTCTGTGCAAAATTCCATGAACAATAAATATCTCACCTGTCGAAGATGGCTGTCTGAGCCACATCAGCTTGGAAAAACAGAGATGCGTTCTGACCAGTGGTGTAGTCTACATTTTTGTAGTGGGTATACTGTGCTTAGAAACCAATATACACCGGTAAGTGCAATGTAATCGTCAATTTATTTTGATTTTTAAGCATATTGAACATTTCCAATTTTCTCTGATGCTTATATTTGAATAAATGTACAACAAACACTGCCATTTAACATATCAATGGCATGTGCCTAATGATATAGCATGTATCATTGGGCACTTTTAAGTGGTTGTACTGAAATTCTTGAGCTTTGCTAGTGGTTATACCCCATATGCCCATGTATCACATAAACTACACCACTGATTCTGATGGACTGATGAGCTAACAGTTAGCCTGAGCTCGGTAAAGATCAACATTTATAGTTGCCTTCTTAAAACGACTCCAGTCTCAAACATTTCACAGCTGATTGTGTAAACTACTGTCAGTCAGTTCTCCAGATACTGTAAACTTTCCGCTAAAAGTTACCCACGCTGCACCAAAAGTGCTATAGCTAACTGATGCTGCTATTTTTACTTGCTAACAGTCTAAATGTTTTTATTTAAACTAGAGAAAAACTTTTTCTATAAATATAAAATTCAAAACAATTTCTGAATGCTGAGTTAAATGACTGACTGACTGAGGAATGAATCGTAACCTGAGTTGTTCAAGTTAAAACAATTAAAATGAAAACTAAAACTAGCTAAAGAATAGCACAAAGCTAAAGTTAACAAATAATAGTTGAACTAAAATCAACAAAGCAGTACTAAATTAAGTAATCATAGCTAAAACTGATGCTAAAAAATGCTAACAAAACAAAACTCATGTACATTTCTAAAAAGATCAGTAACCCCACAGGCTTAACTGGTATAGAAGTTATAGGTTATAGAACTAGTTATAGAACTGCTAACAACCAGGGCTTAAATTGTCAATTGAGCAATGCAGGAACGCAAATAGCAGGCGGGAAGGCCGACTGGGTTGGAGGGATGGGCGTGGTTCTGGTGGCCCTCCCCCAGAAAATTTTGAATAAATAGATGTGATTTCCTGCATTTTGGTGTATTTTAACGGGTTGTCAAACATCTATGTTCCTGTAAACACTTGCATCCACCCCACCCCCGCAGAGCCAACTCTTCTCAGCTGAATTCATTGTCTGACTGCACATGTGAAACCTCCAGGCAGATTTTTTTTTTTTTTTGGGGGGGGGGGTGTTTAGAGGCAGAAATGCTTCACTTGAAGGGGCAGACGATTGTATGTGATATTAAGAAGTCGTGTTGTGTCGTCTGTTGTGTTTAAAATTTGTGTTTATGCAAGTATTTACCATACCATACCATTTTATTTATAGAGCACTTAAAACAGCGGCAAGGCCAACCAAAGTATTTTCAGTTTATATATCCAATAAAAGTTTTATTCATTCAAGGCAGTCATATTTGTTCATAACTTTATTATTAGTAAGCCTGAGAGTTGCCGGATCGGAGCAAACAGTTGCCGGAATGCACCCTGTCAAAATAAGAGAGTTCCCGGATTTTGTTCGGCAGGATCCAGCTCAAATTCAGCACTGCTAACAACATATAGAACTGGCTTCAAATGACAAATACTTGGGATTTTTTTCCTTGAAGGTGAGCTCTCATTTAAAGCTCACGTTGTTAATATGGCTGCTAAACTCGAGCTGAAGCTGCATTTTTATTTAGGAATTAAATTCTGTTCTTCAATTAGAGTAGGGAACACCTTAATAACTGCTACTGGGCTATGTGGTGTACTGCACGAGTGCCACACACAAATATCAGCAGTCTGTAGACACTGTTTACCACAGTGCTGTGAGGTTCATCACTGGCTACAGTCACCTCACTATGAGCTGAACTCCAAATCTGGCTGGTCTTCTCTCAGCCTACTACACACAGATATACTCTCTACAAGGCCCTTCTGGACTTAACTCCAACTTTTTAGGCACCTTTCTTCAATTCATTCAACCTTTATTTATACAGGTTAGTTTCATTGAGCCTCAAGGACTCATTTACAAGAGAGACTTGTTTTTAACAAAGAATTATGACAACAGTAGATGACAATGACAACAGTCGACTATCTTAAAAGAAGGCATATAAATTGAAAAAAATAAATGTAAGAAAATTATTTTTGTTTAAAACAGCTAAAGCAGTGTAAAATAACAGGAACATGTCCGCATTGGTTTTGGCCATGAACTAAATTTACTACTAAATTGTAGCTAAACGCTAAAATTAGCTAAACAGTTTAAAAGTAATATAGCAAAACTGTTGTTAAAATCTATACATCAAAACCATAACTGAAAACAAAAATGAGCTAAATTGTCTTTAAAAGCTAAAATAAGCAAAGTAGTAGCTGCAAATCAAGTGTAACAATAGCATAGCTAAAAGATCAAATTAGCAAGAGCTAAATGGAAGACACGAAAACAAAATAGCGCAAGTGTGCTGACGTACATTTCCAATACCAGTGATTTTGAAGAAATTGAAACGCATCAATTTATATTTTGAGTATTTCTTGTGAATACAGTTTATGACTTAAAAAGTTTTTAAAATCCTAGTTCACTGTACCATAACAAGCTGAATGATTTGATATGTGAATGGTTTAAACAGTAAATGGTGTGCAGAAGTTGTTTGACTGCAGAATGTGAACAAAACAAACTACCGTACAAGCAGAAAATCAAAAGGCAGTCAATGCTAAACTGACAGAAACACAAAAGTTTATAAATCAGAGTTCACACTGCTGTGACATTTTTGAGACTTGAGTTATTTCTAGGTGAGACCGATCCCCTTTGGCGTTGGGACACATTTGAACTAGCCATTAGATCATTAATCAGTCAGAATAAACCTTATTTCTCCAAACTGAGGTCATTCAAAGAGCTATCTACAACAGGTTAGATACTCACTTTTTATAATAACCTTTCAGCTAAACCTCACTTCAAAAGATCTGAACTATTGCTGTTTTTTTTTTTTTTTCATTTTCACTGAAGGTTCCACAAAACTTGAATCGTTTTACTTTAAACTAAATATTACAAATATATATTTTAAAAATTGTATCTTGTCTAAAATGTTTTACACAATAAAGTCAAATACAACTTGTGAAAATACACAGTCAATAAACGATTTGTTTAAGGATTCATAGCTCAGAAAAAACTGCATGATTTATATATATATATATATATATATATATATATATATATATATATACACACACACAAACACTATGT
>JARVGS010001283.1:15141104-15153671 GCA_031762315.1 Hypsolebias antenori
TGAACATTGATGGATTTTATACCTGGATTATTGAGCATAAACTGTGTTGATCGATTAGTCGGTTGTGAGAAACAAGTTAAAATGGTTGGCGCTAATGGAAATGGGGAACAGGTGTGTGGGGAGCGGGGTAGGACTAACTGTGGAAAAGTACCTGTAGAAAGGAACTGGGGGGAACAGGCAAACACAGAGGAACATAACCAAACTAAAGTTTTCAAAAATACAAAAAGTTATTAGTAAATAGATTTGATGATTTATATTGAGATTTATGAATTATCGAATGATCATCATTATGGGTTTAATGGTAAAAGGTGAACATCATTAGCATCGCTCTTTCAAGGATGAAGATGTGCACATCCTTGATAATGAGGAACGTTGGTTTAAGAGAGGAATGACGTGACATCTTAGACGTTACAAATGTATTTGTTTCTTCAGGAAATGACAGAATTACTTTAAACTGTAGAAATGGACTTGACATTATTGGAAAAGAAGCTTTAATATAACTAAAATCTCTTTAAATGAAAGTAAAACAAAGTTTAGGGTGTTGACTGAAGCTGGGGTCAATTCTAACATAAAACTGAAAATTCATGGAGTTGAAATTGAAGATTTTGTGGAATAATTGTTCATTAAAAAACTCTTTTGGAAGCCACATATAGAATATATCAGATAAAAATAATGAAAATTGGCTGCCATCGTTTAGAAAATGAGCTTATTTTTAAGTAGAAGTTGTTTGCATTTACTGTTTGCTTTTACAGTGCCACACGTCGTTATGTGTGGGGGTTTGGGGTAATGAATATAAAACTAATGTAGACCCAATAATTGAACGTCAGAAAAAAAGTTATACTAATGAATAATGCCATATTTTTATTTAACAAATCCATTATTCATAAAGCCTTCAGTTTTAAAATGTAGAGATACTTGTGAAAAGAAACCGTCCATCAACTGGTTGGTCCACTTGAGTTGTTTACTTGGTGGGGGAAACAGCGTGCTGGAATGTCTCTGACTGATGAAGCCCTCTGGAGTGAGGGTGAAACGTTTCTACTAAAAAGAAACTGTCCAGATGACCTGATTGAGAGTTATCAGATTCATTCATTCATTCAGACCCCCCATGACCCAAAAGGAAGAAGCAGGTAAAGTTATTGGATGGATGGATGGATGACTCATTCATTCAGACCCTCACAATCTGAAAATGAAGAAGTGGGTAAAGATACTGGATGGATGGATGATTCATTATTTCATTCAGACCCCCACAATCCAAAAAGGAGGAAGTGGATAAAAATACTGGATGGATGCATGGATGGATCATTCATTCATTCGTTCAGACTCCCATGACCCAAAAGGAAGTGGGTAAAGATATTGGATGGATGGATTGGTGGGTGGATGGATGACTCATTCTTTCATTCAGATCCCCTCGATCCGAAAAGGAGGAAGTGGATAAAGATACGGGATGGATGCATGGATGGATCATTCATTCATTCAGACCCCCGTGACCCAAAAGGAAGTGGGTAAAGATATTGGATGGATGGATGATTCATTCATTCAAACCCCCACGATCCCAAAAGAAAGAAGTGGGTAAAGACAATGAATGGATGAGTGGATGGATGGAGGGATGGGTGGGTGGATGGATGACTCATTCATTCATTCAGACACCCACGATCCAAAAATGGGGAAGTAGGTAGACACTGGATGCATGGATGGATGGATGATTCATTCATTCAGTCAGACCCCCGCGATCCCAAAAGAAAGAAGTGGGTAAAGATATTGGATAGAAGGATGGGTGGATAGGTGGATGAATGGATGATTTATTCATTCGTTCATTTTGAAGTGCTTGAAAATTGGTGCCATTCTCTTGGCCATGACTTCTTAGAATAAATTTTTACTCTCAGTTGGATGTTTTCTGATTATCTGAACGAGTGACCATAAAAAAGCAGGCCACTCAGCAATAAATATTGGTTTAAGATTAGATTTTACCAGACGCTCTAAGTAATAAAAATGTCATATTCAGGGTTGTTTATTATTTATTTTTTTTTTCAGTTTATTGTAAAATAAAAATTCACTCTGTCCATTGACACCTTCTCTGATGACATAAACTGCTTTGGTTAACCTTTTCTCCAAACACACGGTCTCTGTCTGAGCAATAAACCCGGCTGAGAAAAGAGACAACCCAATCAGGCCCTTCCAACCTTTCTGTTTAAAAAAAAAAAAAAAGCTCATCTTGAGCCCGGTTCTCTGCAAGGCTTCGTAGTTTAAATCGAGCGGAAAATTCACGGTGAAAAAATAAATAAATAAACCAGAGGCCCAACGCACTGACTCAATTATACTCCCTGCAGCCGGTCCGAGTGGCCAACCGTACACGAGTCTTAATCTGTTTTATCACAAAGATCCAACCAAAGTCTCCTCTTTGGTGATTAATGTAGTGAAGAAAATAGTCTAAGGATTAGCCTAAATTAGAAGAGAGATGTGGACCGCTGCTCCAGTGTTCATTACCGGAAAGAGTTACTTGTGATTAAATTCTTTAGAGGAAAAAGCCGGATTAAATAAATTGATTCTTTCAAGCAGCTGAGTAGAAAAAGACACAACGTAGAAAAAAGAATCTAATAGTTGTGAAAACTTTATTTCAATAAGTTAACATAAATGACTTTTCTTTTCTTTTAAATCTGAATATGTTAGCGTTTACGTTAGAATAAACATTTGGTCAAACTCATACAGGATTTGGATCAAACACGTGAAGTAAAAGCTGCAGCTAAATTCAAATCATTCACAAGGTAAAAGCAAAAGTGAAAAGTTCAAATGAAACAAGTGCAAACGACTCACAGTGTCTCTGACCGTAGGAAAGATTTCATCTTCCGGATGAGATAGTGCAGAAGTGCAGCTTTTACAAATAGTTATCTTCATCTATATACAACTACAGCAGGGATTTGTTTCCACTCAATCTTCCTCGTCTGAGCACTTCGGGAGGGGGTTTCTCACAGATTGCTTTGCAACGCAACTTCACAGGTGCACGCTAACATTTTTATATTTCTGAGCTTAAAAATGCACCCTTTTGACAAAGGAAATCTAAACCAGGTCATACTTTTGTCCCATTACCAGGAATGGGAATTCTATACATTCATAATTAATACATTGCCATTTAAAACCGGAATAAATATTTCAAGTGCTCTTGTGTTTGAACGTTTAAACTTTAGACCAGAGGTCGATGTGAACCACCGGACAGCACCTTTCTATGGCGCTCCTTGGGGATAAAAAATTAAATTTGAGGTCGTGAGCATTCGTTCCCTCAGATTGGGAAGCCATATGAAGAATATTGCAATAATTTTTATGTATGTGTACAGAAGATGTTGCTTTTTTATTTTCTGTGTGATTGGAGGAAAAGACAAAAAAGATATGGAAGTGGGAAGAGGGTTTAGGAACCATCTACAAACTATATAATCAGTCGAGTGACTCACCCAGGTTAATGATTGAAAGTCTTGCACTGAATTCATGAGTTTAAGGCCTCAGTTACCCCAGAGGCTACGTCCTCTGACAGACTTCTGCTAAGTCCACAGGTTACGTTCACACTGCGAGGCCCAGATCCATTTTTTTATTCATATGTGACCCATGTTGGATTTTTATGACAGTGTGATCACGATAAATTTGAACCAGGTCTATTTCATACATACATTTTATACGTATCTGATGTTTTTCCATGCGACCTCAGTCTGAACGGTCATTGCATTTCATCCTACTTTTGTCAGTTAGGGGTTGAACGAGTGCATAATTGTTAAACTCGACATGAACATAATAAAGCTGGAGTAGAACGCGAGTAGTTGATGATGTCATAGGAGCTTAAGATGCAAAAAAATAAAAAGTAATCGCAAAGAAACATCATTTATTATTTACACAAAAAAAAGGACCAACAAAACATTGGGAGCATATATTATGCTCCTACCATTTATCATACTGCAGATATGTCACAGGAAAACCAAAACTATTACCGGTAGTTATTATTATTATTAAGTTGCAAAAGTGAAAGAAACGTGCGGCACGTCAAAAACGAAACTAAAAACAGTGGGGCGGTCGACCACCTCGCACCACCGCGCCGTTTGCTTTTAGAGATTATTATGTTTATAGGTTTTTTTATAAGTTTATAGATTAATATTTTTTGCTTTTTTTTAATGAAACAAGGTCAGAGGAAGCTGGTTCTGGTTCGGTCGATTGGACCCGGTGTTACACCATATTCTGTGACCTGCAACAGTGCATGCAACACCGCTCCCTATGGTCACAAAATATGGTGGTCACAGAATATGGTGTAACACCGGTTCGCAATGCGCTCCGAACAGGAAGTTGATTCATTTTCTGCTCTGTACCTGGGACGTGATGACGTCACTACGAATACTCGACGTGAAATTAAATAACTCGATAGACGTCCTGGGAATCGATGTGTCGATTACTCGAGTGGTGTGTTAAAGCACTAGTGTCAGTGCGGTACTGGTATGTGGATCGATCCAAGTGTTGATATTACTGATACCAAATAATACAGTTTAAAGCTTAGAACACCACATGCTTTAACCTATGGAAAAACATCCAGTTGCTGCTTTATTTATTTATTTTTTTCCATTCCATAAATCAGTGGTTCCCAACCATGGCCCCTGAGGAACACCATCCTAGTTGTTCCTCTGCTCCAACGCACCTAATTTGAGTGAAAATGTGATTAACAGGCCAAAGTCTGCCAAACTTAAGGAAGCAATTAAATCACTGAATCAGGTGTATTTGAGCAGAGAAAGTAAATCATGCAGGATGGTGTTCCTCAAGGACCAGGGTTGGGAACCACTGCTTTAAACTACTGAGAATCTACATCAACACATTGAACCAATGTTAGCGTTGGAACGTATCGATGCTAACCTGATAGGATCAATACTTCAACTTATTTCTCTCCTCTACTTTCAGTTTGTCACTTTCGTTTCAGAAATGCAATTCTGCATCAGAGCAGCCGGGAAGAGGCAAAATCAAATATAAACACTAGATGACACAATCATGTCAGATAACATTTTAATCAGTGCCGAATGCACACCATTTTTAGAATTGATACACACATGCTAACAGGTGTAGTATCAATATTTGCTTCCAGTAACACAGCGTGAGGCGTGTGACGTCACGTCTTCTGTGCATGTGTCACTTCAGGATCGTAGACAGTTCCCCAACTGGAGTACAGCTGCGATTTCTGGCCCGAGCCCAACCTGACCCAAAATTCGAGCCAGGTCAGGCCAAAATTATGTGCTTGATGGGCGGGCTGGGTCAGTCTTTGGCTTTTGATTCAGTTTAAATTGCGCATGTGGCCCCGCCTGCTCTTTGCTCTTATTATTATACATGTAAGGATTTGCAATTGACCCATTACAAGCAACACAATGGAGCTGGAAAGTATTAAACAAAAGCTAAAAACGGGAGAACGCACGCCCGCTGACTGGCTGGTTGAAAGCGCGTCCGTTAATCAGCTGGTCCCGTTATGCTTCAGATGGATCATCTGATAACCAGTTGTATGTATCCACTAACCAGCCAGTTGAAACGGGTAAAAAAAAGAAGTTCCATTAAACTTAAGATGGATCACCGGATCATCGGCCGCGCGCGTCCTGCTCCGCACCCTGCTTTCATCTGGGGTGAAAGAAGTTGCAGCACCTGAAGCTACAAAAGCCAAAGCAAGCAGCATGTTCAATTAAATTATTATTATCTATATTTTACCAAATAATTTTGCTATAAAAATATTTTTGTTCATCTGTATAATAGCCTATCTTTAGAGTTGATATTTAGGCTATTTGTTTTGTATGTTAAAATCTATTTGGTGACTTGTTAATAAACAAGAAATATTTTATCTTCCTTTCTTTGGAATATGTTTTTAATACTATAATGTCAAACTGATTAGCTTACAAAAGCAGTAAAAGCTTAATAAAAATAAAAAAGGATGGGGTTTTTTGGGGGGTTCGGGCCTCTAATTACATTTAATTAGTCGGGTTGGGTCAGACTCGGAAAAAATCCTTATGAGCTCAGGCCGGGTCAGATTTTTTCGGCCCAAACCCAACTCTACACTGGAGTCTGATGACGGTGGCATGTAAATTATAATTTGGATGATCACAGAAAAAAACGGGGCTGAATAAAAAAAAAAAAAAAGAACAGAGCATTTAGACCTGCAGTGTGAAGTAGCCTTAGTGAACTCGTCGGAAAAACTTCTGAAGCCCCCAAAATACAGTGGACTTAGATGAGTGGGTTTGTTATTTTGGTTGGAAAAACAAACTGTGGGCGTTCATACAGTTCCATATTTTATATATTTATAAGTAATAAGTGCAATTTTATGATTTTGTTCCATTTGTTTTGTTCCATCGTTTGATAGCTTTTGTTTATTGGTGCTGGAATTGTAAAAAAAAAAAAAAAAATCCCTGCATAAAGCAAAAGTGGACTCTAAGGAAGAGGATTAGGGCCAAGAGGGAATAAAACCAAATGATTTCTTTCAGAATTCTGATAATTGTTTGGAAGATTTTGAAGAAAAAATTCAGAATTCGGAGATCAGAGTCAGAATTGAGGCCCTGTTTACACAAAAACAATTTCTGGTGAAAATGGAAGAGTTTCGTTGCGTTTGTTCATTTACATAAAAATAGCTAATGTTTTCTCTGACAATGGCACAATTTGAGAACGGGTTCCAGAGAGCAATGGTTCAAAAACGTCCCGGTGTCTGTTGTTGTGTAAACAGAAAAAAATAGATGTTTTCTGTCAGGGAATCCTTGGCTCATGTGCAGTATGACACAAACCATAACGGCTTCCTACAATCCACAGAAGAAGAAACTATCGACAACGGCAGATACCAGAGTATTGTTTGTCTCACTCTTATAAATCTATAAATCTTATTTCCCCAGATTGCTTTTGTTTTGGACATCACCTGGGCTTTTGTTACAGTGGTTTTCTCGAGAGAGAAACGTTTAGAACTCCTTTTTTAATGCATGTGCATTTAAGAGTTTCAAAAAACATAGCACCAACTAGTGGTGTGGTGAGGGAATTACATCTTTTCCACTTCTACCATTGCTGTGTAAACAGACTGTAATTAGAAAATTTACATGTAAATGTGTTAATAGAAACGGGAAAAATTTTCAATTTTTATTGGATCGTTGTCGTGTAAACAGGGTCTGACTTGTTTCCACAGAATTCTGACATTCGTATCAGAAATCCAAAACTCTAAGCGCAAATTCAACGACTTGATGCGATTTGTTTAGAAGTTCATCCTGAAAATAAGGAATTTGTCCAACTATAGACCATAACTAAACCCAAGTGATGCTATATCCTGAAGCAAACTGTTAGTGAATCACACAGAAAACCTAAACCAAGACAGATTTTACACTTTTACGACCCCAAATTAATTTTTTTTTTTATCATGACCCCCGTGAGGCTCTGTACCTTCCCCTTTAGTGAGAAGCATCAGGTTTCCATATCTGACTCGGAGTTATCCAGGGTTGACACGGCGGAGCTGTACCATTCAGCACTCTCTTCTTCCTCCTGCACTCCCCCTGTACCACCGCCTCCCCCGTCTCCCCCTCGGTCCCGCCTCTCGTTCAGCATTTCCATGGCCGCCTGGTGATACGGGTGTTTGCGTTTGGTGTGTCGTCGTAGGGTGTTGCGCTCGGCGAAGCGCGTGTGGCAGAGCTGGCACTGGTAGGGTTTCTCTCCGGTGTGCACCCGTTGGTGGCGCTGGAGCTCGCCTGCCTCCCTGAAGCGCTTGGAGCAGATGGGACACACAAAGTTCCTCTGGCCTGTGTGGATGTGTTTGTGTCTCTGTTAAAAGAAATAGATTAAAAATAAATAAATAAATAGATTGGTCAGCTGTGATAAACACATTACTATTAATGTAACAACCATGATCAGCTGTTTTTGTTTTTGCTTTGGGTTATTATGAAAGTTAGCGTTTAGAAATTTAAAACGATAACTCAAAGTAGTGGGATTCTGTGAAAAGGTTATGAACAATTAACATCTTACCTGTTAAAAGATAACTCAGTTTGGAAATAAAGTTTACTACTAAGCAGATTCGCAAGCTAAAAGCTAAAGAGGCAACACCCAAATTATTTTATATTCTCTCAAAACAGCTTAAACCTAAAAAAAAAATCAAATCAGTTCTCGCAAACACTACTTTATAAAACTTTAAATGGGTGTTAGTTTGGGCTTTACATGGTTTTTCAGACAGAAATAATGAGATACTGAAGGGTTTCACACTGCACAGGGCTACAGCTAGCTGCTGCTGTTTTTCACTTGCAAAAATACTTTGGCGTTTATGTAAACATGAAAATGTAAAATTGACAGTGAACTAATGGCTTTTAAAATGGCATCCACAAAATCTGCTATGAAAATATAAGAACTAGAACAGAGCTATACAATAAAACTGCTCAGGGGGGCCACAGTTTCTGAAAGCTAACAGCTCGGGGGCTGGACATCCAGCAATTAAAATCATTATGGAACTAAAACAAGTATTACCGTGATCTAACCTTTTAAATGTGTTTATTTTATTGCATTGAATCATAACTGCAACAAACAGAACCCAAACACAGAACCCCTCCAAAAAAATAATATTTTTTATGAAGTGGGCCGGATAAAAGTCACCAGCGGGCCATTTCCGGCCCGCGGGCCGCCATTTGAATATCCCTGGACTTGAGCAATTCTGAGCTGTCAGCAAGAATTTCAAACTAGTCATTGGCTCATCAGTCTAGTTGTAAATAAATTCTGTTTCTCTTAACTTCAGTTATCAACAGCAGGTAAGATACTGACTGCTCATAGTCTTTTCCAATTAACACTGTTTCAAAAAAAAAAAAGCATCAGCCAACTGTTTTTGTTTTTACTTTGGGTTATTATGAAAGTTAGCGTTTAGAGATTTAAAACGATAGTTTAAAGTCTTGAAGTGGGGTACTTTGAAAAGGTTATGAACAATTAACATCTTACCTGTTAAAAGATAACTCTTTAAACAAACTCAGTTTGGAGACAAAAACAAAACGTGGGTTATCCACAGCAGGTAAGACACTGACTGCTCAGTTTTTCCAATTAACACTGCTTCCAAAAAAAAAAAAAAAAGTCTAATCTTTTCCTTTTTTCCTGAAAGATTTGTTACTTTGAACTCAAATCATATAAATTTACAGGTATATAAGAACCATTTTTATAAGAGCCATAATTCTGCTCCTTTAAATTATTTTTTAATAGACTAATGGACAGATTTGTTTGTTTCGCACAAACCTTGCAAATCAATCAAAAAACAGTGAAAACGCCTAAAGAATCAGGAAACCACAACGCTGCTGAACGAAGCAGAAATCAATTTTAAAAAGATAAATTGTTGTTTTGTAGTAGAAATATGCCGACTCGTCAGAATTTTCCTCGTCAAACCGAGATAAAATCTCAGAAAACTGTTAAACAATCTTTTAGTGAATAAACTATTAAATCAAGTTTCATGAGGAAAACAACTAAAACTGCTTTGGTTTTTACTTTCTAAATCTGCAAACTTTTTTTTCATAATACAGTTAATGAACTAACATAAATCAGTAATTAATATTTGTGGCATCTTTAGCTCGGATGCTTCTGCTGCTCCCAAGTGGTCCAAGACCCTCTCTTACTGGTCACAGCTGTAATCATTTACACAGAACCATCATGGACGGCACGTTTGGGCTGGAAGGGGCGGAGCTCTGACCTGCAGGTGGCTGGAGCGTTTGAAGGCTTTGCCGCACTGCTGGCACACGTGAGGCTTCTTCTGCGAATGCGTGATGGCGTGCCGCTCCAGATCCGATAGGTAAAAGAAGATCCGCGGGCACAGCTGGCAGCACAGCACCCGACGGGAGCCCAGATTGGCGGGAGACTCCTCCGGTGAGAGGGGGTCCAGGGCCCCCAGGGGGTCCAGTTTAGCCGAGGGGAGGAGGGGCCCCATGGGAGGGGAGGGAGGAACGGCGGCGTTGGAGAAGTAGAGGTGGTCGTCCAGAGGTAAATGTTCAGAGTGGAGACCCGAGGAGTCGCGTTTGGGTTCTGAGGCTGGTGACTGGGCGATGACCTGCGACGTGGGCGGAGCTAAGGGCTCAGGTGCTGCAGGCTGAGGTGAGGTCGTCGATGGCTTCTTGATTTCGCTCTTTTCTGTAGATATGGCTTCACTTCCTGCGTTGGGTTCAGAGCAGCCGGGCTGCGTTTGTAGACCTGCGCTGAGGTGGCTGTCCTGCAGGGCGGGCGAAGGGCCGGCGAGGGAGGCGAGCACGGGGCTGGAGGTCACGTTGCTCACCCCAGACAGGACGAGGGGCGAGCTGCTGGGGCTCAGTCTGAGGATGGGGTTAGAAAGCGTGGGGGCGAGCCCCCCGACGTGACCGGGGGACAGAGGAAGCGACAGAGGAGCCGAGGCCGCCGTTACCTGGGACAGCTGACCGGTTGAGGGATCGAGGACCGCGAAGGCGGTGGAGGTAGAGGTGGAGTCGTCGTCGGAGGGGGACACGGAGGAGAGGAGGAGTAACATGTGTGTGGAAGCACCGGGTGAGGTCGGAGCGACTGAGAGGGGAAGAGAAAGTCCAGCTGCAAGTGAAGACGAGGAGGAAGACAGGAGGAGAAGAGGGGGGTTGGTGAGGATCTGGACGGGCGGAGTGGGAAGCGTTGACCCGGTGTTCGCCTCCTGAGCATGACTCAACTCCGGAGGCTCTGAGCTCATCAGTAAACGTGTAAAGAGTTCAGGAGTGTGTATTTGATCGCCGACATTTGACGGCGGGTCATCAGCGACGGCGTCAAACTCACCGGGTGTGTTCAGTGCACGAGCTAAACTTTGGCTGAGGCTAGAACCTGCTAACTCAGCCGAAGGCGCCGAGCTCGGTTCTGCCCGCTCTGCCGAGGTCGCCGGATCCGACGTGGACGCGTCGACCTGCGGCACTTTGAGTCCGTCCGGGCTGAGCGTGTACGGGATCCCCTGGTCGTCGATGAGCAGCAGGTTTTCCGTGTCGCAGTCCAGAGACGACAGGGACGCGAGGACGGAGGTGGACAAGAACGAGGGACACAGAGGTCCATCGGTGTTGTCTTCTTCTACCGTGTCCCTGTCTCCGTCTCCCTCGTATTCGTCCACCTCCATGATCAGGGAGCTCTCGCAGGCGGGGGCGCCCACGAGGCGGCCGTGAGCCCGCGCTCGACTTTCTCGTCTCTTCGGCAAACTCAGGTCCAGCGGCTCCGTCTGCTCCGCCGCTCCATCGAAGCTTTTGAGAGGCTTCGAGTTTATTTTGTGCAAAATCTGAGGCAGCGGCTGCTCGGCCGGTCTCGCTGCAGCCCGCCCACAGTTCAGCGCCTTAACGCCGTCGGTGTCGGCCGCGAGACCCATCTCTGAGCCGTCGGCGTGCGCGGTTTTCACGTCCACGTCATTTCCGTCTTTGCTCTCCTGCGACGATTCTGCGTCCTCGCATGCCCTTTGAGAGATCTGCTGCGTGACGTCTGCTTCGCTTCCAGCAGCTGCCGTCTGGACCTGGCTGCCGTCCTCAGGCCCCTTCACGTGCGGAGCAGCACGGTCTTTGGTCAGTCGGACGGCCGACGCCGCGATTGGCTTCTTGCGCCTCGGAGGAACCACAATTTTGATTCTGACTGGCTGCCCGCGCAGAGCAGGCCCTCCAGGCTTCGCTGTAATTGGCCGTCTGAAGCCGCCCATCTCACTGGTTTCCTGAGAGGCTGGCTCGCAAGTCCCGCCCACCTCTGGCTTCTTCCCATTGATTGATTGAGCATCTTGCCTGATGGTCCCTGCTGCTTTCAGGCAGGACTTGAGGTTACCTGGTTTGGTGCTGGGTGAGGTTTTACCCTTTGAGAACTCTGCCAGCCCTGGTCCCGCTCCATGCTGGCTGCCATTTTGAACTTCCAGGCTGCCACTGGTCAGGACTGAGGCCAACTGAGGATCCATTTTGGGTCATACCTATTTCTAAATGAAGGCAGAAAAAACATGAGGTTACAACTCAACGTGTCAACATGAGAATAAAATAAAAGGTGCAGGTTCAAACTAAACGTCTGATTATTATGACTCATCACAGATTATCATTCAAATATAAAAACATGCACAATAATTCTCCAGGAAGAGACGAGGGAGGGATGACCCCCCCTCCCCCTTACATCAGATCAGATCTGCTTCCTCCTGAATCCACAGTTAAGGGACGCACAGATGAGAGAGGAATAACATGCAACACAAACCTTTCCTGTTTGTTTCAGATTATTTTTGCCGTCTGGATTGTGCAGATTATGTCTGGGCATGAACCCGAGCTGTGTCCGTGCACGGCGCCATTACGCACAGTCCTGGGTCCGAACCCTTCTCACCACTGCGGTCGCTGCTGACAGCTGATCGGACCTGGGACCACACCGTCCGTGCACAGTCCGTCTCATGTCGTTTGTTGCGTGTGCGTGATCTCGTCGCGCACGGATCCGTGTCCGCGTGCGGTTACCGGAGCTCCGCCTCGGACCTCCAGCCAGCCATTTTAAGAGCCGAGGGTCCGAGAGAGGCGCCGAGCGCGCAGCGTCAGGACAAACTTTCCCTGCGTGGATTTCCCGACGGGGGGGGGGGGGGGGGGGGGGGGGGGGGGGGGG
>JARVGS010001283.1:15169982-15182189 GCA_031762315.1 Hypsolebias antenori
ACGATAATCACAGCCAGTTATGAATCTTAGTGCACCGTGATAGACAGCATCCAACATCTGCAAGGTGCTTGTAGGAGCGTTCATGTAAATAATGTCACTGTAGTCGATGGAGGGAAGGAAAGTTGCAGTTACAAGTTGTTTCCTAGCATTTAGAGTTAAACAGGATCTGTTTCTGGAAAAGAAACCCAGTTTAATTTTCAGTTTCCTTACCAAGTTTTCCACATGGCGCTTAAAGGAGAGACGTGAATCGACAAAGATGCCCAAATATGTGTAGGAATCAACAAACTCAATAGGAGCACCATTTGAGGATAAAAACAGAGGAAGAACTGCTGGGAATGACTTCCTGTTTGTAAAAACATCCCTTTGGTTTTGTCGGCATTTAGGACAAGTTTGAGACTGAAAAATCAGACTGGATGATGTCAAAAGTGGATTGCAAAAGCTGGGAAACCTTGGCCTCACTCTGTGTATTTTGACCATACATTTATGACAGATTGGAAAGAAGAAACATGCCACATATTCATTATATTAAACTGACTGTAGAGCATCAACTTGTGCAGCACATGTGCAATCTAACATGTATATTAGCGAAATAAAGAGAGACAGCAATGGGCATGCACCAACCACCTACTTCCTATGTTGTAGATGACACAGCACCACCAGAGGTGAACCAGAGCACTACACTGCCGTACCCCGCATTGGTAGAACAGACAACTGCATGATTTTAACTTCTGAGTGTTTAAATAATTCAGAAAACAGTTTTATAGAACATCAAGTGGTCAAATGTATTTTCTCTTATCATTGTTAGTATTTTACTTATCATGATGACAGGTACGGCACTGCCTCACCTGCCTCCCCTGACTGCACGTCACCACAACCAGTTCCTCTTAGATGTCCCCTGATTCAAACTGAAGTCTAGAGGTCACTGGGCTTTTGTATTTGCCGCTCCAAAACTGTGGAAGAGTTGAGGAACGGTGAGTGCTGAGCTAACCAGGATGTCGTACAGGAGCCCACAGGCGGCTCATAAAGCTGTTTGTCATGCCGTCAGAGTATTTCAAACTATGTCAGAGTGACCAGGACGCTTTTCTGAATTGAGCAGGATGGGGATTGAGAGCAACTTTTTACTAAGCCAGTGACAAAGCGTTCAATATTAGGCAGTTTTTTTTCTACGTGTAGACAAAACTTAGAGAAGCACTGGTTGTCCCGTGGTGGGCGCCTGCCCAACAAAAGTGGCAATGATCATTTTATTAAGGAGCTTCAGGTGTTTTATCCACAGTACTGATCAGAGGACGCAGGTGTCCTCTATGGACAGACTGAGGTTGAGTCGCTCCATCTATGCTTCAACATAGACAGTCTCCACGCAGTGACCCATGCCCACAGAAATGGTAAATGGACTGTACTTATATAGCAACTTTCTCTCTTATCAAGATACTCAAAGTGCTTTACACTACAATCTGTTCCTCGTTTACCCATTCATACAGCACTCTACTATATATTATGTATACAGGTAGTCCTCAACTTACAGCGTAGATCCGTTCCCATGCGGCTTCGTAAACCGATTTTTGACGTAAGTCAGAACGTACATAAATACATGTGCCGTACCTGTTTTACCAAATGCGTAAACCAATTTTTGACGTAAGTCCATGGTGATGGCCTTCCTTTTCCTCGATGCACTGCCATCAGAAGAGTCCTCCTTGAATTTTTGGGAGCCATAATGAAGGGCTAATGAAGAGCTAATGGCCTACCGGGATGCTAGTGACGCCGTCCTCCTCCGGACAGTACTGTATTCCTCCGCCGCTGCACCGCGTACTGTATTCTTTTGCCGCTGCGCTGCCGCGTTACAATGTTTAACGCCGTAAAACCGTAGTAAAACCGATGTAAAAACTGACGTAAAACCAACTTAACCGCGTAATGTGAATAAGGGAGCTGCATCGTAACGTCGTAACGTCGAAACATCGTAAGACGAAACCGTCGTAACCCAAGGACTACCTGTATGGAGAAAAAACATAAGTACGTCCTTTCGCTGTATAAATCGCAGGGTATGCTAATTTATGCGAGAAAACTGTGACTTATACAGCGAAAATTACGGTATATGGCTTTCTGACGCTAACATCAGAGATGGTTGTGGCTGAGAGTAATTTGCAACACTTACTCTGAGCACGACTTTGCTCGATGTCGCACAAGATCGCACGTCATTTTCAAGGCTTGACCAAAAGATCTGCTCGTCTGAATATGAAGTGATTTTTGTTTAAACCTCGCAGAGGCCTCAACTCATTTTAATATTTATACATTGTAGAAACCATAAGCAGGAAGGCGAGTGATGCTCACGTTAAGGATGCAGTGTATGGGAATGTGTAAGCTTACAGCAGCGTGCAGCATAAAATGTATGGACAAACATTATTAAAAGCCGCCGTGACTCTGAGTTTTCACTCATTTAGATTTGCTCATTGATATTTATTAAAACTACCACAACCCTGGCAGCTTGATGCATCCAGATACATCAAAACAAGCTAAAAATGAGGAACTTTTTTTTTATATATAATTTATTCCCACTATTTATTGTCTGCCTGGCTGTCTCTGGTGTGTGGATCTGTCATCCCCCAAATGGAAGCAGTGTGGGGTGGGGGTGTAAAGGTGTCTTACCTGAAGACTGCAGTGGTCCAGTCAGAGCCCACAGGAGGAGCAGCAGTAGTGCAGAGTCCATGCTTCAAAGACAGGCTTGAGACAGAATGAGCGAGGGAAACAGATACAGCATTTTTAAAGAAAACAGGGGTGGGGTGACATCGGGTGAAAGAAAGGTGGTGTGTTGGGTGGGGAGAGATCCAGAGATGGTGGTGGTGGTGGTGGGGGGGTTCAGAGAACCAGGGAGGGAGAGCACATCTGGATTGTGTTGAAGAGGAAAGAAACAAGGAAAATTCCACTGTGAGGGACCTTTCACCCATTTCTGTTAAAGTAGCAGATAAAGAGGGGATGACATGGACACGGAGGTTGCACCGACTCACGCGAGGAACGTCACGCAAGGAGGAAATTAGTGGATTTCACCTCCTCTTTGTTTTCCTGCACGTGCTGCTCTGAGTTGAAGCCTGTTCTGGCTCGCTGCCCTGAAATCCTGACTTTTATTTTGACAACACGGCTCACTACTTCATCCCACGTGGGTGAAAGGATCGTTTGTGATCGTTTCATACTCGTGAATGCAACAAACAATTGTAAACTGTGTTCGATGTTCAAGGAGGAAGGCAGGACTGCATTTCTGCACTGCTTTGGAACGCACATGTGGACAAACAAGAAGTGTCTCAAAATATATGCAGCCTTGGGAAATCCCACAACGTCTGGTTATCAGGGTGAACTTTGACCTTTGTGGCCCTTCTCTCTCATCTGACATTAATTACAGATTAATCTTGAAGGGATAGTTCAAATCTAAATGTAGACAGATCTTTGGACAACCTCAATTTGGAGAAACTTAGCTTAAGTCTGACTCGATGAAGAAGCTAACGGCTAACAGCTAGTCCGAGCGGGGCTGAATTCAACGTTAACAGCTTTCATCTTAATTCTAATCTCAAAACTTTACAGTGGTTTATTCAAAAAGGGTTTTATTATAAACCTTAGCATCACTGTTAATTTGCATTACACAGTTTTTTGCAGAGAAGTTTAAGACCAAATAGCTGCAGGCGTAGCTAATTACCAAGAGCTAGTTAGCAAGCTAGCACTTCTATTGCATTCAGGGCTTTTTCTGGGGTATTAGAATGTTTTTTCCACAATAAAAGTGTAAGATTTGTAAAAGAGCATTCATATGACCCACTATGATTTTTGAAAGTGGTGTCAGCAATCCACTTAAAGCAGCATCTCACTGGTTAGAGACTTGTTGATGACTCCGACTTCATTCAGTATTGTAAGAAAGGACGAATTATTCAATGCAGTCTTATTGATTATGAGTTATCAGTGCAGCTGTGTCGTGTCTTATTTTTGTGTTTGTAGCTTGCAAAACTGTATTATAGGCATGTTATTTCCATGCTGTCCATCTTGCCAGATGCCTTCAAGTTTATTTAGTTTTATGAAATACATTTCTGAACTGAAGAAAGTCTGATTTTAAGTCATCAAGGTTCATGCTCAATAGTCCAGGTAAATAATGCAACAAAGTTCAGGTCCTCTGGATGATTTTTTTTTTTTCTGAAACGTTTCATCCTTCATCCAAGGGACTTCGTCAGTCTGAAGAGCCACAACAAACTCTGTCCCACAAGCAGCACACTCATATAGTGGACCGACCAGATTGCTGGTGATAAGATGGTTGACCATGTGAGGCTCTCCGGAGCATCTGATAAACTCCAAGGCCTTCTCCAGGTCTGTAAGCTGGAACGCCAAGGTCGTCTGGACCTCGCCTGTCTGAAGCGTGTATTATAAAGCACTTCCTGCCTCACTGTCACTCACTTGCAGATCTTCACATACTTTTTGAACATTGGTGCAACTTGCCTGCTGTTAAAGATGGGTTAAAATCTTATTGTGTCCTCATAGTGGCTTATTTGATTAAGCAGATGATGAAAGGATATTTATTTTATCCAACAGTCCAAGAACTGGAAGAGGTGGCTGTGAAAAGCCATGCCTGGTCCTCGCTGCTCAAACCACTGCCACCCGACACAACTACAGAGCAAGTGTCAGTTAATGGACAGTTTCTCCGACTCAGGTCATTTAAACAGATATCTACCATGAAGATGATAATTGTTCATAAACTTTCACAAAACCCATCGTCAGTGATCTGAACTATCCCTTCAGGCAAGAATAAACGTATCGTGAAACACTCAAGAAAAACAGAGCGGCAGTGAATGAGAACAATCTTTTATTTTTTTATTATTATTATTTGGGAGGAGGGTGGGTAATTTTAAACTACACCAAAGAATAAAAACAGCCTCAGCTCAGCTCAGACTGGTGGACACTACTGGTGCAGCAGAGCCGTTGATCAGTTAGGAAACAGGATTTATCAACGGCATCAGTGAAGACGGCGGAAACAGGTTCCTGTTAGAAGAGCAATCAATCACCGAGTGAGGAGAGTCCAGGGCAGAAGTGAGAATGTCTGTGGGCGAGGGGTCGTTCTGGGTTTAATTTCCTCTTGTTGAAAGTCTTTTTGAGGAACACTCAAAAGATGGATGCAATAAATCATGTCCATCCAAAGAAAGAAAAAAAACAACATTCAGTATTATAGAATAATAACGATGAGGGATAATCGTCATGACAATAACTATAGCTGTAATGGTAACTATCCATGGTGGCCATTAAAGGAATTAAAACCACTAATACTAGTCATCCCCTCCCTCAGGTACATGACACTCCATGCCCATGTAGGTGTTAAATAGATATGGTAAAATAAAATAAAAGAGTGTTGTGGAAATTTAAAACACTAAATACCAACAAGTTTAGATTAAAATAGGACATTTTGGCTTTTTATTTCTCCCAGAAATCTGAGAAATTAACACTTTTCCACTCAATGGGGATAATCAACCCATCTCCTGAAAAACACATACAACCGTATCGACCTTTCCAGCCGATATACGCAACATTTGTCTCCCCCCATTTAGAATTAAAAGTGTGTGCATTTATTACACTAAATTAGCAAAGTGCATCTTACCGAAGGGGGTTGAGTACTATGTCAAACACAGTTTTAAATACTCCGTGTACTATAGGAGTATACATCTTACAGGAAGAGCTTGTACGTAACTGTGGAGGGGGGTGGACAGAAATAGACATGGCTATAGGAACATAAAGAGCGATTCAAAGAGGATGCAGAGGAGTAGAACGACCCGGGGCGTCACCAGCACAAAACACCAGAGTGGACTGAAAGCACTCCTCGGGGAAGGAGAAAAACCGATCCAAATATAGCGAAGACTTGAGTTAAACTCAAGGTGCAAAGAGCAAACAATTGTTTTGGGAATAAAAAAAAAAAAACTATAATAAAGATTACGAAGGCTGTAAATGTTATATAAAATAAAAATAAAAAAACACGAGACAACAGTTGATAGTGCTGAACTTGTTTACATCGTGTCCGTTCTGTCTGATTTAGAGCATGCCCAGTGACGGATACATGACAGGAGAAACAAAAAAAAAAAGAAGAAGTGCTCGAGTAGAATCCACAAACTGTTGAACTACATCGTTTTAAGATAAGTCTGCTCTCTATATTACATTTGTTACACGCGCCCTCAACCCTGCTGCAGCATCGTGACCGTCAAGTTGAAAAACAACGACAGAACGAAAGTTAACCGTCGATGGCCGCTCCTGACTCGTCTGAAATAAAGTGTTTAGCTTTCCCCCTATATCTCTGTGTCCCAAACACGTAGAAAATATACAAAATTATTCTCCAGATTTGCTCTCCCGCTAAATTTTTCTGAAGTATTACAAAAATATACAATTTTCCAATAACAAAACTCTTAAAAGTCACAACTTTTTTTGTGTGTGTTTTCTCTTAAATTATTCTCTCCGTCTTCACTTTTAAGAGCCGACACCTGAGCTTCGGTACGCAAACCTCTTCCTCGTCTTATACATTCATCATTTAATCCCCTCCTTCTTCTTCATCATCATCATCAGCATCATCGTCTTGACCTCGTTCTGTCCGTCGTGAGAAATTCCAGAGTCTCGAATTGAATCCAGCTTATACGTCTTGAGTTTCCTCTTCGCCGCCATCACTGGTCGGCCAGACGGTTCTCGTATTTGCTAAGGATGTTGCGGCACCGGCCCAGTTCTTTCCGCATCTCCGCCACTTCCTGTCGGAGCGCCGCGTTCTCGCGCTCCAAGAAGGCGGCGCGCACGGATATCTGGTTCTCCTTGAGGCGGCGAGCGTCCCGGGAGCGCTTTGCCGCTTCGTTGTTCTTGTACCTCCTGGTCCAGTACTTCTCGTCCTTCAAGAAGAAGAGGACACACGTTTGGTTATTTTAGCGCCTGAAGGGGACGTTTTAGCAGCGAACTCAAATTTAAACTTGAAGAAAAGACTCAGAGTCAAACTTCCACTTTGTTGGTGAGAATGTGGGCGTTTGGCTGTGAATGCGCGTGGGACTTTTCTTTTTTACATCTTGTCTTTAGAGTTTTGTCTGAAGTGAAAAGCTGCCTGTTCAACATCGAGCTCAATGTTTTATGCCTTTTCACAAACTACTGAACCAGTAACTAATTCATTATTTATTCTCAACACTTCCCTCAGCTGAGATTTTTACTTGTGGCTGCTGCACATTTCTCTATTTATAGCTGTCCTTTTGTTATTTTCTTCCTATGTGTAATGATGCTTGCTGATTTTTTTTTTTTTTAACTTTAAATCTAATAATTATTTGACCAGTCAACAAATTAAACGATCCACTCTGAGACGTTTGTTGATCTTTGACTCAGTCTGAATACCATTTCACCCTATCCGCTCACCGTTTGGTTTTATCTGCTCGTTGTGAACGTTCGGGTCTCGTCCATTTTATTTTTATGAGGATGTAAAGGAAGTGAAATGAGCCTTATAGCTCTAAAAGTTCTGAACTTTCAGAAGAAACTGATGTTTAACTTGATATATAATGTTTTTGCTCATAAGCATAAAATGATGTTTTATGCAAAGTTTGAGGCAGGCGTGATTACTATTTAACACATCACATACGGTTTTGTGTGTTTTTGTATGAAATAAACTTGAAAAGGTGTCCCGTCATGCAGTAGAATATTTGACCTTCTCCTCGTTAAAGATTTAGATTAAATGATCCAGAGGTAAAAACAGACGTATAGTAGCTGTATGGGAATAACTCAAAAAGTTATTAACTACTGTAATCAGTTTATTGCCAGACAAAAACAACTGATTATTTTAGTCCTTTAACAGCCCAACATGTAAAAAATGTGTTGTTTTAAGATTGTGATGTTATTTTTACCATCCTCTGTAATGTATCAATAAAACAAACCCTGAAATGATCATTTATATATGTGTTTAAATTATATATACATTTCTAACCTCACAGAACCTAACTTCCAGATCTTAAAGTCTTCGCTGACGAACACACACCCTCACCTTCAGGTTATCAGGCACCAGCACCTTGCGGGCCTTCTTGATCATCGGCTGTGGCTTCAGCTCCTCTTCGCTGAAGGAGTGCCTTCTGGGGTCGAAGTTCTGCTGGCTCGAGGTGCCCATGTCCGAGGCGTCCTCGTCAAACATTCCAACGGCGTCCGGCCCGCTGCCGGTGGGCGTCAGCAAAGGTGGACACGAGGACGAGGAGGAGGACGAGGGCGATTCGCACGAGTCGTTCACGCTCGTCTGACTCCCTGGAAACAAAAAGGATTGCGTGTTAATTAAAGCCCAAAGATGTGACTGTTGGTGTAGTGCAGATGAAACACCACCAGGTGGCAGCAAGGAGCTACTTCTTGAGAGTCTGCTGCTGATCTCAAAGCAGCTCATTTTGTTTTTCAGTCAAGAGTTCATGGAAAAGCACAAGGTTTGAAGTCAACTACACGAGTTCTGTTATAATATAACACATTTAAATCTCATATATTCTACCAAAAAGTCTAACAGCATGGAGCAACTAGTTACTGTATAACAATAAATCCTTCAAATTAGGGTTGAAGAGTTTCATTTTAGTTGTAAATCAAAATACAGAAAGAAAAAAAAGAATCACAACATTGGTGACTTTTTATACTTAATTTAATATGAATCTGCCAATCCATAAATATTTCTACTTTTACACTGAGAAAATAAGTCTTTATGCAATTTCCATTGTCCACACCATAAAAGCATCAGATCAACGACAACTTTGATCAAAAACACACATAAATGTATAATAAAAATCCAGAATTAGTGCCAAATATATCTAAATATGGATTTAAAAAAAGAGTTTCTGTACATGGATCCATCTTTCATGAACCACGTTAAAGTGACAGTTCAGATCTTAAAGTGGGGCTCTGAGATAGTTATTAACAAATAATATCTTACTTGTTGTAGATAGCTTAGTTTGGAGAAATATAACTTAAATTTGTGCACAAACCTTCATAATGCTGTCAGTTTCACATTACAGATTTTATGATTATTTACAAACACAAATAGGAGCAGCAACAGCTAGCTGTCCCAGCGCAGTCTGTTTGACTTCAAGCGAGAATACATATAACATTTCTACTAGAAATAAACATATAATTTGAAACTGACAGCATGTACACATTTAAAGATTAGTGTTAGCATGGACCGCTATAAAGCTTTGAGATTGGAGTTGTTTCAAGACGGCAGCAGTCCACTTTACTCCTGGCCTTGCTCACACTAGCCATTAGCTCCTCAGTTCATCCCGAATTAAATAAACGCCTCTTTTGTGGTGGCAAAACCAAGGCCGTTCAAACAGCTTCATACAACAAGTAAGATATTTATTAGTCGTAATTTCCACAAAACCCCACTGTAAAGCATCTGAACTGTCCCTTTAAGGTTAGATGCACCTTGCTCGGCTGACTTCTGATCCCTCCGACTGCACAAATTTTGCTTTTAATATCACCGTAAACAAACAAGCAAATCATCGTCCTCTTTAGACGTATAGCAGCCAAAGAATTGAAAATAAACAAAAACAATCAGGACGTGTTAGCTGTCAACACACGCTACACAATACGTTGCAACAAGGCTAGAAAATGATAAATGTTTGTAGAGACTGCCCACTGTTCATATCTAATCTTGATATTTTCAATCATAAATGCCTAAAATAATCAACAAGATCTTTGTTTACTTCAGTCCTGGCGCTCTGCCTCTGAGGTCCAACATGAGGAGTGTTAGAGCACCCTCCTGGGCTGGAGACAGGACAACCGAGCATTTTTTATCCACTCTAAAACTCGAGACATGAAAAGTGACTTTGGGCCACATTAAAGTAGCCGGAGGATTTTTAAAAAAAAAGAGAAATAGTTAAAAGTGTGGCGACTCCTAATTCTGAACTCGTAAACCAAAGCGTTCCAAAAGGGCCCAAGGTCGCAGCGAAGACCTGTTGTTTATTTTTGTTGTTTCCGCGCAGCAGACGTGATGCTTGATGCTTCTGTGCATGTGAGAACTCCCACGGTTCAAACATTTGTGGAGCTCAAGGTGAAATATTCACATACATTTATTTACCAAAGTGACTTAACGGCACCGAATATTGTGTAAAAACTTTTACGGTCCCTGATTTTGTGTATTTTTTTTTTCTTATAGTAAAAACATTTTATGATTTTGCACTTTTGTAGCTAAAGATATCCCGTAAAGATGAAAAGCACCTCCCGGGTAAATCAGTGGACTCAATGTAATTTGTTGATTAAATGTTCAGTTTGAAGTCCAGCAGCACAGGGAGGGAAACTCTTCCTGTTGCTCCCCCCACACACACACACCTCCACCTCCCTCCAGCTCCTCCTACAGCTCTAGGCCTGCCTCTTGTTCTTTCACTCCAGCGCTCCCTGCCTCTGCACGTGTACTGACGCGTGCACGTGGCCGTGGCGTGTGAAGCGGGAGAGAGATTAAAGACACACAACTGCAAAACACCGTGCACAGTCTCTGTCGCTGAGCTGTGTTTTGACCCCGCTGCAGATTAACTGTCGGTCGGGGGGGGAGGACGGCGCGGTCCACAGATCACGTGCCGAGCTACAGTAAAAAACCTCCTCGTCACAGCTACGACGTTGACTCAGGACTTTTTGTTCGGCTGCTCCTCTCAGGCTCCTCGGCCGCTTTGATTTCTTCGGCTACGCTTCTCACCTGCGCCACGAAACACAAGCCTGAGTTTAGCTTATGCCTTCAGTTTGACCCTAAAGGCCACAGAAGTGCTTTGTCACTGTGGAATTCACTTGAACTCAGTGAAAACTGAACGACCCCCCCCCCCATGGGTGCAATAGAGACACCACATAACCTTGATTGGAGATCAAACCAGTATTGGATAGCCTCCCATCAGCCATGTAGGACATCGTGTCCCCTTCAGCTTGTAAACTCTACAGAACTCTCTCTCTCATGGCTGCTGGGAGTTGATAAGGACAAAACCAGTCAACTTTCCCTGTCAAGTGGGGGGGGGGTGCTCACCGTGCAGATAGTCGGTTCCTCCGGCGAGACTCTGCGGCTGGGCCACCTCCAGACCGATGAGGGACGGGGACGACGAGGAGGAGGAAGAGGGCGACGAGGACGACGATCCGGGCGGGGAGGAGGGCGGTAGGCACTGGGAGCTCTGGTTGGGCACCGCCGACTGGGAGCTCTGCGAGGGGATCTGGGCCGAGCTGGAGCTGTTGTTGCTGTGCCCGCTGCCCATTCCGTTCTCGGTCAGAAACTCCTCCAAGTCCATGTACTGCAGCTGGAAGAGCCCGCCGTCTGCGGGCAGGGTCCGATCCCACAGGCCCAGGAACTGGTTGAAGCTTCCCCCGTTCCCCGCTCCTCCACAGCCAGCGCCGCCGTTACTGCTGACCATTCCATTGCTGTTCCTCAAGGAGCACACTCCCAAAGAGTCCTCATCGAGGTCCAGTCTGTCTTTGTCTAGAGAGAGCACAGAAACAAAGAGAACGTGAACAAGCTACAACGTCTCGTGTGACTTTTATCAGCTTTGAGTACACGAGACCAAAGGTTCTCCAGAGGTGCTTCAACCACTCCAGTTTATCTCCTCGCAAACGTGTGCGAGGACTAAACGGAGCGACAGGTGCATCTTTATTTTCTCCAATCCCCGCTCCCAGATGGACCAGATGGTAGCAGGGCTGCGGCGCCAGAAGAACAATTTGTTGTTGTTGTGACGCACAAAACGTCCAGAACAAAATCTCACATCGGCCACTGGACCAGGAGGATCGTCAAACGCACCTGTTGACACTTTCCTGCAAACTTTTCATAGCAGCAGGATTTATAATCCAAGGGAATACTCATTGGGGGAGCCATTTTAGGCATGTGCACTGGCAACATGGGGGTGTTTGTGCACTTGAACATGCCATAAGAAGATTTTATTACTTATAGTAACGTAACCATCTAAAAACATGTTTCTAACCTTTTGAGTCGCACGGGTTCTTCAGGCGGTGGTCTCCTTTCATGGGCTGCTGCAGGAGGGACTTCAGGCCAGCCATGGAGTTGACGTGCCCCCCTGTGTGGGACTGAGTGCAGCTTCCAAACTGAGGGCTCGCCCCGGCTGGGAGGTCAGGGGTCGGGAGCTGGGAGAGCTGCCTGGACATCTTGGACCAGAGGGACGGAGATGGACGTTCTCTCAGGCGGATGGACCTGGGGCACGTGAAGGGCTTGATGCAATCTCTACCAATAGGAAAGTA
>JARVGS010001283.1:15189703-15200416 GCA_031762315.1 Hypsolebias antenori
GTTCAGGCCAACTGAGAATATTCTCTCCAGTGAGTTCTTGGTCTTCCCTGGGGTCTCCTCCCAGTCAGACATGCCTGAAGCACCTCCCTAGGGAGGTGCCCATTGGTCATCCTTACCAGTTTTTGACCATAGATGATTGTAGGAACATAGACTGACCGGTAAACAGAGAGCTTTGCCTTACAGCTCAGCTCCCTCTTCACCACACTGGACCAGCACAGTTCACAATACTACAGACACTGCACCATTCGTCAATCTCACGCTTCATTTTTCCCTCTCGTGAATAAAAACCCGAGATAGATGAACTCCTCCACTTGAGGCAGAACCTCACCATCGACCTGAAAAGCAATCCACCCTTTTTCGACTACAGTATTTTCAAAATTAAAGATTAAAATTGCAGTTAAGGAAATTTGTATATCTGCTTGCAGTGAAATGAGGAGGACACCAACATCCAAAGTCATGGGACAAGTCCTTAAAGGCTGGAGTTGATAGTTCTCAGCCTACACCCAGGAGAACCGTGTCTCCGGTCACTAATTCAGTGCAAAACAAGCAAATAGTTTTGTCACTGAAATATTCTTGCATTTCGTTCAATTTTATCATTAGGTCTGTTCAAGTTTCTTATGTCTCACAAACGCACATATAAACTATTGCGTGATTTAAAGGTTGTATTAATAAAAGGTTTTGGTATCAATATTGTCTGAATCCTTACGGTACGTGTCACATCTACAATGAACTCAAGACTATGAGGTTGTTTGTAACATTTTGCTCGTGTTTGAGATTAAACCTTGTGATCTCTGTTGGCTCTGCAGAGAGAACAGCTACACCTTTTAACACATGTAACTTGTTTGTATCACATTTTGAAACCGCTGGCTTAAAAGAGCCCCAGGCTATGGATGCAAATGTAAAAAAATAAATAAAAACGTTTCAACCATCCCCAGTCCTGTGCACAATTTGAAGAAAAACTAGACACATTTTCAGTTTTTATGTTTCAATGCAGCTTTCTTCATTACAAGTGCAGCTAGTCGGGGCTGTTTATTTTGTGATGTTAATGTTGTAAACAGCAGCAGGCCACCCAGCCCTCAGCCCCTCCAGTTCACTCCCATCACAGTTAAATCCATGTGACTCTCGTGCCCACCAGGCCAAGATCACTACATGAGGTGCTTACTGCCATCTTGTGGAGCCAAATGTGAGAGCTGTGTTTGGTTGAAACAATAAAAGGTGGCATTACCAAAACCATCAACTGTCTTCAAGCAGTTAATTTATTGGTACATTCAACTACATTTGGGATATCCGTTTAATCCACAAAGTGATTAAAAAAAATTCACATTTTACATTTAGCTAAATAGATATCTTAACTTTCAATGCCGACTTTGGTAACAAATAACCTATACACCTTAACTGTTTTATTCCTGAACATACTGTAAGGTTAATGAGTCAGAAATGAAAGGAAAACAAAATTTTACACTTAAGGTTTATTCATTGCTGAAATATAATCAACTACTGACTTCTCAGTAAATAGTGTAATAGAAATCTACTAAAACTATAATTTTTCTTTAGAAGAAAAGAAACAATGACAGGGGTATGAACATTTTATATGTGAATAAAGTGGCATGATTAAAACTTAAGTCTTTAAAAGAGGGGGAAAAAACAAGGCTCAACAGTAACAACATGATTGCAAATCAGCAAAAACATAAAATGTATAAGAAGACTGTTACAATACATGAAATATTACATTTGTTTCTATCATGATAGGTCCTTGTCTTTAACACTGTGAAGTACAGTAGAAATAATTACCGCTAAAAAGAGCATACAAATAACATGAGATCAACGTGTTACAGTTGATTGAACCTGTTTTTAATCCCAGGGTATAAAAGCTAAGAACATCTCAGATAAAGAAAGTAACTAAACATCGTACGCAAGGCTTCTCGTAAGTCTTCAGTTTTGGCAGGAGAGGGATCCTCGTGATGCTAATTATCAGGAACTGACATTTTATCTATATGTGATTAAATCACTAGGTAATAATAGAGCAACTTTCAAATCAATTATACACTACAAACTTCTGGGGATATACTGAATAAACCATCACATACGGTACTGTAGGAGTGATCTCACAACCTCAGCAAAAAACTTGACCAGAGAACAAACATGCACTGACAAACTATCAACAAAAAGGTCTTTGTCCCTGTGTCCCTACTCCTAATAAATGCACTTTACATAAAATGAAAAAAGTAAAATCCTCAGAGCCTCTAATTGAACAACAACAAGACAAAATACACAGCAGAGACGTTTATCATACAGTGAGAGGTGAAGCAGGGGTTTTAGTTGTAGAGGGAGGTACATTAGCAGATCAATTCATCTAACTTGCCTAGATAACTGCACAGTGTCAGCCAAGCATAGTGTCAATGCACTTAAGGGTTAATTAATGATCCTATGAAAACAGTCATGTCTTTGAAAACACCTTGGAGCACCTTCCAATATAATCTGGAAGAATCTCAGGTGATAGTTCAATATAATGTTCTACAGTAGTTGTTAACACACTTGTTCTAATAGTCAGCAGAGTAGATGCAACAAAACACGAGGCAAATTTTCCTACAGGCAACACATGCCTTTTCAAGTCCCTTTTTACCTCATTTTCTAATTTTAGAGCTGAAAAAACAAAGCAATCCCTCTTGTGTACCACTCTCTTCAGACACCGGGATCAGTATCTGTATGGTCCCTGTAAGAACGACATCTCCTCGTGACTCTCATGGGTCTGTCTTTCTCCGGGTCTCTTTGAAAGCTTCAGCCTCTTGGCGTCTCCTCGCTGCAGTCTTTTAGCCCTGCGGCGGCAGGACACTTTGTGCCTGTGAAGAAGTGTAGCATTCCAAAAGCGAGCGGCGCAGTGACGGCAGGAGAAAGTCCCTCTGGCGCGATGGGAGGCCCGATGGACGAAGGCCGCCAGAGGCCTGTGAGATTGCTTCCCACACACACTGCACCTTAGTCGCTCCTGACAGCTCAAGGCTTTCCGTGGGTGTTTAACCGCCATGTGGATCAGCAGTCCAGCTTTACGGGAAAACACAGAATTGGGGCATATGGGACATCCAAAACGCTTCACGGGGACATGGAGAGATGACAGGATCTGCACCTTCATTCCGCCAGTGTTGACAAGCCTATACCCACCACCACCCGATCCTCCTCCTCGTCTAATTGTCAGTCGTAGAGCGCCTCGTTTTTTATTCATCTGCCCTCTTACTGTACAGCTGATCTTTTTCTTCTTTTTGACACCATCAAATCTTGTAGATTCAAGGGAAGCCCATTTATTTTCCCTCCTGTTGGACTTTTTTTTTTTCTTCTTTTGTCGTCTCATTTCATCGTGGGACGACGGGATGCTGCAGTCAAAGTACTGGTGGGACTGGGTGTCTGACTGATGATGGGGATGATGGTGGGAGTAATGGTGATGGTGATGCAGATGGTGATGTTCAGTGGAAGGCAGTTCCGTGAGGGGCTGGAATGGCGCTGTGGTGTGAAGCGTGCGGCTACGGGATCCAGCTGGATAAATGTGCTCTCCTTTCACCCCAGCCGGGGAATGGGGATGCTGAGGGGGCATGATTGTAGAGTTGGGAGGCAGGGGTTGAGAGTAAGACGGGGCATTAGAGGCAGTGGGCTGGGCTGCTGCAGCATCATAAAAGAGGGGAGAGTAACCAGCTGGTGGTTGTGGAGGCGCCTGCTGGTGGCTATGAGTGACAACACTAAGACCCTGCCCCCCGTGGCCTTCAGTGGATGGAGCCATCTGAAGCAAGGCATTGGTGGCAGCCTCGCTCTCAGATGCTGACTGATTAACATCACTCCCACCTCTATTTTCTCCAGACCCACTGCTGCCGTCTTGAGGGTTAGACTGTTCACCACGGGTAATTCCATGCTGAGACTGCCTGTGTCGAGTGAGGCTATTAGAGTACGCAAACTGTTTCCCACAAACCTCACAGGAAAAAAACTTGTCACCCCCACCTTCATGAACCATCTGGTGATGAGCAGTCAGTTGGAAGTGATGACGGTAAGACTTCCAACATATAGCACAGGTGTAGAGTCGAGGAGGTGGTGGGGGCGGCGGTTGGGATTGGGGTGGAGGCTGCGGCTGAGGGTTGGAGTCTTGAGGCTTGACGTCTTGAGAGTAGGGGTAGTAGGAGGAGGTGCTTGGTGCTTGGTTCTGGCTCCTGTCTTGCGCAACGCTACATTGAGTATTTGGGTTAAAGCTGTTGAGATTCTCTGGAGCTGGTGTTGTGGGCACCTCTTCAAGCTCCCCTTTCTGGTGGAGTTTGCTGTGCCTCCTGAGACTCTGGGAGTAACCAAACTCTTTTCCACAGATGGTGCATTTATAGTTTTTTGCCCCAGAGTGGACTGTTTGATGCTTGCTGAGGTGAAAAGCTTCTCTGAAATATTTGCCACATGTAGCACAATGATGGGGCTTTTCTCCAGTATGGATGCGGTCATGTCTACGTAGAGTCTCGCGGCGAGCAAATCCCTTCCCACAGACACTGCAAAGATGAGTGCGTGGGAGTCCACTTGGCCCCAATCTGGGGGTGTATTGCCTACGTTTTGGGGGCTGTCCACCAGCTGCAGGATCTTTTTTAGGTCTTGGTTTGCGAGGGCGTTTTGGTTTGGTAGTCAGATTCTGTGGGTTGCTGCTCAAAGCCTCCTGACTCCCACCATTTCTAAAACCCTTATCCATGCCAGATGTGGATGAAGGTGAGCCCAGAGGTCCTAAACCAAGACCACCTAGCAGACCTCCTATGATGTCTCCCCTATCATCCCCTCGATTTCCACTAGTAGCTGCCGTTATTGCGGAGATTGCATTATTGACAGAGCTAGTGACATCATCCTCTGAGTCATCCAGTAGAGAAGAAAGAGGCAGGTGGGGCTGGGGTGGCTGCTGCTGCGGATGGTGGTGCTGGTTGTGGCTCTGTGAGTGCGGATGCAGTGTTGGGGCCAAGGGTGCCTTTCTCAGAGCTGGGCCCGCCATCCCACTTCCACATGGGGAGGCACCAGAGTAGCATGGAGATGGATTACCTTGAGAACGGTGGTCATCGTGGTAGCCTGTGTAACGATTCCGAGAGTAGTCAGTTGGGTATTTACCATCTGTTCTGTCCCTGTCATTTGAATTCCCTCCCCTTCCAGACTGAAACAGACCATCACATCCTAAACCTGATTTAGGTTCTCCTTCACCCACAATGATTACACCATCCTCTTCCTCAGTTTTCCCAAAATTAACCCCTCTACTGCTCTGATAAGTTCCCCCTCCTCCATTACCTCCTCCACTTCCTCCCCCGACTCTGTCCTCACCATCAGTTTCTGTCTTGTTGGCCCGTTGTTTGGGTCCCCTACCTGGCTTGCCGCAGGTGCCTGAGGCAGCGTGGTTGAGTAGAGATGTGCTCTCACGGAAGGCACGACCACAGGCTGGGCATCGGAACGGCTTTTCCTCATGAATCTTCTCATGGCGTGTCAGTGACTCTCTACGATTAAAAGCCCGAGAGCAGGTGGAACAGCCATAAGGGCGGGCTGAAGAGTGTATCACACCATGTTGCAGGAGGTGCCCTTTTTTCTTAAAGGCTTTGCCACAATCGGGGCAATGAAATACTTTCTCTGGGCTAGGACAAGAATTTGACGAGGGCTGGGGGATTTCTTGGGTCGAATGGGGAAGGCTTGGATCAGACTGTGTTTTAATGTAAATGGGATTTGGGCCTGTGGTGGCAGTATTGCAAGTACCTGCTGCGGTTGGCTCATGCATGCGCATATGCCTGCGAAGACTTGAAAGGTGGGGGAAGCTTTTGCCACAGTCACCACAGCTATAAATGGGCTCTGTATCAGACCCTGTGGCGTTGGGTTGCATTGAGCTCTGGTTATCAGATTTAGAAAGCTGAGAATCATTAGTAACTAGTACTGAGGCAGCAGTGGACGAGGGAGCAGAGGAGGAGGAAGAAGACACTACTGATGAGGATGAAGATGATGAGGCAAGAAGGGATGATGGGTCCCCGCCCATATTTGTCATACCAACCCCACTACCTATTAAAGCTGGGGGTTGGCTATGACTTAGCCCTCCGTTACTACTACTAGTGCTAGGATTATTGTGGCTACTGTGACCATGATTGCTACTGTTATTACTACCGCTATCAGATTTTCTTTGTGGTAAATAGCCAGCCATGGCTTTTTTCCTTCTACTACTACTGCTACTACTGCTGCTGCTTCCACCTCCACTGCTTTCACCTTTACCATCTTCTTTAGACAAGGATAAATGAAGTGGTAAAGGGAGGGGTAAACCTGCTTCCTGCTGCATCAGTGAAGCTATCTGATTAGTTGAAAGTACAGGAATGCCCTGGAAGTCAAAGCCACCCAGTGATGAAGCCTGAGAGCCTGGATGGAGAGGGTGGTGAGGATGGGAATGGGAGTGAGCATGAGAAAGGGAGTGTGGTGGAAGCTGCTGCTGCTGCTGGGGGGGCTGCTGAGGAGCCTGCTGAGGCTGTGGAGTGGAGTGGCCATGCGAGTGAGAATGCAAAGCAGGAGGCGGAGCAAGGCTGGTACTTGGCTCCCCACCTGTTTGACTTAAACCAAGCCCTAAGTGGTTATGGGTTCCTTGTTGAACAAGGAATTGTTCTAAACTAGCATTAGCAGGCACCCCAGAAAGAAAATACTGATTAGCAGCTAGCATGCAACTAAACTGTTGGTGAAGGCTCCGTGCATCAGACTGGGCCCCGACCAACTGGTGCCCCAGTGAGCTGACTGCACTGCTGCTAGAAGGGTTGTTAGAGGTGGCTACAGAAGTGGATGGAGAGGGGGAGGAGGAGGAGGGGCCAGGTGAGGCCTGGGGGACAGAGAGGCCGGGATGCAGAGGAGGTGGAGGTGCCGATGTTACTAATCCTCCTAATCCCCCAGCACTCCCACTACTGCTGCTTGCCCCTGTAAAGTGCTCAAAGCGGCCTACACTTGGGTGCAACTGCTCCTGTGCTAGTGCTGCGTCAGACGGGTGGAAAGAGCGCAGGAACTGTGGGTAGCCTGAAGAATGGCTTGAGCTGCTGCTGCTCATCTTGCTTGACTTTGAACGAGAGGTCTGAGATGAGGAAGGCTGCTGTTGTAAAGGTGGGGGAGGAGGGGCACTCATCTTGGCAAAAATGGAGGCAGAATCAGAAAAGGCGTTACCTCTAGACCCCTGCAGGGGGCCCAAGCCAAGTCCAGACAGAAGAGCTCCAGAAGACTCAGCCTGCTGCTGCTGCTGCTGCTGTAGTTGATGCTGGTGGAGTTGCACTTGCTGCTGATGCTGTAGCTGTCGATCTAAACCGAGGCCTTTGAACTGGTGGGCCTGGTGCCCACTTAGCATCTCTATAATGTCCAGATTGTATTTTCCAAATTGGAACATTTCCCACTCACTGGCGCATGGGGGTGCAGATGCCAAACCTCCAGCACTAGGAGCGGATACAATAATCCCACCACTTACTGGTGAAAGACAATCTTTACCCCAAGGGTAAGGCTATGCTACGACTTCCTCACTTTAAAGATGGCTTAAAGTTCATCTTTCCAAACTGTTTACTTCTGATGCCGCCACTCTGTTGATCATTCACACTATATTTCCAAAACGAGTGGGGTTGCAGAGATGATAATATGACGAGCAAAGGATAAAACTGTCTTTCTGGCAGGTAGATGAGTTCCCCCCAGTTTCAAAACTGCTTAATTGTGAACCAGTTCAAATGACGACTTCTTGTCTCCTGTGAGAATTACTGCGTTGGCATTTTCCCTTCACCTAAGATTCCTCATCCGTGTTCAGCCAAGAATTTCTTACAACTGAAAACACAAGATTCAGAAAGGGAGAAGTCATAGAAGGTTTCTACAGACTTTAGTATAAAAAGAAAACCAACACATTCTTCAGTCACTAACAAAACTGGCCTTTAATCTATGATGAAATGTCTCGCCAACTGAAGCAAATCTGTAAAAAGAGAAACTCAAGTTCTACAATGACATGAAAATAAACACAGAAATCGCTCTTATTTTTTTTCATCTATCCATTTTTGAAACATTGATCAGTTTGATAGTTTAGCATTTCAGGTACTACATGTAAAAGCTACTACAGTAAATAATTATCCACAAGCTAAAAACTAGATTTTCATCCATCTAATAAAAAGCAGGAAACTTGGATTTTCTTAAACATCTTATTTGGTGCAAAAGAGAGTACTTGCATTAGCAAACTTTAGTCGCTATGTTTGTTGTTTTGTAAATTAGCAAATGGTGACATAAACATCCAAATACAACAAAAACCTTAACATGTTTATAGTAAAGAAAAATAATCATTTACACCAACTCTACAGTTTTTAGATGCAAAAACGGAAAACAGCCTTTCATATTTTTGTAAGAACTTACCATTATGTGGTTCTGCTGGAGTTGCTTCCTTAAGGCTAACTGCTAGGGCTGGGCGATAGCTCGATATTTTAAAAATATTGAGATAATTTCATTTGCGATATAAGATGAAACTATATAGATATAAATGATATAGTGTTATACTTTACTTAAAATTCCACCTGCTGTCTTTCACCCACGCGGCCCCTCCTTCTCCCTCACTGAATACAAACCCAGCCCCTCAGCCGTGCGTGCTCCCCCCACTTCCTGCTTCTCCAGGTGGGCGGGAGACATTTAGCACAAGTAAATACGGGAGATATGAAGAGCAGCTTAGCTGCTGAGCAAAAAAGAAAAACAATGGCTGTTATTTGGAAGTGGTTTGGTTTTAAAATATCTGATGACCAGCAGAAAAATGTTTTCTGTAGACAATGCCGAAAACAAGTCCTGACAAACGGTCGGCACTATGAATCTTTTTCACCATTTAAAACAGCGCTATAAGTTAAGTTATAAGCTGCAGCTCCGAGTGTGTTTTCAGCCTCCATCCCTGAAACAAACCATGGTATAAAACTCATTTAGCCGTG
This sequence comes from Hypsolebias antenori, assembly GCA_031762315.1. Classification (NCBI taxonomy): domain Eukaryota; kingdom Metazoa; phylum Chordata; class Actinopteri; order Cyprinodontiformes; family Rivulidae; genus Hypsolebias; species Hypsolebias antenori. Next base: position 15,198,637 of record JARVGS010001283.1, read on the forward strand.
CTGTGCTTTATGAGAGGAACAGTGAGAGGTGGTGCCGCGACATTAATAAATCAACAGCTTATTATATCGCTAAAGACACGGTTCCAGTCTCAATTGTGGAACAAGACGCTTTAGCCATCTTGTTAGCCGCTAAGGTAAAGTCAAGGTCAAGTTGTCTTTATTGTCATTCAATCACATGTGGTACATGAGGTGGAACGAAACTATGTACACAGGGTCCCAGTTACATCCAACAAAAATACAAACTGTATAGAAAAACAGTAATAAGATCTAAGATATGAACTAAGAAATATGCTAAACTACTAATGTAATAGCACTAATAGTACAAAGCAATGTGCCGAACAACAGCAGCACGAACATGAGTCTGTGTGAGCAGATGAGGACGAATCTTTAGCAATATAATAAGCTGCTGATTTATTAAAGTTGCGTCCTCTCATAAGGCACCGCATGGCTAAATGAGTTTTGACCTGTGGTTTGTTTCAGGGAAGGAGGCTGAAGTCTGTCGCAGCTGCAGTTCACACATACTAACGTCATGAAGGCGGCACAGCTGAAGAGGATTATTATTTAATATATGTAAAGGTTTAAAAAAATAAACACTTACATGTAGTTTATTTTTTAGACACTGATTTTGTAAAGTTACAGCTGTTTACTATATGTGCCTGTGTAACAATTGGGACAAAGCTTTGACTCAAATATATTTTTGTTATTACTTTATAGAAAGAAAAAAATATTGAGATATATATCGTATATCGCCATTCATCTTAAAATATTGAGATATTAATTTTGGTATATCGCCCAGCCCTGCTAACTGTTTTTAATATTAGGTCATATTTACTACAGAAAAGAAGGTTATTCTTATAATCTGTATTCGTCTATGAAAATAAAGCACCCTGTAGGCGTCTGTGTGAAAAGACTTTGCATCTGTAACTAAACTTTATAGAAATAGTGACCCATTTTGTTATATTACTATCCTTGGAACTACGAAGGCATTTAATCTCTTCGTGCTGCATCTGTTCTGTTACACGCTGCACAAAGTAACTCCTACAACTGTTGCGTCTGTGATTATTCTCTGTCAACTTAGAGAAATATAGAAATAAATTATAAAAGGCGACAATAAACAAAAGGTATGTTTTATTTTCTTAATGTAATCGAGTTACACTTTATCTTGTCAGATTGTAAAGTTAGCTCGTCACTTTCCTTGTAGGAAACATTTATGATTTATATATAAACAAGATTAATGTTTGTAATATGTAAGAAAACAGGAAGAACAATGACAATTGTGACCTGTGCTGGCAAAATGAATCACCATGATAAATCTCTAAATGCTGTTATTTTCAAATTATCCATCTCAAAAGCTTAAAAAAAAAGATGTGTAGTTTGTTGAAACTCTGTAATGTATTACCTGGCCTGGCAGCAAGTTAGTTTTGTTTAGGAGTGCTGGATTTGTATTAGTCTGGGGTGATGTCATCGGGAATTCCACCCTTATTTTTAAAAGGGGGAATTCCCCAAGCATCACAATAAGGCTGAGCACTACATGAAGGGATAAGGTTAATTTCAAACTAAATTACAGGGGTTATAAGATAAGGGATGATTTTTGAAAACATCCGTAAATACATTTTGAATTAAAGGTAGATTGGGAAGATATGCCATTTTAGTTACTGGGATTGTTAGATGATGTCTTTACAGTATCGTTTAAATTACAAACCGGATTCCAAAAAAGTTGGGACACTAAACAAATTGTGAATAAAAACTGAATGCAATGATGTGGAAATGGCAAATGTCA
>JARVGS010001283.1:15221424-15234017 GCA_031762315.1 Hypsolebias antenori
CATCAAAGAATATCACTTTTGTTGAGAAATATGTAAATGTGTGAAGTTATTGTGCTGGAGGTGTCTGCAATAATAGACAGAGGCAGATCTGTCTCCCACAGAAATTATAATTACATGTAATTATCAAAACGTCCCTATCTGTAGCAGGGAATGTAGGCACAGATGGGGAAGGGGGGGGTGGAAGGGGGGTGCAGAACGAGAAGGCTCCACTTGTTTCAGTATGTGCTTCTCTAACCTTCTGAGGAGGGTTCAGTGGTGGGAAAGCAAAAAAATAATAATAAATATAAAAATAAGCAGCAGTTTTTCTCCACTGACTAAATGTTCCTGAAGGGCTTTTCGGAGCAAATGTCTCTCCACGATTTCCAGAACCGTGTCCAGGAAACACGTCGACAATCTGTGGCACAGACAACAAAGGTTAGATTAGATTAAAAAAAACTATTTTTTGTAAATTAAGGGTGCAGATGTGAGCAGTTGTTGTTTTTCTTATTGATGTGCCTGTTTGGCGTGCAGGAGGAACGCTCTCCCTGAAAAGCCAGTGATGAGAGCGCAGAGGGATAAATGCAGGGTAGGGATTTAAATGAGTAAAAAAAATAAATAAATAATAAATTGTGTGTCGAAGCGGGAAGAGCCAGAGGTATAGATGCAGAGAGGCGACCATGAGTGGGAGGGCGGTGTGTGGGTGGCACAGAATCAAGTACATTTCTCCCAGCACTTACCAGAACAACACGGCACATCACACAAACAGATCTGCAGTTGCAGCGCACGCCAACAGTGCTCATCAGAGCTGTGCATCAGCACAACAGTCCAAAAGGCTCATTTGAAACTGTTTTTTTTATTTTTTTTGTGCATGACAGAGATGCAGCGCTGTAAACCTGCATGTTTGAAGTCTTCCATTCCTCCCTCCATCCTTCCTTCTCCTCTTTTTCCTTCCTCGTTCTTGCCTTTCTCTCTCTCTTTCTCGGATTCTGTGCGTGGGTTGAGACAGCTAACTCTCTCAGAATAGCAATGCAGCTCTGTCTGTGCGTGTGAGTGAAAGGGGGCTTTGAAAGGAGGGAAAGAAAAAGGAAAGGAAGGGGTTTGGGGTGGGGGTGCAGAATTCACCAGTCGTACACCCATATGAGCCCAATCACATCCAACATCTGTCCATCCGTTTGCTCGACAAGGTGATGCTCAGTCATGTCTGCACTCTGATGACCCCCCCTCCCACCACCACCACCACCACCACTACAAACCCTTCCCCAAAAGTGCTTTTGCATCAGCTTAAAAAAACCTTCCATTATACTTTCAGGTCCAGAAGCCATGATGCAGCATGAGGATGGGGGTCCACATTCACAGCTGTGATGCACTGGAGGAAGGGTGTGTGTGATGGTGGTGAGGTGGGAATGGGGGTGGTGGTGGTGGGGTGGGGGGGGTAATCAATTTTCAACAGATTTCCCAGAGCAAACGGAGCCCGCTGCCTCCTGCACTGCAGGATGTGAGCGTGCATTCATTTCAACAGGTGTTTGTTGGGAATGAAACAAAATGGCTACTTTTTTGTTCCTGCCCCCCACCTTTTTTTTTTTTTTAATTATTATTATTATCTCCTCCTTACACACGTTTGAAAACGCTCTGTTGGTCTGCATTGCATCCTGACAAAGATAAACAAATAAAAACTGAACAAGAGGGATGGGTTTAGCCTCATCGGGGAATAAAAACGCTGCGCAATATGCTTCAGCAGCATGAGGCTCATGTGGACAGCATCCTTTCGTTAAGTTGCAACGAGCAGCATGCAGCTGGGGGGGTTGCAGGCTAAAAGTGCGGGGGTGTATCCGTACTTGTGTGTGTGTGTGTGTGCGGCATCAGGGCTCTCTTAGGCGCTCAAAATGCCGCAAACTGTTTTCAATACAGCCTAAACATGTTAGAATAAGAGTGGAGACTGTTGCGCAGCGTTCATCCTAATGTTTTGGCTGATGTAAACCCCCCCACAAAAAAAAAAAAAAGAAAAAAAAAATCCAAGTCACATTTTTATCGCACATAAACGCACAATTAAACGTATCGAGCGGTGTTGCGTTAATAAACATGTTGTTTTAAACAAGAAGAGGTGCGTGGTGTCGTGTCTTACCTGCGCGCTGCTCCGTGCGGTTTGGAGGCTGCGCACCGACTGGACCGCGCGCGGCACCTGCGGACAAACAGCCTCCGACAGGAACCAAGAGCTGGAGAGACGCTCCAGCGAAGACGCAAGAGAAATGTTACTGGCTGCGCGAGTCCGCGCGTGCAGCTGCCGACATCCTCGTGTCAACCATATAAATAAATAAATAAATAAATAAATTCTGCGTCGGAAAATTCCGTCAAGTTAGGAGGAACGAGGCGGGAGAAGTTTCTTGAGACGGAGCTGCCTCGGTTCTTCTGGAGGACTAGACGCTGCGTCTGGCCTCGCGGAGGTCCGCCAGCGGGAGGAGCGCTGTGATTGGTCCGTCAGAGATGAGCCTCCGCGCCGCGGCTGCTGACCGTCAGCCCGGGCCCGTTCAACTGGTGGCGACCATCTTCTCCCCCCCTCACACACAACCTTTAACTCCCTCCTTAAAGTGGAAAAAACAAGCTAAACTTTAATTAAAACCTTTAAGTGGCGCAACTTTACTTAAAAAAGGGTGAAATTTCAAGCGGACAAGCGCGAATAGTCCAAATATTACGGTAGTTTTCGCTCTGTGCGCGCGCGAGCGAGCGGGGAGAAGAAAAGAGACACGGTTGCCACAGCAACTGTCATTATGTTGGTGGCAATTATGAAAGCGATGAAACCCTTGGGGGGGCAAAAAGCTTCAACACTAGAGCGACAACGAAACTGTCAATTAGACCCAGACCTGCTCTGACGGTTCACTCATTTAGGACAAAGAAATTCAAAATAAATACAAAAAAATGAGTTAACACAAAAATTCCCAAGATGCAACGCGGTTAATTCACCTGCTTCATCACGAGCCTCACAGCCATGTGGACTCTATAGATTCTGTGCAAACCCAGTGATGAATCATGAAGTCAAAGGGAGGGCATTAAAAGGGGAAAATGACTAGAAGAAAAGGTCTCAGGTGAACCCTTTGTGTTTAAGGGAATGTTTATGGTGGGGTGTTTGTGGAGGCCCAGGTGTCTGAGAAGGCCCTGGTAATTACCTGCATGGCAGGCTGCTATTTCCACCCAGGTGGGTGGGCTGCTGCAGAGGCCAGAGCAGCCCCTTCATGACGCTCTGCGGTGCACTTTCCATCACTGCCTCTGCTGGGGTGGATGCAATTAGTCGTCTCCGAGTAATGATTGTTCCATCAGAGGAGACGGCGCCAAACAAAACAGTTTTTATATCACCGGACAGTGAAGGCATCACCCACAGGATTATGCAGTTAAAAGAAATTTAAAAGCATCAAATCAAACAGGAACTACGACTCCGTCTTCACTTTGCCTCTCGTGCTTCAACGTTTTATTGATGTAAATAATTTAAAAGTGACAGAAAATATCACAGGAGTTTCAGAGGCACCCTTTCAATTATTATTTAGGCTTTGCATGCTTTTAGAATAAAGCCCTGCCCCTGGTGATGGTCGGAGACACATGGATGCTTTTTCCACTGCCCGTGCTTTTTTAGGAGCACGGTGGCAGAAGCAAGCCACGTCACATTGTGTGTTATACAAAAAAAAAAACCAGACAAGATTTTTGTGTGTGCGTTTTCATTTTTAAAAAAATGATCTGACAATCCTCCCTGTTCGCTTCCAGCAGCTGCTCATAAAGCTCAGGATGGCTGAAGGTGAACAGGTTAGAATACAAGAAATACAACCAAAAAAAAAAAAGGAAAAAATAAATAAATAAAGACAGACTTCAGTTACTCCAATGTTGACTTTTCCCCATACCTTTACTACATTTAGATTCTAATATAAAAAAATACAGTTTACAAAAGATTGCCACCTCTGCACAACAGCAATGTTTGACTCCGAATGGTGAACCCTGAACTCGTCTGGAGCACAATTTGAAAACCTGATTTGGATTTGATCCGGTTAAGACTTAAGAGCAAGGCGGGCTGTGCAGTACACGGTACCATCACAGCTGCAGGAACGTCTGCTGAAAAAGTTTTAAACGACAGAAATCATCCATCGTCAGCAGACATCGGATGCGGTGTTTTGCACGGTGGAAGCTGCGTGAGTCAATCACAACTGGACGACAGGAAAAATACAAGTGATGGCATGATTTCCTCTTTGAAGAGGAGCGGATACTTTTCATGTTTTCAGGTATGGAATTAACAAACCTGTAATGCAAACAGGACGAGATAAACTGGAGGTCGAGCAAACAAAAAAGGTACAAAGTGAACAATCTGGACTTTTGAGAGTCAGAAAAGAAACAAAAATTCAATATTTATATTTACACTCACGCTCGCACTCACACACTAATTTGCTTGAGGTGTTAAAGTCGCCTCAACGCACGCTTTTTATCTGCTTTCTTTTTCCCTGCTACGTTATTAATGCTGCTACTGCTGCTGCTGCCGGCTCCGTTCGCTCCGTTACCCAGAGCTGCTGGGACGGCTGCTGCGCTGGGGCCCGCTCTCTTCGTAGGGTCACCCGCGTGCTTCTTCGGCTGTGGGCCATCGTTAGGGTCCTGGGGTGCCCCGGAGGTGCCACCCGGCCCACCCATAGCGTGGATTTCTGTCAGAAGACGGGCACGGGACTCGTATTCTGCATAATCCTCTAAAAGCAAGCGCCCAGCTTCTTCGTTCAGAGCCGATTCTGGGTTTGGATGGATGAGAAGACACTTGATGGTCTTTTGGAAAAGGAAAGAAAAAGACAGAAACTTATATAATCACAACGACAAAAGAGACTGAGCTCCCAAGGAAGAAAAACTGAGAGGCAATCTTACAAGTAAGACATGTCTGAGGCCGAGTTCTGCCTTCCAGTCCCTCTTCAGCACGTTGACACAGATCTCTCCCTTGTGACCCACGTTGGGGTGAAAAATCTTCGTCAAGAAATACCCCTTGGGTGGAACAGCTGGGAAGTCCTTCCCGAGGACCAGGCGCATTCGGAAAATGCCACCAGCAAACGGAGTTCCCTCTGTCAAAAGGATGAAGAATTCATCGCATGAAACGGTTCGTTCCAACTGTGCCAAACTCGATCCGTAACAAAATGGTGAATAATAAGAGGAACATGACAGAGCTGCAACGGAGCCAATCAAAGAACAAAGATCCAGGAAGAATCCTGTTAATATTAATAACAAACACACAGCTCAATACAATTTATTTTGCCAAGAGTTAAAAGGTCAATTTAACGTACAAACTTACACCACTGTGTGGTTCAGGTGCCTCATAAGACACAATTTACTACTTTAGTATAATTTTTCAAGTCTTTATTGGAAATAATTCAATTTGAAAAGAGCAGCTTTTAAAAAACAAGTAAAACAAGCAGCAGCTAGTGGTAAATTTCCACATTTAGGCTTGGGCAGCTAACAGACTACCTGAAAACAGGGAAGTAAGTGTTTTTTAGGAATTTATCTGTACTGAAATTACTGCCTCGTTTCAGCCGGCGTCAGCTGGACACTCACCTGGTCCTTCGATGGACGTGTGCAGTTCAGTTATGTCTTCCTCACTGGGATAAATCTTGATGCCCTCGGGCGGGTCGGCCGCTAAAGCAGAAACTTCTTTGTAGACCAAGCGCAGAACGTGAGGGGGCAAATTTTCCACATTAGAGTTCTAAAAATAAATAAATAAATAAAAGAGGGACAACAGTTTAACACAGAAAGTGGTTATGTACTAACACAGGTCTACTTCAGATGAACTTCCAACAAAAAGAAAGATATTTTGACAGTGTTTTATTGAAACCACAAGGCTTCTTAAAACATTACTCATTGATTCAATCAACCTTTATTTATACTGTACAGGCTAGCCTCATTGAGCTACAGGGACTCATTTACAAGACGGACCTGTTCCAGACAGAACAAAAGTCTGATTACCAGTAATTTAAAAAGGTACTAACCAGTCACTTTTATGTGGATAAAAGCACAAAGTAAGCTGGTTTGGCTCTTTTGAGACACCTTTCTATTAATTTCTAGATTATGCCACCTAACGGTTAAAATAAATGAAGTATTCAGTCAAATAGCACACATTAATCACACATTCTATATAAATATGACATATTGCTAAGTTAATCATGACAGTCCGGGTGATGTTTTTAAACGTTTAAACATTTTATGATACAGGGATCATCATGGTGAAAATCAAACCAGCATTGTTTTATCAAAAACCTTTTTTTTTTCTTCTTGATGATTTACCATCTCCTTCACACAAGTAGCTTAAAGCTGCTGCACCAGTTCTTGCTTTTCACTTTATGACTCGATCAAAACCAAATTTAGGTTTAAGTTTTAAATGGTTTGATGCAGTTTTACATGGAAGCCAACACGCCAAGCATCCCCACAAGTAAACTTTTACTTTACATTTAAGACCCGGACGAAGTTACTACACTCCTTTAAAAAGGTAAAATGTCCGTTTAAAGAGCAGATATTAAAGTTAATGTATGTTGCACTTAGCATCATAATCCTAGCTTCACTTATTAACACTGATGTTTGCTGCTTTAAAATTATGTTGATATACAGCGCTTGTCGTCGGAGAAGAAGCTACTACGTCAATAAAATGCAGGTTATGTCTCAGTTAACAACAATATCGAAAAAATATTAATCACAAACCAAATTAAAAGGGGAAAAAAGCTCTCGACGGCTAAGCGTCAGCTCAAACTAGCAACCGTTAGCTGTTAGCATTTAGCTCTGTCTTACCATCTTCGAAAAGGCGATCTAAAAAGCGACAAAACGTCTGAACACTGTCAGATATTTAAAAAAAATGTTTTCCGTTTACGACTAAAAGGGAAACAGAAATCGTGGATTAAAACTTATCTCTATTTCACTGGTTGTTTTCTTTCTTTACACAGAAACAAAAATACGTTCTACAATTTAAGCTAAAACCAGCGACCAATCGGCGTTTTGATGACGTAGCGCGTTTTCGACAAATCAACCAATCACAGCACAGCTTTTTATGTTGCGTCAGGGTCCGAAGCCCTATCAGCACGCAGAGTCATAAATGTGGCTGATACTTATCAACTATTGGTCCTTTTGAAAAAAACTGATCGATACTGGATCCGCACCATTTCTATACCAGCACACCTTGGCGGCGCTTAATAGGCTCTTAACCTCCGGGGTACAGTGGCTTGATGACCAGCTGAAACGTCATTTTATTCCCAAGCAACAATGTTGTGGTTATATGAATGACTGAAGTTCTTGAGTTATTAACGAGCAAGTGATTGTTTACATGTGTTATTAATCTAGTAATGTTATTTTCTCTACTCAGAAATAAACCCATGATTCTCTGTCCACATGCTGCATAACTTTTAAGTTATTCTTTTAGGGCAAGGCAATTTTCCATTTATGTGTGAGTACTTTAAAGCAGATATTCATAACAACAGCTCTGACAGCATGCCATGTGCTATCTACCCATCATTTCAGAGAATCGCAACTTCTTTCTTCTTTTGGCTGTTCCCTTCTTCAGGGGTCGTCACGGTGAACTAACTCGCATGAAGACATGGCAATTGTTTAAACGCCAGGTGTCCTTCCTGACGCAACCACCACCGAGCTACCACAGCCCTCTGTGTGGAGCAGAGAGCTGCTATCTAAGGTGCTGGGGGGAGCAGATGGTGGAGGTTAAGAGCCTTGCTCAAAGGCCCAGAGTGAGGAAATGAGGAGGCAGGTGTGGTTGTTTCACCTTTCCCACCCAAATTTTGATGTTGTCGGTCCAGGAGTAGAACCAGCAACCTTTTGATCACAGGTCCACCTCGTCTAACCTCTGCACCACGACCCCCAAAGCAGATAATCACAACTACTTTCTTCTTATATTTTACTATATCCTATTAGAAAAAAACTTTGACTACAACTAGATACTACAATACCAGATGTATCTGATACTGTATATTGTTAAATATCTAAAGACATGCCCTAATTGGTAAAAACGAATTAAAAAAAGGCACGAGGGACCACTAATCATATTGTGACAAATTAAAAAGCAATTTTAGAGACCACTAAGTGGAAATATGACTAGTAGCTATATGTAAACACAAACGTCCACTAATACATTTTGAATATCTATTGGGAACTTGAGGAGATACCAGTTTTATATACAAAGTAAACCATTAAATAAAAATGATATTCTAGCAACTGCATTAAACATATCTAAAACATATTTTGCTTTAGTAAGACTTCTGATTCAAACAATGTTCTTTTTTTAATAAAGGATTTTTTTTTTAAACTGGGAGCTTAACACTCAATTTAAAACAACAGCAACAACAGCATAAAAGGGACATTTGCCACATCTGGGAGGTATTGTTGAATGAATAAAAGCCCTTCTGGATAGCTGAAGTGTTTTACTTTTGTTTGTTAAACCAAGAAAATGTGATTTATGAATATCTGCAAAACATTTTCTATCTGTTTAATGTTAAAATGGCACTTGCTTTTTATTCTAACAGCAATGTCTTAATGACTTGAATGAGGCATACCATACAACTACCATACCATATGAGGCATACCATACAACTATACAGTACATGATGGGGAGGAAAAGGGGCAGACCCAGGAATTAGATCTTATAAAATATCTTTATTATACAGTAGTTACATTTACAGTTAGAAAGCCATTCAATTTATAACTAAAAAGTCATTTTCTATTCAGCCCCAAATATTTTAGTATGTTTATTAAAGCTGTCTGTCCATGCATTCTTGCTGCTAGGAAAATATATTAAAAAAAACCATGCATAAGTACATTCATTACTTCCACTGCAGGATAAATGTTGATCAAGATTACTTTAAAAATTATAATAAATGTCAACATAGAGAAAGCAAAGTGTTTATTATTTCTGAAGATGTTTTGCTTCTCACACGAGAACATTTCTTCAATCAAAATGAAAAGTGAAATTTTAAGCTGTTTAATCCCTCATTTAAAAAATTTTCAAAAACGAGTTGTGGCTAGACTCTTTCAAAATTAGAAAGGGGTTTCACACTGAAAACTGACACTTCAAAAAGAGGGAAACTGTTTCTGTGAGGTACTAATAACACGTGAATAACACTGCATAGCATGAGTAACTGGTCTCTGTGTTGGTAAAATTTATGACAGTAGCACAATAGGATGAGTGAGGGGCATATTTCTACATCTGACCCATGCACTTCAGTTTTTTTTTTTTTTTTTTTTAATCAAGAGGAAAATTTTGCCATTTATTTTTACATAAGCAGAAGAAAAATAAAAGTGAAGTATTGCTTCATCACAGCTGATTCTGTACAAAAACCGCAACAAAACCTGAACCGTGCCGAATTCATACCAGTATAATCTGCTGTACAGCTGTTAGAATGACTGACACTTAGTGAAGAACAGGGGACAATCGTGTTTGTGTGTTTTCATGGTCCATGACAGAGAGATGAAATTTATTGACGTCGTTCTTTAACTTGGCCACTAGAGGGCGCCCCATCCACAGCGCTTCCTCCGTTTGGAAACGTTTGAGCTCTGCGCATTAAACGCGAAAAATAAGTCGTTTGGTGCGCTTGTTTAAGTTATTATTATTATTATATTTTTGCTGGTAGTTACATTGACTTAAATGGACAGTTTTCGCTTTAGTAGCGTGCAAGTGAAATCCTGTAAACAGCTACAGCCGCGCAACAAAAACAAGGGCTCCACTTCCGGTTTCTGGATGTAGCCGTCAGACTCCAGCATCGTTTTAGGAAATCGCTTTATCAGCAGGTCAGTGGCTTTATTGGGCTGTTGTTGATTGATAGCAGCTCACTTTGTCGCTGTTTTCCTCACCGTCAGCAGCCACGCAGAGAGGAGAAGCAGCGGGTTGTCACAAATACGAGTAAGCTAATGCTAGCTAACATGAATGGATGGAGTGTATGTTAACTCATAGCCATTAATACGTATTAATGTCTATGAGTTGACTGGTTTTATTAACGTTTTCGCTTCTTCTTCTTTTCTTCTTCTTGTTTTTTTTTTTTTTTTTTAAGTATGAGCGAAGGAGAGGTGTTTCACGAGAAGCAACGCTTGGAGCTGTGTGCCATTCATGCTATCAACAACGTGCTCCAGGAGCGGGTGTTTACCAAGGAGACAGCCGACGACATCTGTAAACGGTACGGGGACGGTTCGGTATTTAACCCCGGTTTTGTTCCAAAACACCGGCTGGAGGACCTGACCTGTTGTCTCTCGGGCTGTTTGTGACCTGCTGCGCAAATCAAAGCAGAGCTGGTGTTTGCGGACGTATTTAATTTAAATGAAACGCTGCTTTATATGTACCATAATCGTGCAGCTGGTGGGGCTTCAGCTCATGTTTGTGTTTGTGTTCAGGAGCATTTATTTAGGCTGTTATAGAAGTGAGGAACTGAGGGATAAAAATCAATTAAAGTGATAAATTTTGTGTTGAAAGTTTAAACTTGGAAGCATAAAATAAAATTAAAAAAATAGATAAATAAGTAAACTTTGTGGTTCTAGAATTGCGCCGCTCAGGGTGGCTGCATGTTGGAGTAGCTCTGTTAAACTCATTTATTGCTTTTGAAAACTTTAATTCCTCTTTTTCTGGATGTAAATCACTTTTCTCGGGTGATTATTTACTCTGGTATCCGATGCTTTGCAGCTGGAAGGATTTTTACTGAAATCTTTCAACTTTTGGGCATTTGCTATGATGCATAACCATGGCAACAAAGTGTTTTTTTAAGAATTAGGAGCAGCTGATTAACATCTCAAAAGCTCAGATACTGTATATCAAATACATTCCCACTTCCCACATGAGTTGAAAAGGAGGCGCCATGGATGAATTCCCGCCAGCCTGGCGGCTGTGCTCAAGCACATACCGCCGAGATCCTAGAACTGGTGGGAAACTGGTGGGAAGCTTGGCTCCCCTGGCACCTTCAGCTATCTGTCCATGGTGATAAGGAGCTCGGCAGACTGCTGGGAGGATTGACCATTGCTCAGGGAGAAATTCTGCCCGTCGTTCGGTCAGTCCTGCTGCCCAGGAGGACCGGGAGGCCCACCGCATCTGACAGCAAACTGGAACTGGGTGGACGGATCGGTATCTGTGGCCAGATTCTTCGGCTTTGCTGCAGGAGCTCCTTCTTGCCCACAGATATCAGCATCTAACAACCTTTGAATGAAACCAGGATGATGAGTTTCCTCTGGGATTAATAAAGTATTTTTGAATTTGAATTGAATAAGTTGAAAAGTAAGGCATATGATAACCCAGGAGCCATATAGTCATGTTTAGATTTTTACAACTTCTGAATATATTTGTGGCTTTTACACATTTTCATTTAGGAAAACATTTTAAATATTATTACACTAGTCTGTTTAGATACTAGTTTAGTTTACCACAGCTGTTCAGTGGGATAGAAAAGTCTTACATTTGCTAAAAATTATGACTTTTTGTATTCCTTTCTGGACAACTTGAAGAAACCAAAGCATCCCTTCCATCCATCTTCATTCAAACTGAACTAAACATGCTTCAAACTGGGAGAAACAAAGATCATTTTAGCTTTTAATTGATCAGAAAATGTGCAGTTTGTCACATTCCTGTTGCTCTCAATCCCCTTTTTAATGAAACTGTCAGTCCTTGACGTAATGTGGCTTTTGTTTTGCATTCCAAAAACATGATCAAAAATTTTATTTGTTAACGCTCAAACTATGTGATGGGCATGACTCTCCGCTACCACCGTACCAAATTTTAGCTCAATATCTGTAGAACAGACTAAGTTATAAACATTTTCTGCTGTTAAGGCTGATTAGCTGTAGCAGCCATCTTGTATCGGGTTCTCTGAAAGAAAATCAGTTTATCGATACTTGTTCTGAGAGTTTCATTACCAGAAAGACGAACAAGGTAATAACTCGACTGCTGCCGCCATGAAAGGCAGGCCATAGTAAACACATAAACACAGATTCAGTTTACTGCGAGTCTTTTTAAGTTAATCAACCAATCATGTTCGGTTTGTCCACTCCGACCTACTGTGGAAATAATGGTGGCCAAGAAAATCTGATAAGCACAGAAACTATTAGTTGACACTAACTATTAAAAATACTAGAATTTAAAACCTACTTCCTCAACTTGCACAACCCGATGCTTCTCATAAATGTTGGAATATTTACAAAAATAATCCCCGATACAGTCACTGTTATGGAATGGAAGAAGAGCCTTGAGTGGTGCAGTTTTATACACATGAAGCCTTTGTGTCTAAAGAGGCCACATTGTCTGCCATTAGCCTAATTCAACACGAGGCACGGTGAGTCATCATCTGTGTGGCTTTTACGAGCATTCAAAAGAAAGCCAGTATTTACATAAAATAAGCTAAAACCAGTGACCAAGAATCTGTATATATACAGTATAAGGTAGTCCTCGGTTTATGGCCGAGTTCCGTTATAACGGCCCGGCCGGATACCGGTTTAGACTTAAACCGAAACTGAAAGCACATGGCGGCCGTAAACGCGGATTTTTAGACTTAAAGAGGGACTTACCCCACGGTGAAACGGTAGCTCCGCCCCGAGACGAGATTCAAAAAATGCAAAGTGGGCGTGCCGAGAGACACCGCCGAAAGGAG
>JARVGS010001283.1:15254976-15265620 GCA_031762315.1 Hypsolebias antenori
CGCAGCAGCGGAAGAATACAGTATTGTACTGTACGTGGTGCAGCGGCGGAGGAATACAGTACGTACTGTACAGGTAAATACGTACTTTACGGTGGAGGACGGCGTCACTAGCATCCCAGTACGGTAGGTACAATAGTATTGTATGTGTTTTTTGATAATTATGTAGGGTACTGTGTTAGGATAGGCTAAGTGCTTGGTAAAACGGGTACCGTACATGCATATGGTACGGTAATTACGTACGTACGTTCCGACTTACGTCGAAAATCGGTTTATGCCGCCATGTAGGAACGGATCTACGTCGTAAGTCGAGGACTACCTGTATATTTTATCTACACAATATAAAAAACTTAGAGCTGGGTGGAATAAAAAATAAATAGTCAAGTTAATTGTAATTAATTCATCTCCATTAATCGCAATTTAATCGAATGTTTATCATTATTAAACCTTTATTTTACCAGGAATAAATCTATTGAGATTATTAATCTCTTTTATAAGGATGTCCTGGGGAAGATCAACATTATATTTTCAAATAATTAGCAAATATTTTTAATTCTAATAAATTATGATTGACGGCTGCATCAACAAACAAACAGACCTGAACTTCAACAACAACAATTAATTTTTTTATCTTGATTATTTTTGTGCCCATGTCTTATGAGTGTGTGTCCTGTCCGTCAGCAAAACATCTCCTGAATCACTTGACTGATTTTAATTAAACTCTCAAAAAGTAAATATTCTATGTACGTCTACGTCTGATTAACATTTGGAGTCGTTCTGATTCAAGATGGTGGCCACATCCACCGACGTTAAAAAACACAAAAATGACTAAAAGTGAGTTCTAGTTACACATGTGACCTAAAATTACATGTGGTAGTAGTTGAGACTGATCCACAACAAATATCTGAGCGCTAATAGATCGGAGTCAGCTCTCACCTGCTGTTAGCAAAATATCTCATGAACCAATGAGCTGATTTTTTATAAAACTTTCAGGAAATAATCACTGGATGTTCCTCAAGACTTGATTGACTTATGTAGCCAATCTGATTCAAGATGGCTGCCACAGCCAACTGAGTTTAGAAAACACAAAAAAGATTATAATTCATTCAATTTAATTGATATTGTGGTAAAAACTGTTGTGTTCGGAGCTGGAAGTCACTCGCAGCTCAACTTTATAAAATATCAATAATTGGATGTACATCTATAACTGAATAACTACTTGATATTACCTAATCCAACATGTTGTCTGCTAAATATATTTTAATAATTAGATTTTATATAGAAGACATTTAAACAGAATAGCTTTTGTAATCTTTTTAACCTCTTCTCTTCTTTTTCTTTTCATTAGTGCTTTTTCACATTACGTGTTGTTTATGTTGTTGCTCATACATGTCAGTGTGGTGGTGGTGGTGTGTGTGTGGGGGGGGGGGTACAGAGGAGTGCAGGCACCAGAGATGGAAAAGTTTAGTATAAATACAAACAAACATTTAATTTTTACAATCTTTTTGTTCGTTAAGGTCGATTTCCGGCGTCCAATCATTGCAAGAGTTTCATTAAAATCCATCCAGTGGGTCATGAGTTATTTTGCTAACACACACAGTCAGTTTTATGAGTGTTTAGATTGCATGAGGTGATAGGAACTGATCTGAGCATCACTTCCTAACTTTTCCAAAGCTCAATAATATGTCTAACGTGCATTTAAATGTAAAGAAATAAAAAATGTTTCTTTTTTTATGGGTGGGGGCTGAACTCTCACCTGTAGTCCTCGTTGACCATGAGTGTGTTGGCCGCCCAGCCCGGAGAGAAGGGGTTGGGCAGTAAGTTGCTGGTAGGCACCAGTGTGGGAGCCACCGAGGGCGGGACAGGCGTCAGCGGCGTGATGGACGCCCCGCTGGCGCCGCTGTCGTTCCCCAGCAGCCCCGCCTCTGCGCTGGGCCGAGCCAGGGAGATGGAGGACAGGAGGTTGATCACGTTCTCCGACAGCCTCCGGCAGTTCCGCGTCGACACCAAGAAGGGCTTACTGCCGGAAAACAGCTCCTCCATGGAGGCAAGAGGGCCGGAGACGGCGAGCTGCAGCCCGGTGATGGTGTCTGAAATCTGTTGGGGAGGGAAAGAGGAACGTGAGGGGAGCCAAGAAAAAAACCCATCAAAACAGACAAGATGCAGCCTTTAACTCTCGTAGCTGCTAATGTGGTGGTAGATAGTGTCTCACACGCTAATGCATGGCACTCCCGGTCTTTAACTCAACCGAGAGGTCAAAGACCGCTTCCTGTGTGGAGCAAACTTCTAGAAGTGGAAGTCTGAAGTAACTCTGGAGCCACAATTGCTGGTGGTGAGAGTTTTATCTTTAAATCTCATCTGTCTCATCATTTGTCCCAGTCAGAAACTTGACTCCTTCAGGAGTTTTGGCCACGTAGAGCCGTCTAATTTCTTACAAATCAGCTGCTCCTCGTACAGCGTGTTAAAATATTAAACGCTGCACATTTTGGTCTAATTTTTGCCATTTACAAATCCATTTTATTTACATAAAGCAAATGTTATATAAATCGGATTACTGGCAGACTAATACACAAATAAAAACTTGTTATACAGCAATGAGATGTTTTACGTGTGTACAGTAGTTCAAGATGGCTGCTGCAGCTGGTCAAGCTTGGCGAAAATAAATACATGTAAATAGAAAATCGACAAAAGCTAATCGACGACAGCTTTTGTTCTGGTTCAGCTTTCTTCAGCTTCTGTTTTATTTGTTTTTCCTGCAAATTTCAACATTTTTGTTCTTGATTCAGCTTCTTTCTGCTAATTTTACTATTTTCTCTCCTAGTTTCAGCTACTTTTGAAGGATTTTTCTGTTAATTTTAGCCATTTTTCCACATTTATCTTTGTTAGTTTCCACCTTTTGTGCTTTTTTTGGTGATAATTTTAAGTTTAATGCTCCTTTCAAGTACTTTTCTGCTGATATCAGCATTTTTTGGCTACTTTAAGTTAAGCCATCTAATACAAATATGCTTTACGTGTGTACAGCAGTTTAAGATGGCTGCTGCAGCTGATCAAGCTTGGTAAAAAAAAAAAAAAAATAGAAATCAACAATACCTCAGTCAGTTTTATAGATATGAAGCTCTAATTTGATGAGCCAGTAGCTGCAGGTGATATGCATTCCTTCAAAGAATGCTAACAGTGTGAGTGTTTATAAATCATTCTTGCACTGAGGTTCAATTTTTCTTATATTTTTCAGCACGTAACTCGTTCCGCAATTATTGTGCCATTTCAGCTTTTCATATATCAAAACTTTCGGCTCATTCAGGACGTTCCTCCGATAACATCTGCTATTAGTGCAATGTTTACTTTTTGGAGTATACAGATGTTCCAGCCATGTTTTTTTTTTTTTTTTTTTTTTTTTTTTGATTTTATGGTTTTTGTACTTGTTTATGTTAGTGTACAGCACTTTGGCCAACCGTGTTGTTTATAAAGTTTATAAATAAAGTTATATTGTAAGTTTTCCTCAGTGAAAATGAACGGAGCTCCTCACATCCTTCAGACTCTTTGTGCTGTTCACAACCTTCTACTGCTCATTTCAGCTTTCGTTCTGGTTCAGCTTCTTTCTGCGCCTTTTAGGTTTTTTTCTGCTAATTTCAACATTTTTGTTCTTTAGTCAACATATTTCTGCTAATTTTAGCATTTTCTCTGCTAGTTTCAGCTACTTTTAAAGTATTTTTCAGTTAATTTAGCCATTTTACTTTTTTATTTTTTGCTCATTTCCACCTTTATACATTTCTTAAATAATAATTTTAAGTTTTATGCTCCTTTCATGTACTTTTCTGCTGATATCAGCATTTTTGGGAGCTACTTAACAGTTAATTTCAGCTTTATGTGCTTTTTATTTACCTGTTTTGGTAAATGTCAGCTGTTCATCTTTTTTCATTTCTTCATTTTCCATGCCCCCACCCACCCAAACTACTCATTATTTAATTCTTATTCATAATTTCTTTTGACAGTAGAGTCCAGAAATTGTGGTTTTGTTCTTTTAGCCTTTTAAATTTAGACTAAAACACAGAAATAAAGCAGAAAGATGAGCCTTGGGTCATCAATACTCCTCGTGAAATGCTCAAATAAAATAAAATAAATACATGTAAATAAATAAATAAATTCACCAGTGAAATTAAAAAAACATTTACATACTTCATGAAGGTGAATAACACTTAGTGATAGGGTTCTGTTTCACTCAGTAATATAGATATTGATTAGAAACTGTCAGATACATTTGTTTATGATAATTTTCAGTAAATGACTCTCTTTAGTGTGCACTAATTGCAGGAACACAAACCTCTAATGGCAAAAGGATTTACTGCAGTGATCACGTGTTTTAATAATTAATCACTTGGTGAGCAGGAAATAAAGGTTATTTGACTGTGAGTGTGAGTGGAATTAAACAAGAAACTCCTCTTTTATCCAAATAAAATTCACCTTCTGTGTAAAACTACATTTAATAATAAATATGATCCAGCTTCTGACAAGCTTCCTGATTCACCTCATCAAATTCAGATTAAAAGCCCGTCTTGCATTTGAGTGATGAAACAGCTGAACTTGGACTGTTCTCATTTTCTGCATTAACTCCACATGGTTCACCTGTAGGACACCTCGGACTGTCCCCTCATTCAAAACATGATTTGTGATTTACATGCTCGCCCTGCTCAAGTTTCACGTTGTTTATTTGCCCGGCCGGCGCCATCAGCGGCAGAATGACACACAAAGTGCTGCTCCTGACCACGGACGAATCAATTAGTCAGAGGTTTGGATCACATTTTTCTTCCTCCTATTGCCTGACCGCATGCACGCCGTCCGTCCCCGCCCACCGCCACGCAGCGCCAAACAGCACCAAGCACGCCGCGTGACATTTTCACCTGCAGGGAATCGGCACTCACCAGCAGATCGATGGAAGCTAGCGTGTAATTGGCTGTGAGGAGAGACGAGGTCAACTGATACATCCCATCATTAGCCTCGCTGTTGCCATAGAAACCGATGCCTATGGCAACGCTGCAAAGAGGAGAGAGAGAGAAAAGCATGAGAACAGTGTGGGAGGGTGCGCAGGCTGGAAGCAAAGACAGAAGAATAAAAGTGATGTTTAATTCAGAGTGTGTATACATTTTAAATGAACGTGATGCGAAGAGATGACGCCAGCGAGGATGTGATGCGTGCGCTACCAAGACTGGATGGAAAGGAATGAACAGATGACAGGAGGAAATAAAATAAAATAAAAATAAATAAGCAGACTTTTACAGCTCATCGGTTAAGCTTTGGAGAGGAAACATTTGGAAATGGTAAACACCGCCACATGTTTACACGTCTTCTCCGTCGTTCAAATATTCAGATTAAGGCGCGGGCCAGATGTTCATCCAATCCCCACAAGCCCAAGAGAAATGGTACGGCCCAATCTCCCCACAAAGTATGTGACCCAGATTAGAGTGCAGGGAGAAAATGAGGACTGTTTCTGCGTGAGCTTCAAACGGGAGGCGAGTTTTAAAACGAGCTGCTCTGATTTCACACCTGAGGGTTCAAAATTAATCGTTCTCAGAAGGTTATTTATTTATTTATTTATTTATTACGTCGAACTTTCATATTGCGCATAGAGGGCTGTTTGTCAACATCGTGCTGAAGCCCATGAGGGGGAGACACGAACCACGTTATCCATCTGCTGCCTGTGAACCAGGACGTGATGATGGCAGCTCAGATCAAATCTGCAGCACATTATGTTCTGTGTCTCAATGCATATAAAAGTGCAGGAAATGGACGATAATAAGCCTGCGCCAAAGCATTAAAGTGCACTTTAGTTTTCTTAAAGCACACAGATGGCTGCAGCTTTAGAAGTAAAGCATCGTGGCTTCACTTCCATTAAACAAGAGTGTGTTGGAAAGATGTCAAGCGGCGCGTCTGCGTAATGTACTGTGACCACAATGTGATGACTTCATGATCAGCAGGTCTGTGGGGAACTCTGGTGCTTGAATGACTTGCTGAATTCACTTCGTCCTCTCACACAGAGACGCACCGATGTGGTGAGATCCAGGAACACGGCGCTGCTGCTGGATGTGGTTAGGAAACAGGAAAATAACAACTTTGTGCGGCGGCTGGAAACCACATGATGATGGACAGCCTGTGGCTCGCAGCCAGTCGTTTGGTCCAGTATGATGCTCGTGCTTTTTGGGAGTCTCTTCCACGGCTTTACTTTGCTTGTTTTGCTATGCTAATGAGAACGTAAGCATTTAAGAGGAACCTGGACTGTTTCTTGTTTTTGTTGAGACGTTTCATCCTTCATCCAAAGGACTTCTTCAGTCCGAGGAGCCACAACAAACTCTGTCCCACAAGCAGCACACTCCCATAGTGGACCAACCAGCTTGCTGGTGAGAAGATGGTTTCTGTGGCCCGCCCTCTGCTCGGTCGACTCCTCTGATTCAGCCATAACCAAAGTGGTTCAAAACATCAAAGTTCATGCTCAATAATCCAGGTAGAAAATCCAACAAAGTTAAGTTAGGTCATCTGGACGGTTTCTTGTTTTTGTTGCGATGTTTCATCCTTCACCCAAAGGACTTCTTCAGTCCGAGGAGCCACAACAAACTCAGTCCCACAAGACTGAGTGAAAAAGAAACCGTCCAGATGACCTGACTAAACTTCGCAGGATGTTTTACTTGGATTATTGAGCATGAACTTTGAAATTTAAGAGGAAATTTAACTTTAATCACTTTATAATTTCAAAATAAGTTGAGACTTGAGTGCTGCTGATTATCCATGCTGCTGATCTCATGCTGATTATTTCACGTTGCCGTATTCATTCGTACTCATCTGCTCACAGACTCATGTTTGTGCGGCTGTTGTTCAGTGTATTGTTTTTGCACTATTAGCATTTAGTGAATATTTTAGATCCTTATTTACTGTTTATTTTTACACTTTGTATTTTTGTATTGTTGGATGTAACTGGGACCCTGTGTACATAATTTCGTTCCACCTCATGTACCACATGTGATGTGAATGACAATAAAACCTACTTGAACTTGAGACATTTTGAATGAGAGCCAGGCCCTGCTACCCACAATGCCAATGGCCTTCAAGGGACTTTCACATTGGCTTCACTTTTCAGACAATGTGGCTGCACCCATCGACTCAGTCTGAACATTACTGTTAGCTTTCATCTTGGTTCCCTCAGGGCAGAGTGAAGTTTAACTACTGTGGGAAAAGCAGGGATTATGAAAAATTTGGGAGCAATTTCAAACTACTAAACTACTCAGCGCTACGTTTTTGTTTCATCTTTTGTCCAGCTGTGTGATGTCTTCAGCTGATCGTTAGCTGTTAGCAGCGATGGTGTGAATGTGGAAAACAGTCACACTCCCAGTGATTAAGAAACAAAGAAAGATGACCAGAAAGCAACGTTGCATACACCACCTCTTTCTTCCACGTCCTGGATTGAAACTACACAATTAAAATTAATTTTCAAACTCTCTTTCTCGCACCATAAAATCTAATGCTCTGTTTCTATTTAAAATACAAATTAAAGGGTTGCTTTAGAATTTTTAAGTCAAGTAAAAACTGTTTTTTAACCAGCATTAGCTACTTTACGTTGTTTGGACCTCTATTAGTTTGGTTGTTTGAACCATTTCAATGATTTATTTCAATTAAATTTAAAAAGACAAATCTTTTGTTGCACTTCAGTTGATCTGGATGAGTGATCTGAATCTGCAGAAATGTTTAGGCTGCCTAACAACTGTCATATTTGGTATTTTTCCACAGATTCATCTAAACAGTCCCACACAAATTGTGCCATTGCAGAAACAGCACTGGCCCGGTGCTTAAAGATTTGTTTTGTGGTCAGTTGTTCTGTGTCGACACCACACTGGTTCATCCCTTGAGTTTGGACACTTTTAATGCCTGAATGATTCATTGGTTGGCTTTAAGCAGCTGAAAGTAGGTAGGAAAAAAAATCCCTCTTGAAAACGGTGAAATACAGGACGATGAATGAAAAAGTCTCAACTACTGATTTTAAAAGACTGATTTTAAAAATTACAAGAAAGTCTGGCTCAAAAAGAAAAGAAAATGACTTAAGACTTTTGCACATTGTTGTATACCGGTAGACTGATCCATCTTTTGGTGAAAAGCCGTGTCTAATTATTGTAACATGTAAAGATTTCGACCTGACTTTATTACCAAAAACAATTTATTTAGGGAAAAGTTTTAGTTTACAGCTGCAAGTTTTATTTTCAAGATAAAATTAGTTTAATATATTTAAAAAAAAAAAAGGTTTTAAAAACTCTCGATTTAAAATAATTGACCAAGCATTAGGATTCTGAGGAACTACAGAGATGTGTTATTATTATCATTTATACAAACATAAAATCTAAAATTATCGCAACTGCAAAAAATATTAGATTTTTCATCAAATTTGTATTTGTTTTCTGTCTAATCATTTAGTTTTTAGTGAGGTAACATTTGAAATGAAACCATGGGGAAAGTTTGGAAAATAAAAACGCCATGCAGTCTCCGTCAACGTGGACCGAGCAGGTTGGGATCATTTCCATGATTAGTATATTGGCAACTAAAGGATGTTTTTTTATATGAAACTGACAGTCGATGCTTCATCCAGAGAGCAGAGTACACATCATGTTACCGCCAAGAAATATCTAACAACTACAGACTATTTCTTAACTACAAGTAGAGAGAGAGCAGACGATGCTCAGCAGCCAAGTGAGCATTGTGCAACAGCTGCTCAACAGTTTTTAAAAGAACCTCTGTTACAAGTCTGCTAAACTTTAAATATTTCATGTATTTTGATTTTTACAGTATGATTTTGAACAGATCTTAAGATTTTTTTTTTTATGATCAGAAAGTATGTAAAAATTAAAAACTATTACCGGATGAATCTTATGTACTTTTAAAAGGAGCAGTGATGGACGTAAGTTAAGGTCAAGGTTTCTTTATTGTCATTCGCATCATATGTGGTACATGTGGTGGAACAAAATTGTGTACACAGGGTCCCAGTTACATCCAAGAAAAGTATAAATTGTAAAAGAAAAACAGTAATAAGATCTAAGATACGAAGTATAAGTTTAGTAGAAGTAATGGAACAAGTTAATAAAACATCAAATGTGGCCTGGACTATACTCAGTTTTTAGCATGACGTAAAAAAAAAAAAAAAATTAAAAAAAAAAAAAAGATTATAACTTCTGTTTTGTCTTTAGTCTTTTTTTTTTCACAACTTGTAAAATTTACGAGCTGCATTGTTCTCTAAAGACAAAACTCAAGATGACGTCATTTATAAACTCAATAAATTTAATGTAAAATGTAAAAATATAATGTTTTCAAGCACATGGCATTAAGTTTTACAATAAAAGTCCAGTTCATAACTAACAAAATTGAAAAATATCCTCAATGTGTACACATGTGACTGATAAATATATATAAAAAACTTTTTATTTTAAATTTAATGACGGTGTTGTGAAAGACTATGATTACATTTTCATTTATTTTGAAGTGGGGCTTTGCAGAATGATTATGAACAATAAACATCTTGCATGTTGTACATACTGTAACTCTTTGAAGAAACAGTTTAACTCTGACTGGACTGACGAGCTGACAGCTAATCCAAGAGCCATGTTTGAAATTAGCTGCCTTCTTAAATCAACAAGCAAGACGCCATTTGAAAAATCTCGATTCAGTTTTGAATTACATGATTACTGTATTCTAACAGGAATATTATTTTATTCCTGCTGGATGCTCTCCAGGCTGCACTGGAAACCTTTCTACAGAACACAGCTTTAAAAATATCTGAACGACCTCAGCTGAAAGGCAACATGAAAATATGAAAAAAGAGCATCTGATTTCTGCGCCTCACCAGCATAGCGTGACAGAGGCGACAGCCACCCACGTGACGCAGCAGATGCCCTTCCCCTTCTTCCCACTGTAACCGTGACCCGTGCTTCCGTCTTCATCCTCCTCCTCCTCGGATCCCTCGCTCCGGTCACCACGGCGACAGCAGCAGTAGTGTATGAGGAAAGAGAGGACCACCAGGAGGGAGATGACGAGCGCGATGGCTGATAGACTGGACAAAACCAGCAAAGTCTGGAAACAGGAGGTGGAGGAGAGTGAGATAGGCAGATGAGTCAGTGTGTTTTAAAAAAAAAAAAATAAAATAAATCACTTTTGTTTTTTTTTTAATAAATGCAAGGATTGATTTCAAATTAGTCAGTGTCCTGCCCACAAAAACAGCAGTAGATGCCGTTTAAAAGTGCAGGGATCTCCAAATGCACATATTGGTCTTAATATGTTATTTCTCTATTCTACTAAAAGTTGTTGTTTGTGATGCATGAAAACTCCTATTACTCATTTTTCAGCTAAGAACTTCACCGTTATTTTTCTGGTGCAGTGCATTCTGGGACGATGATGTACATCGACTAAAAAGTTATAACATGGAAAATAAAGTTGTATTTTGTATTAGTCCTTATGCACAATACAGGTCGGAACAATCAAACATGATCAAATTATGGCGTTTCACTGATTAGCTAGGAAGCTAATGATAGTAACTCTGGAGCTAATGGAGCCATACCCCCCCCACCCCCCCACCGGTGGGACTCTTACTCCCATACACTCTCCTTTTGGCAAAGCATGTCT
>JARVGS010001283.1:15287279-15297508 GCA_031762315.1 Hypsolebias antenori
AAAATGTTGTGAACTGATCTAAAGATTTGAAGGCTGTAAAATGAGCTCAATTCATTTTCTATGAGGAAAAAAAGTGGCAGAAAAGGCTAAATATTTCTAAAACCTAAAGTTCCACCAGTACCAAAAGTCATAGCAGGATTGTCCTGAAAGAGCAGAAAGTTTTGATATGATTTGTTGAAATATCAAAACAATTGCGGAACGAGAAAGATGCAGAAAAATTTATGGAAGAAAAATCGTTCACAATAGTGTGAATGCTTCATAAACTTTCACACTATTAAAAAAGAAACGTTGGTTTTACAATACTGTCTAATAAATAGAGCTTAAAAACTGAGCTCCCAATAATTTATTTTTCACATGAAGCATAATACTGAAAAGTAACACAAACATTTCAAAGTGTAAAAATCTTAAAGGATTTAATAGAAAAACTATTTTTTTTGTCTTCTTTCAAATGTGGAGAACAAAGTGAGCAAACCTGTGCGATAAACGACATCTGTTGCCAAAATAACACTTTCCCATCAGGAAAAAATGGCACACTTTAGGCTCATCCTCATTCAATCCAGCTGACTCTGAAAATGAAAGAACAAAAAAAGGACAGTTGAAAATGTGTCGTAAATTTTTAATTAACGTCAGTTTAAAATAAAAAATAAAAGGACTGCAGCTTTTATTTTACCAGACAAAGACAGCAGAACGATAAAGAAATAAAAAAGTGATTATGTTCTTGTATGTACAGACTGACTCATAATGCATACAGGTATGGAATAAATAAATAAATAAATAAATAAATATACAAGAGAATTAATGCTCTGTTGGTATTACAAAGTCTTCATCCATAATAAAAATACTTTCTTTGATTGTTTGCTTAACCCAACATACAGGAAGTGCCCAAATATCAAAATATATCTCACCTGATCATCAAGTTTCTAATTTTTATTTTACTATATCTTCCCTGTTTGAGGTTTTAAAAGAAACAAACAACTGGATATATTTCCTCTCTAATACACTTCCCGGGAATAATCTATTTAACAGGTGTTGGCTCAATCCAGATGACTCATCTGTTAAGAGGTTCAGACATGACTGCCACTCCTTTTCAAGCAACCACATTCAGTCTAACTCCTTCAGAACAAGGATTAACTTAACTCAGATAAAATACCAGGACTGTTGCTGTAATGCCGTCCTTTCCTGGTGAAATGACTCCGGCTTTCAGAGCAATCTCTGAACTGTGTCCAGACATTACAAGATCCTGGAAGAAATGTTTAAACAGTTTTTTTTCTGTTCTTTGAAATTTTTGAGGGGGATTTGAGGTCAATGAATGAGACGAGGAAGAAGAAGCAGACAGTTAATCCCATCCTCCTCTGGAGGTCATGGTCCTGACTCACTAAATCCAGAAAGTTTTCTTAGCAGGACGTTAAATTAATTTGGCCACTGTCCCTCCTCCCTTCAGCTCCTTTTTCAGTGTGAGGGGCTACATGATATCTTGACTTACCAGAATTCAGATTGCGCAGGAAATACTGACGTAAGGTTCTTGAAGCTGAGGACAAACCAATCAATGTGAGTGCAACTAAAATGCAGCTGAGTTGGTGTTGAGTATCCAACTCTTTGACAAGTTTGAGCCTCTGACTAACACATGAGGTAGGAAAACCATCCTCCAGTTGGTGACCAGTTGCAGAGACTTTGCCAATGAGCAACACCAGCCCACAAAAAGCTTCAGGACCTGGTATTATTCTGAGTTGCATGTTGACAAGACTGTGCTGCTGAGTTAGCAGGAGTTTCTACAGACAAGTCCAACATTTCAGAACAACAGATAAAATAGAGTTTAAACCTGCCCAAATTACCTTTATGACAAAAAACAACTGCTGATGTCTTCATCAGGATGACGTGCTGACCTTTGTCATAATATATAAATTAAATACAAGTGACACATTAAAGCCACCCCCATTTTCTCACTTCCAGCTCCTACGGAATGCTTATTGTGTCAGTTGGACTACAGATAATCCAATCAGACGTGCCTTGTACACCGTTTCATAACACCTGGAGGAAAACAACAGCTTTACAAAGGATTGTGCTAACAGACTTCTCATCAGTCTTTAATCTAATCATTCTACAGAAGCTTGTGGTAAAGCTGTCTTAGCAAAAACTAAAAAAAAGAAAAACATCACAATCCATCAAATTTAGCACAGGAGTCCCTCAAGGATGTGTCCTCAGTTCTTTGCTCTTTGCTGACACCTGACTGAAATGACTTACTCTGCACAAACCAGATCATGAAGGTTTACTGAAAATTCAACAATGACCCAGAAAAGATTTATTATTGTTGCAATAAGGTGTACTTCAATGACAATAATGAGTGTTTATGTAATTTTGCATCCTGCATTTTAGAGATAATTAGAGAAACTTAATGAGATCATTCTTCATAGAGAACCAGATTACCAGACTGTCCAAGCTGTGTGATAACAAAGCAGATTGTCAAATTCTCTCTAAATGTCAGTTATTGAGTCTTTTTTTTAATTATGAAGTTAAAAAAAAAAAACATGATAATGGCAAAGCCAGCCATGCTTGGATGGGGCTGAATGACATATTTTAACATGTATGCAGTCACTGAGGACCTGATGGGATCCCAAACTAAAAAAGGAGGGGAAAATGTTTCTTTATTGTCTGAAATTAAGGGAGTCTTACCAAGTCAGGTTTTAAAATTAAAAACACTCTAAATCAAACGCTAAATTTAAATTAGTCTAAATCATACCTACTGTATACATCTTCTAAATCAGTGTCTTCTAAACATTTTAGCTGCGGACCAAAAACACCGTTCTAGAAACTTGTGACCCTAATTATTGCTGGCTGAAACACAGGACCATCTCTAAGCAAATTAAACAAAAGCTTAACCTAAACTGTCTTAAAGGGGCCTTTGTTAAATTATGAAAAAACAATAACCAAACTGTTCCAGAGGTGGAACAGTTGGTGGTTTTCCATCAATGCAATTGTAGTGCTGCTGTTTGAAGCCGGTACTGTATATGCTTAACACCCGTTCTTTCCGTTTCAACCACCAAAACACCAGTTGTTTTTCTTTATCGCCCTTTGTTTGTGTTAGTATTGTCAGTTACATAGAAACAGCTGACCAATGCATTGTTTCTCTGCACTGTGGTTCTCTACAGAAGCACAAAATACACCTGAGGGAAGATCAAACACTTACAAATAAAGACATTTAATGTGACAGGCCACTGTACATATATACATATATGGTGGTGGCCATCTTGGATGTCAACATGGCAACCCCATTTTAATAAGGAAACTTTCTTACACCTAGATGTAGCCACAAGGCAAATATGAAGATGGTACTTCACTAATTTTTCAAGTTATCTTGCTCACAGCATGCATGGAAAGATGGACAGCGAGTATGTCCAATTCCTACTTCTCGCCTTGCGATGGGTGACAACAAACCAGTTCCTAACTGATACAGTATTCTTAAAACCTGTTGAGAACCATTTTTAGCTTTTTGGAAGACCCCCTACACATCGGTAGCTCGACTGTGGAGAAGGTCAGCAGCAGCAAAGTCTTAGGAGGAGTCAACGTTACTAAGGAGCTCTCCATGACTCAACATCAAACACGGGAAGAGAAAGCTAAAAAGAGGCTTAGCTTCCTCGGGAGGCTGAGTAAGATTTCCCCACTTCATCCTCACCACCTTTATTAGGACAGTACGAGAGCATCCTGTACACCACATGGTTGTATGCACTAAAGGTGTAACTTTTATAAAGCATTATTATTGTAATAATTATTATTATAATTTTAAGTATTTTTATGAGAGATTCAAGTAAAAATAAACATATCCTCTCACCCCTCCTATGTAATGTTTTATCTTCTGCCACCTGGTAGACGATTATGCTCCACTAAGTCAAGAAAAGTTCTCCGACCCAGTTACTGTGACCCAGGCTGACAAAATGAGTCACAATAATGAAATTTTCAATACTGTACTGAGTTTCTATTTTCAAACTCTGCATCTCAAAAGTTACAAAATAACACACAGTTTGTTGAAAGTTGGCAATTTTTCCCCCTGGCCCTGGCAACAAGCTAGTTTTGTTTACAAGAGTGCTGCTTTCATGACTCAACTTTTATTGGACTAGAAAATGTCAATGGGAATTCCAGACATATATTTAGTAAGCAAAATTCCTAACTTCCCAATGAAGCCAAGTTTAAGAAAAAGTTTGCTGTCAGAGAAACTGATCAATGTCAAATAAAATTAAAATATTAGAATTCCAATGATTATTACTAAAGACAAACTTTGATATAAAGCTATACAGTATTAGGAATATTACTGGTATATGCTATGTTAGTTACTAGCATTGTGGAATGGTGTCTTTATGGACCCATTCTTATGCAAATTTCAATTTATTTAAAGTTTTTTTTACACTGCAACCAACTCTTGTCTTACTCATTTTACTAGCGTGGGTCATAAATGTAGATTTAACATATGCTTCAGTCATATGTAAAAATAACATCCATCTATTCATTAACTTTTACCCGCTTCTTCCATTTTGGGTCACGGGGGTCACCGGTGCCCATGTCCAGCAATCATTTTGCGAGGGGCGGGGTACACCCTGGACGGGTCTCCAGTCCGTCACAGGGCCACATAGAGACAAAAAAAACATTCACTCTCTCACTCATGCATGTTTTTGGTCTGTGAGAGGAAACCGGAGTACCCATAGAAAACCCACGCATGCATGGAGCGTGGAGAGAAGATGCCAACACCGCCCAGAAAGGCCCTCGAACCGGGATATGAATGAGGGTAATCTGTTCGCTGAGAGGCAGCAGCTCTACCAGTTGTGTCACCATGCTGCCCTAAAAAAAATTTTTTTTTCATTAATTTTAACAAAGAATTGTTAATGTTTGTTA
Organism: Hypsolebias antenori; assembly: GCA_031762315.1. Classification (NCBI taxonomy): domain Eukaryota; kingdom Metazoa; phylum Chordata; class Actinopteri; order Cyprinodontiformes; family Rivulidae; genus Hypsolebias; species Hypsolebias antenori. Next base: position 15,292,161 of record JARVGS010001283.1, read on the forward strand.
ATGTTTTCTCTGTCCATTTAAAACATTTTACCTTTTATAATACACTATTGTTTTTGTTTTCTTGTTTAAAATATTGTGATTAAGAATAGGGTTTAATTGAGCACCTTAAATGAAAAACTGTGAGTGCTAAATAATTATAATTACAGCAGGTATTTTTGCACAAATTGCTGTAAAATTTGTGATACAACCAAAAGAGTAACTTTATTTTGTGACATGTGACAAGGCTGCTCTAATTTTATATATTTGTAGTAGTAATAGGCTAGAATAAAGTTGTATTGTAATTTGAAGACTTACAGCACACTATAGTGGTATAAGTTCATGTTAGTCATCGTATTAGTAATAATGTCTCTTGAGTGGTAGGTTGTGCTTGTTTAAAGAACTTGGAGTCCTTCAGACACCTCAACAACAGTTAATTAAGGGAATTTACCTCCTGTGGCTGTCAGTGTGACGTCACCATTGTTACTTTCAGAAGGGACCCCTGCTTGTAGTCCCGGTGAGTCTGTCAAGTTGGTGGGTGTAGTGAAGGTCCCGCCACGGTCTTTCTGATCCACTACTGGGTCTGAGTAAAGTCCCGGTCCGTCTGATGCCATGCCCAGATCTGAAAGGCACTGTTGAGTCTCTCTGTGACTGAAAAATGTACGGAAGTTCAGATGAGAATCTACAATGTTGTAAACAGAGTCTTAATTTAACAACTTTAACAAGACATTATACGGTTAATAGGTTTTAAAAATAAATGCTAACGTTCAACCAATGAAAGTAAGTATATACTTAGTTTAAATAAATATTAACACAATGACACAGACCAGTGTCGCCACAAATCGCTGGTTCCTGTTTAACCTTTAACCCTTTGCCTCCGATGGAATTCTGGGTAATGTAGTTTAAAATTTCGTTTCGGCAAAACAGTCTTTAACATGTTGTATATACAGTAATTTAATATTTACTTAATAGTGTCCATATATAAAATCAAATCTGTTAGGGTATATTTTTGTTAAAAACAAATGTTTTCTTTCAATTTTTTTAAACGGGTAAAATTTAGAGCTAATGACGCAGCAAGCGTCATCCGAGCTGCTCGAGCGCGTGATCGGATGTTGTCACGTGATGGTTCTGTTGTTTGCTAACAACTCACGAGAGGTGAACAAAAAAAATCGACGAAAACGTTAATTTATTCTCTCAAAGTTGTGTTTTACGACAAACAGGCAGAAGACTGACTGGATTTTGTTTCACACCATTGTTTTTTTTTAATGATTTTCTCATCAATGTCCGGTGAAGCTCTGAGCTCCTGGCAGCTGAACTTCTGAAGGTAAGACCTGCTAGTTGTTGTTGCTAGCTGTGTCTTAAGACAGGTGTCAGCTTGTAAGGTCAAAGACTGAGGAGAAACAAAGGTGTGTCGCTGAGTTTGTCTAATTCTTTGAGTTTCAGGAGTTAGCATCTACAGCTTGTTGTGTTGCTGTTGTGTTTACTGCTGAAGGACAAACTGACCACATTTCTTCACTATTCGACTACTGTCTTTACTTACTCTGCTCAACCTGTTTTGTGTTTGTATTTTTTCTATCCTTGACATGTGTTTTTGTATCTCAGGTACACCTGCACCTACATCTGGACCTGTCATTCTGTGTTTGTTTGTCTCTCCTTCCTGTCTTCTCAAACCCAGCCGGTCAAAGCAGATGGCCGCTTGGCCTGAGCCTGGTTCTGTTGGAGGTTTCTTCCTGTTAAAAGGGAGTTTTTCTCTTCCACTGTTGCCACTGTGCTTGCTCAGGATGTGAGACTGTGACAAAGTGAAGATTCATCGTCTGCCTGCTTCCTTAGAGACTTTTACTAAATGTTTTTTTTATGAATGCAAATGTTTCTGTAAAGTGCCCTGAGACAACTTTGTTGTGAATTGGAGCTAAATAAATAAAGTGAATTGACTTGTTTTTCAGATGAATGCTCTGGTAGCTCTGTGTCACTTCTGTGAGCTCCATGGACCTCGGACACTATTCTGCACCGAGGCACTCCACCCCCCATCCCCAGACCCCTTGTCTCAGGTAGGTACCCCAGTGCCTGGGGACAGAGATGGTGACCGGGAAGGTGAAGGCCTGACCATGAGGGCCAACAGTTCAGCAACACAAAGAGGAGAGATGTGCGAGGTGAGTGGACAGGCTATGAACATAAAGTCCCCATTACCCTGAGTGTAATGTGGACATTCAGCTTGATGTCATCCTCTCACATGTCTATAAATGTCTCATTTTTCTATTTCTGCACTGCACAGGGATGCCGATCTCTCCCTGCATCTCACCCGGGCTTTATGAGCATCGATAATGAAACGGGCATTCGCTTCTTGAGCCATCAGCACCCCAGGCAGTCGCAGCTTTTTAGCGTGGTCCGGCAGGCATGTGTGCGCAGTCTCAGCTGCGAGGTAAGCAGCGACATACTCATGTTTTTCGCCCACTCTCGCCAAACACTGTATCCACAAACCTTCTGTTTTGGCCTCAGGTCTGTCCTGGACGCGAAGGGCCAATTTTCTTTGGGGATGAGCAACATGGATTTGTGTTCTCACACACCTTTTTCATCAAAGACAGCCTGGCCAGGGGGTTCCAGCGTTGGTACAGCATTGTTGTGGTAGCCATGGACAGGATCTACCTCATTAACTCTTGGCCGTTCCTGTTACGACACCTCAAGCTCACCATACAAAGTCTGCAAAACACAGCACTAAAAGTAGGGTGTCAACAAGGGCTGTGCATGCCTTTTCTATTAAAAAGCTCACCATTTTGAAAATCTGTAATTGTTTTGCAACATTTTCTTTATCAGGTGTTTGACAGTGAACAGGGAGTCTGTCCGCAGCGAGCTCTGAGGATGAACAGCGTGTTTTCACCAGCGGTTTTTCCACATCAGAGGAGTGGCAACGCAGCCCGATCGCTAACTTCTCTCACCCAGCATCCCAATCTCTGGGCGAGCCTGCACTGCTCCTTCAGCTGGTGAGTGACTAGTGAGAGACTCTCAGTCTCAGCATTGCAAATGTATATCTTTTTGTTTTTTTACTCATATTGATTTGTGCTTTCTTTTGGATTCCAGGTTGCTGAAGGCTTGTGGCAGTCGGCTGACAGAGAAGCTCCTCGAAGGGGCGCCTACAGAGGACACTCTGGTGCTTATCGAGAGACAAACAGGTTGAAACTTTGTCCCTAATTAAACACCATTTTATTAGCCATTCAGGAGCACAAATATTAGTTTTATCCATCTTAGGTTGTTTTTTTTAACAGTGTTGTGTGGTTGCTCATTGTGCCATGTTTTTTTTGTTGTTGTTGTTGCTTAGTCATAAAACTCTCAGGTGACAGAACGTTTGAGTCACTGGGTCAGTCAGGCCACAAAAACATGACAAATCACTCAGCCATTACACTCAGACACATCGCCTTTCCAGACAGCGCTTGCACACTTTAAGTCAGTATTTAGGAAGTGATTAAAAGATTTGGAGAGCCTGTGGAATTTTAACATGTTTACTCATGTAAACAATTTAAATATATATTTTTAACCAGTGGTGAGCAAATTAGCTTTGCTAAACTGCTAAACCGGTAACTGCTATGACGACTGTCATTCAGTCTGCATCGCATGTTGCCGTCTCCTTCCAGTTGAAGCTGCATCGACAAATAACGGCTTGTCCCCTGTACGCCAATAGCGTGCCTCATGGACTCTTCAAGACACGTCTACAACAAGCTTGTGAAATTTGTTAGAAATTATTAAGTTGGCAAAACCGAATTTAGCAGAAGCTAATTCTGGTAACGGTTTTCAAAGTTAGTGAAAATGCTAATCTGCTAAATGAAAAATTTGTTCCGCCATTAGCTGCTAGTAGATTAGTAGAATTGTGCCCACCACTGTTTTTAACGTTTATGATCACAGTGGGCAAAACAAAGTACAAAACAAAAAGTACAAGGGAAAAAATGGTTGAAAAAAACCCAGATGTACAGATTAGAGTTGGATAAAATGTTTTGGAACTAGAGAAAATCTTGTAACTTAGCTGTGAAGCCTGGTAATATACTGACTGTCAAATCTACAAGTATTGTTTCTAAACTATTACAAAGTGCCTAACACTTGTGTAACAAACTGTTTAACCATATTTAATACACAGGAAACACTTTGCGACCACATCCTGCTGAGTTCTGATGCAATTTGTTTGCCATAATCTGGACTCAAAACCAGTTTTGTACCATTATCTCCACAGTAATTAGTTTCAAAGATCACTTTTTGGAACAGAAAACACACATTTGGAAATCAGTGTAAAAAATACAACTGTTTAGTAGATTCAGCACCAGCAATCCAAATCTCTCCTATTTGACATTTTAAAAACTAACATTTAAACCTATAATGATTTGTTTGGACACAATTTTGTGTTTTCTAAATCTGTCGGTGAAATTGTTCATTATAGGAGATGTCTAACAAAGTAAAGTCAAGTCCTCTGGATGGATTAAAAAAAATATGTTGAAACGTTTCGTCTTCTATCCAGAAGACTTCATCAGTCTTGTGCATTATAGAAGATGCTTTATCTGCAAACTATTTGCAGGCTCACACCAAAAAAAACTGAAATTTAGCCCTTACATTTTTTTCATCATGCAGGAACTTCGAACACAAATACATCTGTCACCAGTTAAGTCTAATTAGTTGTTCTGTTTTCGTCTTTTCTTCAACATTACACAATTTTCCAGTCTTGTTGCACCTGTTTCCACTCTTTAACATGGGCTTGTAGTTTGTACTCCCATCAGTGAGGAATCAGCTACCAGCACTTACTGTATATAGTTTGTTTATTTACTTACCGAGGACAGTGTACATTACTGAACGTTACACTAAATGACCAAAGTTAGTTAAATGCTATTGGACATGTGTCATAAAATACAAAATTATAGCATCAAAATAGAAACAGACAATTATTCAAACTCTGAAACAAATGATGCATACTAAAACCATGACAAAATACTACGGTTAAATAAAAAATACACTTTACATTAACATTTTTAATAAAAGAAAAATGAGGATTTGACCACAAACACAATCCTCAGTCCAATCCTTTTGTAAAGTTTTCAGTGGCTAAAGTACCCAGTGTACATTATACAAATATCTACATACAAATGTACTATTTTAAAAGCCCAGAGATTATTTCTGTCTCTGTTTTTAAAACTGTGGTGGCCTTATCCCAGTCACATCACATAACTTTTATGTTTTAATGATGGTTTTCCATTCTCAGTGAGATGAAAATGTACCAGTGGAAGAGTCTGCGTGAATTTAATGATGTCCAGTTAACCGGTAAATACAGGGTGCAGTGGTGGGTACGATAATCACAGCCAGTTATGAATCTTAGTGCACCGTGATAGACAGCATCCAAC
>JARVGS010001283.1:15297608-15310425 GCA_031762315.1 Hypsolebias antenori
GGTGCTTGTAGGAGCGTTCATGTAGATAATGTCACCGTAATCAATGGAGGGAAGGAAAGTCACAGATACAAGATGTTTCCTAGCATTCAGTGTTAGACAGGATCTGTTTCTGAAAAATAACTTTGACTGAAATGAATTCTTTAGTAAAACACCACGTGGGTATTGCCCAGAAATGACTGAGGTGAGGGAATTTGAGGGGGGTGGGGTGAACGGTGCGCTCTCTCCGGGTGGTTCTGCTGGTCCGAGGTTTCCAAACACAACCCTGAACTTCGTCAGGTTTGAGGAAAAGGATTCTTTAAGTTGGCAACAAGTTCTGACGAACTCAGTTTGGGGTCGTTTTGAAATTTCTCAATCCCCAAAATTCCTTTGAGCTGGAAATTTATGACTGACTGCAGTGAAGAAAGTATTATCCTGTTTAATAAAATAAAACTTTAGCCAAAGTCTTTTTTTTTTTACAGGAATTCCAACAACAGTGCAGCTGCTCCTGTCAAAATATTTACTTTACTTCCTTTGTTTGAGATGTGCTGAATAAATGTATTTGTTAAATTAATTAATTAATTTAAAAAATAACTTTTTTTTTTAACTTACAAAACCCATGAGGCAAAGTTCGTATTAATTTTTTTCTCTGTCCACTCATGAGGTACAAACTCCCTTGATGTGATCCAGGATCAAACTATATTCAAGTCTCTTTAATACTAAAAGATTTTTCTCAACTGTTCATGTCGAAGGAAATAATGATTTATGGATAAATAATATTCATCTTTAATTCAGTTCAGTTTATTTATATAGCACCAAGTCACAACAGAAGTTGTGTCAGGACACTGAACAGGAACATTCATATACATAAAAAGTAAGTTAACATTATTTATCTGAGGATGTTGCTTCTTCTGGCTGAGCAAGTCTTGGGGAGAGCCAGAGAATTATTTTATATCCTTACACAAATAGGGCCACAGTGAAATATGTTTTATTTTTCTCCAGAATTCTGAGATTAAAGTGAGAATTTTCACAAAAAAGTTGGAACTAAGACTTTTATTACGTATAATTCTGAGATTAAAGGTAAAATTCTAAAATTGAAGTAAAATTTCTGAGATTAAAGTCAGAATTTTAAGTAAAAAAGTTGATTTTTTTTACTTTTTCTCAGAATTGTCACTATAATCTCAATATTCTCAGAAAAGTCAGATTTATGACCTTTTTTTGGTCACTGTGACTCTAATCTTCTTTTGTAAACATTGGAATTGAAATAGAATTTTTTTTTTTTTTTTCAATTTAATTATCACCACAACGGCACCTTTTTAAATAATTTGCAAACCGAAGCTGGAAAATGTAGGAATGAATGAACGAACTGTCCCTTTTTCCTTTGATCATAGTTGTTTTTTCTAAATCCACACTCGGAATTACAGAAGCAGCCTTAGATCGGCTCAATGTTCAATGGTTGAATCATTTCCGTAAAGCTGAAGAAAATGTGTTAGCAGATGAGTTCTGTCTTCGATGATGGAAAGTCCCATTGGATAGGGTTTTCTTATAAACAAACACTGAACTGGAACAAATGGGGGGAAACCATATCAGCTGAAGTATTACAAACTGGAAACATGTCCTGTAATCTGTGGTAAACTCAGCTGATTCATGAAGAAAGCAGCTTCATCATGTGATTTATAACCAGCAGCTGATGAATGTAAGGGTGTTAAAGTGAGCTGTAGGTGGGAGTTCACATTATATTTATGAACTAAATAAAAAGTGGCATCATGTGCACATCAGACGAGAGTCTATATTTGGAGTGAGATGTGGTGTCAGCCTTTTGTAACAACTTCCAGTGCAAATTATTCAGTCTGCCAGAAAAGATTGCCTTTCCTGTAATTGTTGTTCTGTGTCTCTCAAAGAAGAAGAAGAAGAAGAAGAAATGAGCTGCTGGGAAGGAGCAGAGGGAGGTGGATCAAAGTCACAGCTGCACCAGTCAGAGAGCAACATGGGCCTCGACTTCCTGTGTGATGCTTCGAAAGTAGACGAATCACCTGGTCCAAAGTTCAGGTCACTAAGGCATTTTAGACAGGTATCTGTGTTGATCTTGTTCTCGTGCAAAATCACTAGTGTGTAAAGTTTACTAAAAACAGAGGGGAATTGAAAAAGTATCAAGCGTCACAGTTTTAGAAAAACAGTTGTTGAATATTGCATCTTTTGTCATCACAATGCACAAAACACTGGGGCAAGTGCTTCAGCTACTCTCATTTGGCTTAGAGCCTCGGGGATTCATCTGGCTGCTAAATGAATTATCGTCATGCAGTTTCTGGAATGTTTGTCTTGTTGCCATGTTGATATTATGCACACCGATGTTGTTTTGAAGCCTCGACATACAATCGTTGTTTATCACTTTGTGCACTGTAACAGAGCTGTCACTTGTTCGGCAGGTCCTCGGGGCGAACGACTTCCGACAGCTAGCGTGGCACGTGCTCATGGGAAATCAGGTCATATGGAGGAGTGCAGACCCGGGGCTCATTCAGTCAGCTTTTACAGTGCTCAAGGTGCTCTTCTGGCAACATCTTCACACCTGGATTTTTTTTTTTAAAGATGGTTTTATTAGTAATTTATTGTTTCCCTGCCATTAAATAGAAAATAACAGACGGAAGCCATCTATCCTGACTAACAGTCGTTAGCTAATTTTTAACTTTTAAGACATTTTACAGTTGGTGCTCGCTTCCTAATTATATAAGCTTTCGTGTTCCTCAGTCTTTGCTGCCAGTCGGCTGCGTGCGCTCAGTGCCGTACAGTGCTCAGTACGAAGAAGCCTACAAGTGCAACTTTCTGGGTCTCAGCCCGGATGTGCCCATCCCAGCCCACGTCAGCTCCTCAGGTGAGAGACGAGACTCCATAGCTCGGTGTGCAACTCTAAATTTATCAACCAGTAATTTTGGGACACGTCAGGACAAGTGTTTGACCTCTCAGTGTTTGGTTCCTCACGCAGAGTTTTCGGTGCTGGTGGACGTCTCCGTCAGAAGCGGTCCAGTCTCGGCTGCACGTGAAGATGAAATCAGCGCTCTTTATCAGTTCACCATCAGCAGTGTGAACACACAGCCCACAGACAGAGGTGAGTTTACACACTTCATATCCTGAGCATTTATAGAGGTCTGAACTGAGGTTTTCACTTTCTTCAGGACGTGATGTCGCTTTGCCTGCATGTAAAATGTTAAACTGATCAAATTTCAAAGTTGAAATGATTCTTCCCCACAGGAGACTCCAACAAAAACAACTAAGAATTACTCAGACAAAGCTAATTTCACACCAGCAAACCAGTTACTTTTCAGCTAAATTCGCCAATTTCAAAATAAAATATGTCATTTACGTGAATCATGTAGATCCAAAGAGGTTTTTTATTATTTTGGGGTGGGGGTTCAGAAGCGGGTGGCTGGCATGATTTCCCTTTAAGAAGCAGCGTTCCTCCTCGGTCACTTGGCTAAGCAGGTGCTCATCTCTTCAACAGGGCTGTTGCGCGTTACTGCTACGCTAGTGCGGGGCAGTGATGCATGAAGATGCATGTAGCATCTTAGCTAGCGCATCCGTTGCATGTAGCTAGTTTAACATTTGAACAGTGTCACTGTCACATACACCGAGATTTGAAAAGTCCACCTGATGGAGTTATAGAGAACACACTGAAGGGTAAAATCTTGTTGAAGAGAAAGAACCCAAGTAACACACGTTTTCTGTAAAGTAAAATGGATAAAATCAGTGATGAGGAAGGAATAGTGGACAGGAAAACAACAAGAGGAGGAGATTGATGATATTCCAAGAGAAATGTGAAGGAAAGGGGAATAAAAGTTATGAAGTGTAGAAATTGTGGCACCAAGGTAGGAAGGAACCTGTGAATTATTTAGTTTTAATAATTAAATGCAGGATGACAAGACTGACTAGTGTTTTTTTTTTTGGTGTCACTATTGCTTGGCACAGTGTGATTTATGGTTTGTGATTAATTCTGTCACATTAATTTCATTATTTTAGCCATAGGAGTGAGTTTAAAAACAGGAGGATGCATAAATGGACTAGTTCATGGGTCTGCAACTTTTAGGATCAAAAGAGCCATTTTTACACCTTCGTTCACTAAACTAAACATGTCCAGATCCACTACAACCTGCTACAACTCTGGTTATCAACTGGTGGCCCGTGAGCCACTTTAGGTTTGCTGGAGGGGGCTTTTGTGGCCAGTAGGGGGGACATTATAAAGCAAATATATATATACTGTATATATCTAATGATTTTTAACATTTATTAAAGTAAAAGACCAGATTCTTGTAAAGAAGAGGGGGAAGCCAGTTTTTAACCATCTAACTGCAGACAGATCTTCATATAAAGAAATAAAGCATCAAATTAAAGTATGTTTTACTCCTTGTAGTCGCTCCAGTGTTCACATATTTGCACAATGACAGGAAACTGTTTGAACTAATCTTTTAATTTTTTAATTTTTGTTCAATTCAGTTTATTTCTATAGTGCCAAGTCACAACAGAAGTCATCTCAGGACACTGAACACAAACATGCTGACACCATCTTTCCTACGCATGTCCTAATTAAATTAGGATGTTAGTAAAGGTCTTTTTTACCTGAAGCATGTTGTCTTTTTCCTTAATTTCCTTATAGCATACATCAGAATGCTTAATTTACATGTTAAAAATCACAAAATCTTTGTCACCTTTTTCATCCCTTGTCAGTTTGCAAGTATGTGAGTTAAACCCTAAAAGCCAAAAGAGATTACATTATCTGGACAGCTATCCATCCATCCACTATCTTTTATCCGCTTCTTTTCAAGTTGCAGGGGTCACTGGTGCCCATATCAAGCAGTCATTGTGCAAAAGGCGGGAGACACCCTGCACAGGTCTCCTGTCCATCACAGGGACACAGAGACAAATGAGACAAACAACCATTCACTCTCACTCACACCTAGGAACAATTTAGAGTTACCAACCAGTCTAACATGCATGTTTTTGATCTGTGGGAGGAAACCAGAGTACCCAGAGAAAACCCAGGACAGCTATAAATTTTAAATATTAAGAAAAAAAAGAAAGAAAAAAAAAACATTTCAAGTCACTGAGGACATGTAGGTCTTTAGATGCATCTCTAGTCTGTTTGTAGTCCCAGTTTTCTGTTTTTTTTTAATAGCATTAGGCACATTGGCATAATTCCTGCACAGAGTTTAAATTAACATAACCCAAACAAAGAATTAGTGGCTGCCTTGCTGCGTTTTTGACCTTTCAGCTGACTGATCACTGGAGACTTGGCATTAATGAAGGGAAAACTTCACAAGACAGGAGCTAACGAGAGCGTTTCTGACAGAAGTTGACATAAAATTCTGCTGCAGCGCACAGTAAAGGAAGGGAAAAAAAAGGTGATATTATTTTATATCCCTTATTAGTTTGCTTTCACAATAAATTATCGTTCAGTTTTGTGATATAAGCCAGAGCAGCAGTTTATGTGCCTGTGGTGAAATGGTTCACTCTCAATAAAACATTTTTACAGGACCTGGAGCCACATCAGAATACAATTATCCAGTCTCTGCCTTTCCCTCTTCTTGCCAGATTAAAATCAGACTTGTCCAGTAATCATGTTTCTCCAATAACAATCGTTGGCGCCAAAACTTTGGAGTAATTGCTGTACGCTGGAATATGAAAGTAACGGTTCTTTGCATCTTTGCGCTCAGGTCCAACGTTGCTGAACAAGCTGGAGGTGGCCCTGTCTAACGAGAACCTGTCTGTGGACGTCGTGTCCCACTGCCTGCTGTGTTTGAAGGAGGAATGGATGAAGTGAGTCATAGCACTTCATTCGAAACCAGGTGTTGAAAAGCAAAACGCTAAAATCCTGTTGCTCTTTCAGCAAAGTCAAAGTGCTGTTCAAGTTCTCCAAAGTGGACGGTCGCGGGAGGGAGGACACCCAGAAGGTTCTGGCCCTCCTCGGTGCTACAGGGCCCGGCGAGGAGGACAATGTGCGACTGCTGAAGTACTGGATGACCGGACTGAGTAAAACCTACAAGAGTCATTTAATGACAGCTGTGCGAGGAGGGGAGAGGAGCCCCAGTCAGTGAAAAAGAGGAGTAGGTGGAGCAGATGAAGGGTAAAAAGGGAATTGAAATGCTAAACGAAGCAGGAATGAGTTTTTTCACGGGGCGTTGTTTTAACTGGAAAGAAGGAGCACACGAATGGATGACAGGAATGATTTGACTCATCCATTATTGTCTTTTTAAGTAATGAGAAATCTATTGTCCTGAACTCAGATTATCATCCCGCTCAGATTAGCACAATGAGTAATTGCGGTTAATGCACAAAGGGGCTTTATTGTCAAAGGGAACCTTACATGTAAATTTAACTTATTGCCAGAAGCCTTTGCACTTTTGTTTACTAATGTCGATGAATAAAATTAAAGATCAGTTTGACATAATTTTTTTTTTTAATTCTTCAATTGGCTCCATCTTGTGGCGAGCGGGGAAAAAAATAAAGGGAGTGAAAGTGAAGATTAGTAATTCTCCACCAGCTCTGGCTCACTTGTTTGAGTGGCTGCCGGCCAGCAAGTCCCAAGCGGTGCAAGACAACACTTTCATGTTTTCTAATGCGCAGAAGAAAAGTTTGCATTACAAGTCTTGCTTTAATACGGACAAACTCTTGGGCAGGAGTTGGGCTTCCTAACGGGCCAAACGCTGATCCACAGTGCCGTTTACCCCCCCCCCCCTCCACAACAGCTGTGTCTTTGCTGAAGTTCGCAGCCTTAAGTCAATAAAACTCAAAACATACGGCTCTAATTAAATCAGCTTTGTTTACCTTGATCTAAACTATGTGATAATTGTGGAGGAAAATAGACTTACCGGTATCCTCCGGTTCTAAATAGACAAAATATAAAATAAAGGACAAACGAATTCCTTTAAAAAAAAAAAAAAAAAAAAAAAAAAGGGAATGTGTTGAGAAATACCTCTGGTACTTTTCTACTTTTAGACTCAAATCTGGATTTCATTTGGCAAGTTACTCAACTAGATCCAAATAGCACACAATTTACTGCAGTTTTTTTTTTTAAATAAATTACACATTTTCTCATACGCAAGCGATGCATTAGACAGGAAGATGGCTGAATATTTATATCCATCGTTGCAACGCATCTTAAAAGGTCAAGAAGTTTCAACTTGACGATGCCTTGGGGAGTGTGGAGGCTGTGCTCGCAGCGAGTTTGTCGCTGCTCTCTAGTTTCCATTTCCCCTCAAGCGGCGATGGTGCTTCAGTGAGCGGTCCGCTCTCCCTGTTGGCCTGAGACATTCCATCTTTGACAACAACTTTGTTCTTTCCTGTTCGTTAGCAAGCGGCCACTCTCTTGACTGAAATCCAAAGCAACAGGATGCTTCACGTAACCTGGGGCGTTCTTAGAAAACGTGTTGCAGACGAGCTGATGACAGCCGTGAGCAATACGAGACGTCACATGAGCACATCTGCGGCTCTGTTTTTATTTTTATTGTTTCAATAGAGACGACTGTCGAGAGCTGTCACACATAGGAAGGCCTGCAAGTTCTGGCAACGCGGTGTTGCAATCCAGTTTGACGAGGGCCGTGATATTTTTTATATAGTTATTTTAACCAAATGCTCATGTGATGATTAAACATGATAATGACTCTGAAGGGATAAAGAGCATGGGATCTGCAGGCGCAGAGGTGCGGGGGAAGAGTCCAAAATGAAAAACATACGGTCCAACTGCATGACTAAGCCTCCTCGGCCCCTGTTTGGAAGGACGAGGGGGTGGGGGGTGTCGGGGAATGTGGGGAGCAGGGGGGAGGGAGCCGGGTCAGTCAATAGTGAGGTGAAACGTTTTGTGGTGGGTGGGGCTGAGCCTTATAGAGAGCAGACAAGCAATCCAGGCGAACACTTTCACTTTGAGTCTGGGTGAGGATACGAGTAGTGACCAGAGAAGAGAGGAGGGGGGGCTCTCTGCCGCTTTATTCATTAACCAGTTTTAAGAGTGGTGAAACAATTCAGGAAAATTCTAGGCCAGCAGTGAAAGGAATAAAAAAAAGTGGAGGGGGTAGTATTAAAAACAAAAACAAGCTTTGAAAGGGAAAGGCTGCAACCACTCAGGCATTAGTGGGAAAATCCAAAGTGAAAGCGAACGATGGCGTGAAATGATTGATGAAGCAATCTCGTGGAAAGTACCAAAGGAAACCGAGAGGACGAAAACGCGGCGGAGATGTGAGCAAGAGGGCTGAACATCAACCAGAGAGAGAGAGGCAGAAGCGGCGCTCTGTCAGAGACCTCAACAAACCCACAGAGGAGGAAACTTTGCCTTTCACAGACTGACACAGAGAGAAGAGACCCATCTGAGGAGCGAGAACTGACGGCAAGAGAAATGGAGACGTGTCCATTCATGGAAAAATAAAAAGGATGTCACTGCAAGGTGAGAAATTAATGTGAACTTTGCATCAACACATCTCTGGCTTTCTTTTACAGTGAGGAGGTAACATGTACAAAGGTTACCACACACACTGGTGACAAGTCTTATTGTGTCATGCTGATTGAACCATCATTTCTGTATTTTTGCTTCAAATAAAAGTTATGCAGCGATACTTGAACGTGTTGTACACTATTTCTGTGTGCAAAAGGCAGGAAATGCTATGATGTTCCTTGCCAGGTATTCAGTTTGAACAAGCTACAGATAAAAACCACACGAAGTTTCCACCTTTTATCTGAATGCGGTCTTGCTCTTCTGTCTCTTCCACGTGTCTCAAACAGTTGCCGTGTTGCTATCGCTGTTTATTGTCCAATGTGGTGGATGTGACTTTGACCGGAAAAGCGTGGAAAACCTAAAGGTGACAATCGACTCTAACCCGACTGGATTTGTAAGTTTTCACTAAGGATTGAGCTTTTTGTTTTCTCAGAAAAGTGTGTTTTCAAGAAACCTGCCGTGGCTGTTTAGACATGAAGTGTTTTGAGTGTGAGAAACTAGTATAAAAACAGCAGGAATCAGGTTCCTTATCTTATGGTCGGGGTTATCAGATGTCAAGACGCTAACAATCATTAGACTCTAGATCAAACGATGTGCTTCGCTTTGAGCTCCTCGAGTCTGTTTTTAGTTCCTTCACTGATCTGTAGGAAACACAATGTTGAAGTAATTCAATGATCAACTAATAAGTGCAGTGAAAATGCATTTTAAGGGTTTACACTCATCTTTGTTTCTGTCTCTCTCTTTTAGAGGAGAGTATTTCCTAAAGATTACTATGTAGTGCATCATTACACCAAAAGCATGCTCTGTGAAACTGACCAGGTGAGTTTGATTAGTTTTTTTTAAAGTGCTGCTTAGTCTTGAGGTGGATTTTCCGTGAGTTGTGCGTGCTAACGCTGGGGGTCTACGTCTCCCTGCAGTGTTGCATCTTCCCTGCAGCAGCGGTCCTCCTGGACTCCTGGGATGTGCTCCAAAAAAACCTCTGGGATGAGCACGTCAATCACAGCCTGATCCTCGAACTCCAGCACACACTGAATAAAATAATTGAAAAGGACAAAAATATAGAGGTACGGTTTACAAAGAGCAGCGTGTAGCCGGCTTCTGTTGTTCTTGAATTTTAATCGCCTCATTTCTGTTTCGCAGAGATTCATGGAGGAGATGGATCTCACACAGTTCCCCACGATATCCTCCTCTCCGGAGGAACTCCTGAAGCTAACATCAGAACTTTTTGAGCGATGGATTCAGGTTGGGTGCTTACCGTCCACTGGAACTTGCCCACCACCCACGTTGCCCCCACCTGTTCAAAAGAAGGACTACAGTCTGTCCAGAGCCAGACTCTTAACCACTCGTGCCATCCACAGCAAACAGGAAGGACACCCCGACAAGATGATGGACATTAAAGCTCAATCGTCCAGCGGACGCTCTCTAACAGTTTCTTATTTGGCCTTCGTTTGGAGCCCTTTGCTATTTGGACTCTACTGGTAGTTGCTGATATAGTAACTTTTTTTTTTTTGATGCACATATAATGCAAAAATGTTTCTTGGCACTGAATTCCTTCAAAAAATTTGTTGTGATACAGTAAGCTTTCTTAATATGAAGTCATATGCACAGGTCGCATTTAATGCCCAAACTTACTTCAAGCTCCTATGGTCACTCTTCAATAGTGTTCTGTTATATACAAAATAATAATAAAAAAAAAAAAAAAACTTGCGCTCTTGAACAAGCTCCACTTACCAGTAGTTGTGCTTTTCAAGCTAACAAGCCATAAAAGCTGATCTAGCAACACACATAAGCCATCGTTTGTGTATTGTTCCCCACTGTTTACAATGAATGTTGTGAAAAAAATAATGTAGTTTGTGAGTTTATTTCTGTACATTAAATGCATTTAGCTATACGTATTGTTAGTATTTGTCAGGTGTATCCAGAGGTTTTAAGTTATATTTATTACAGTATTTGTTGTCTGGCATCAGAGATGGAAGAGTACATTTTCTCTAGTCATTGAGTTTATTAAAGAGCTGTATTGTACCTTATCTCCACACTTATAAACTGAACCAATATACACATTTATGTATTGATATTACTCGCTGAAGCAACAAGAGGCATTGTTTCCATGTTAGGGGGATAGTTCAGATGTTTTTGAAGTGGGGTTCTGTAGGATCTCTTTGAATGGCCTCAGTTTTCAAGAATAATGTTTAATTTTGCCTGGATTGAAAAGCGAAACAGACGAAAGTGGATTGCTGCCATCGTTAAAAAAAAACTCCCCGTCTCAAAGATTTCGTAGTGGTTCATGCAGACACTAGGGGTAGGAGATAAAATGTACATTTTTATTGATATAATCTGAATCAATTTCAAAATAAAAAAAATCTATTTACAATAATTTGTGCAGCCACTTTGAGTCAGTAGAATAGTTGCTGTGTGGTGCAGTTTGTCTCAGCAGAGTTGCTGTAGCTTATTTGTTTTCGCTGAACTGTGAAGAATAACTTCTGTAAATAAGTTACCGGTAGTTATTATTATCACCATGACTCAAAACCTTTGATGTGTGTAAGTTTCTAGTAAGAAACACAATGCTAAATGCATTTGCTTTTCAAAGACATTTTCAATCTAAAGTTAGCATTTATGCTAACAGTTGGTTAGCAGCAGTTAGCATCTATGCTAACTATTGGTCATCAGTACTGTAGTTAGCATTTTTGGTAATTGTTGGTCAGCAGCAGTTAGCATCTACGCTAACTATTGGTCAGCAGCAATTAGCATCTACACTAACTATTGGTCAGCAGCAATTAGCATCTACACTAATTGTTGGTCAGCAGCAGTTAGCATCTATGTTATCTGTTGGTCAGCAGCAGTTAGCATCTACACTAACTACTGGTCAGCAGCAATTAGCATCTACACTAATTGTTGGTCAGCAGCAGTTAGCATCTATGTTAACTGTTGGTCAGCAGTAGTTAGCATCTTTGCTAATTGTTGGTCAACAGCAGTTAGAATCTACGCTAACTATTGGTCAGTAGCAATTAGCATCTACGCAAACTGTTAGTCAGCAGCCTCATAGTGTTTTTGAATGATGTTTGTTATGAAAATTTTAAATTGGTGTTTATAAAATGAGTCAGTCATTTAAGTTTCAAGATATGTGACAATTATTCAACATCACATCCCAGCCCTCTGAATCGTTATTGAATCAAATTGTGAGGTGCCTAAAGATTCCAACCCCTAGCAAACACTGTTTGACAACATGGCTTCTGACATTTTCACATTAGTTATTCCTGCAGAAGTGTCCAAGGATAAATAGGAAGTTTAACCGCTAACTGCTGCAATTTGTGCTTGAAATTAACAGTTTTATGTAAACAAATCATGAAATGTGCAAGTGCATTCACATGAACATGTAGGAATTTTTTGAGACAGATTGTTTTTGAGATGACAGCAATGCATATTAATTTGGCCTCCTTTGGACTACTCATTAACTGTCGTAGTCAGTCTGGTTAAAATTAAACTCTTTCTCCAATCTGTAGTTGTTCAAAGAGCTATCTGCTACAGGTGAGATATTGTTTGTTCATAACCTTTCCACAGAACCCCACATCAAAAGATCTGAATGATCCATGTAGTGCTTTTTCTTTTGATTCATTCAAATTTGAAGTTTTTACAGCTTGTTTTATATATACCATATATACGGTATATTTATATACACACACACACACTTCAGTACAATATCAAAGATGTAACTTCTACTACCTTCTGTCAGTACAAACAGTTTAAACTCTGGTTCGATTTAAGAGTTGTTTTTTTTTAATCTAGTCTTGCATTCCAGCACACCTAAAGTATGCATTGTGTGAACTAGGTCAATTTAAAGATGTCTTTAGCTGCAAACAACTCAAATACAAGTAAGCCTGATATAACAGATCTTGATGATATGTTTCAGGGGTGGGGAGGTAGTTGTGGGGGTTTGGGGAGGATTGGCTCCTGTCCTAATCTATATATGAGGAATAAAAGTGCAGCCATTATGCTCACGCTTGTCTCTGCTTGTAGGTTCCCAGTCATGCAGCGTGCACCATTGTCCTCCCAGGGCTCTCTCTGGAGTGTATTTTGTAACGGTCACCAGGGAAACAGGCTTGTCTTGAACGTTAAATGTTAACTCTGAGTTTGGCTTGTAATTTGTAAAAGGAAAAACATGTTAAGTGCGAAGCGAGTCGGAATGAGCGCAGGCTGCAGTGCAAAAATAAGTGAAAATGTTGAGATTTGCATAAAATGAGACCATGTGGACATCATCTAATGATCCCGATAACTTATAGGAGCTTATAATATATACAGGTAGTCCTCGGTTTACAGCCGACTCGGTTACCAGCCGTTTCGCGTTTACAGCTTCCGCCCCAGTGACGTCAT
>JARVGS010001283.1:15371559-15384006 GCA_031762315.1 Hypsolebias antenori
CTCCAATCACGACAAATGGCTGCCACAGTTAAAGACCAGGGGAGCCACACAGCTGTTGACATCTGTATCTGTCCATCACGTCATCAGCCAGACAGCAGTACCCAAATTGATACTTAAAGAGTGTGATTCCCCCCCACCCCCCAGATGAAGGATTTATGTGAGTTAACACTTCTTCTGCTGTAAAGCATAAACAGTGATGCTTTTACAAAATAAAGGAGTTAATGTGTGACTGCTGGATATGAGCACCAGTGACCCCCATGACCCGAAAAGGAAAAAGTGTGTAAAGATAATGGACAATGGATGGAGGGATGGATGGATGGATGGATGGATGTGTGATGCAGTTTTTAAATAAAATAACATGCAAGTACTTTATTCTCTAGTTAGAGCTCTCTGTTTGTTTCTAATGAGATGATTTTCAATCTGAGCTGCATTTTGTGAATCGAAGATTCTCAGCAAAAGATACAATTTTATTTATTTATGGGATTATTTTTTCAGAGCTAAACACCAGTCTTTACATAAGGAGTCATTCTGCTCTCATTACGTTCCAAATATTTTACAATAATTGATAAAAATCCTATTTTAATTTTTACAAACAAACTTCTCATCTTTTATGCATAACTAGTCCACTTTAAATCTATTATTGCTGTATTGTTAGTTTTGTTTAGGTAAAAATGAGGCATTTTAGTCAAAATAAAATAAAATAAATGTAAACATCAAAAATCTTTGTAAATGTTTGTAAAGTTGGACTAAAGTTGTAGACAAACAAATTTGGAACCAACCTGCACTTTATTAAAAGACATATGAAAAATGTTCCACTATCTTGTACAACAAAAATCTATCAACAATCAGAATATGTGATGGGGATGACTCTCAGCGACTACCACCACACCACATTTTAGCTCAAAATTAACTGAGCTTTGGCCGTTTTGTTTTGGCTGTGGCAGCCATCTTGATCTAAGTTAACTCCAAAGGTTAATCAGTTGTAGATGTACATCCAATTATTATGTTTGATTGATTTCTTTAATAAGAGTCCCGACCTCCAAACTCTTCGAACAGATAAGGTTTTAGTGCCTACATCTAACCAAATAGTAAAAGAGAAAATAAACATGAACAGAAAAGGCAGATAAACTACAAAAATAAACAGTAAAATAAATGTTCTAAATAATAGACATTTTAAATATTTATGAGAGTCACCAAATTTCAAAAAATACTTACATTTATGTTTTATTGTGTCGTACACAGAAATATCATGATCATGAGAATGACAGATATACTTTGTTGTGACTTTAAATGATAATTAATTTAAATAAACTACTTTTAGTCACTTTGCAGACTGAGAAAGTGACCGTTCATATCTAAATTAACCTTTACTATCCAGATACTCTAACAGTAATTATCTCAAGAAGCAAGTGACGCGTGACCAGTGACCCTCTGATCAGATTTAGAAATGACACGTGAGTGAAGATAAAGCTGCTCGTTGGGTTTCACCATCAACCATCTTTTCTTTCTTCCCACAGGAGTTCCTGCATGGACCAGCTGCTGAGCCTGACTCAGTATCATAGTGTCAGCAAGACACAGGCTTTCTGTTGGTTTTTTTTTTTTTAAATTGCCATTTGCTCAATCTTTCTCTCATCTCCTTCCTCAGCTGTCAGTTTGAGGTCAGAGGTCGACAGCTTGGAGCCAGGTGCCGGCTGCAGCAGCTGCTGCAGGATTTACACGACAAGACGACGGGAGCTGCAGATGTGACGTTTCATTACTGGCCAGAGCAAGTACTGGCAGCTTATTAGGGGAAACTGTTTTCCATCTTTTTATTTTTCCATGCAGCACATCCTACATGAAACAGCTGAAAAGACGTGGACTTCAAAACACATCTGCTGAAACTTGGGAATTACTGTAGTCGATACGCCAACGCCTGCGAAGTGTGCGAAACAGAATAAGGGTTCAGGGTGTTTTATTGTTTTACACAAGGAATAAATGTAATTGATTCAAGATGAAGTGTCTCATTCCTCTGACTTTTATTTCCAGCTGCAACTTGACTTACAGCTGCAGTCACCTTCAAACAGCACCGATCTATTTCCTCAAACTAAACCTCTGATGTGCATTAAATCACAGAAACAGACGTAACGTTTAGGCTTGAGGCATCAGTGTTTAAATGCACAACAGGCAGGTTTTACGGCTGTTTTAAGCACAGTTGACTGGAGTTCAAGGCATGTAGGTGACAGAGCCTCTTCTGGTGATTATGAGCTCAGGAGGAAAGGACTAAAAATACCTCCGGTGTGAAGCATAGTGACAAGGTAGAGATGCCAGATGCCTTTTGGCATCTGTGGTATGTCAGGGACACTTGCTGCTGGTCTCATTCAGACCAGAGGACTAAAGATAACAATGTGTGCTTACTGTCATTGATTATTTCTCTGGAACATCACTAAACTGTCTTAGATCAATCCAGGTGAATTCCGCTTTACTGTCAATGTCACTTTGTTGCACATTTGTAATACCAACCATTTTAGGTTTGTTTAACCCAGTTCATAAGGGTGCAAAAATGCAAGAAATGCTTAAATTTAAACTAGTTAGATAAACAAAATATAAAATATTTTAAGTGTAACATTTGGGTTTTCAATTTTTTAAATAAATAAAACCAAAAAATTGCTTTTTTTAATTTTATTTTTTGGACAAATGGCTGTCATTAGATAAAAAATTAAATTGCAACTTTAACACATGCATTTTAAAACAACTTTTTGTTACTTATTGTTTTTTTTTTTTCCTTCTGGCCCATAGTGACAAACATTTGTGTGGAAGTACAGAGTTGCAGAACAAACAAAGAGTTTACCTGAACTATGCTGGGGTAGCATGTGGTTGTCTGTGGGTAGACGGAGAGTCCATAAGGCTGGAGGATCACTGTGGGTGAGGAAAGCATAGCCCCAAAACCACGCAAGGAGACGGGGCACAAAGGAAGATAAGGGGGGAGAAGGAGAAAGGACAGTAGGGGAAAAGAAAAGCCTTGTAGCACACAGAGGAGCAGCCAATCAAGCTGGAAAAAAAGAGGAAAAACCCCAGATAGAAGTCACAAGCGATCCTAAAGGTGATGAAACAGAGGGCTAAAAATGTATTTCACCCCACAGGTGAGTTAAAAATACAATGAAAGTCCACAAAAGAACAAGTTTTCTGTCTGTAAGGGACAGGGTATAAAGCAGTGAAGGAGAAAACAAGTGAGCTTCTGTGGGTCCATCAGTGGATGATGCAGGATGACAGACAGAAACACATGCTCAGGGTCTCCTTTCAGAGTTATATAAATAGTCATCCATGTCCTCCTTGTTGAGTTTATCATCTTACCTCCCCTCACTACAGCTCCTTGCAAGATTTGTCACTACTTTTTACAGCATTTTGAATAATACATAGTAAAATCTGGGGGAGGGGGGGATGAGAAAGAAATAAAGTTTCTCCTTCTGAAAAGCGTGACTCGAATCAGTCTCAAAATTACGATTTATAAAAACAAAGAAACAAAACGAAAATGTCAAGGTTTGAGATACTGTACAGTATTTTCCTTTTGGCCAACAGAGTGCGACAACAGTTCTCTTCGAAGGGGAAACGAGACGCATGATGGGTAATGTAGTCTTACGCACAACTATATAACAAACATGAGCGCCCGTTGACTTCCTCTTTACTGCGTGAAGCCTGGGAGAAGCAGGTACGAGCAGCCACTTCTTGCCTTATAACTATACAAAATAACCGCTTTTAAACAGAAACACAAGCAAACGTGGTATGATGTTAAATTAAGCTCAAACGAGTGTCCTGAATAGCCTTAGTGTTGCGTATTATTTTTGTTTTCGAAGAAAATATTCGGCTAATGCTAACTGTCCCTCTAAACAACGTGGTGCGGCGCGACTGAAGGCCTCGTCGTGTCGTCGAATTACTGGTTTTCTAACATTATTTTATCGTTTTCTAACAATAATGTATAATGATGTCCAACTAAATTAACTGCATTATGCATGTTCAAGTAGAAATTTGACATTAATTACCGGTACATAAAAATTCGCGTTATGGGAAGCTACAGGCCCAAGAAGGTTTATTTGTGTTGTAATGCGCTGTTCCTGTTACTGATCTCTACATGTGGATGAAGATTTAGACCAAATACTAATATAACTACCGTTTTATTAATTCTTATATTGTTGCAGCAGTAAATGGGGTACATCAAATGTGTTAAAAAATGAAAAAGTTGGTTAACTGTTCTGATTTTCAAGAAAGATACATTTAAGCTTGAACTATCCTGAATGTCCTTAACGGTGTGTTAAGCATGCCTATTTTTAACTAGCAACATGGTCTATTGAACTTTTTTATCAAATGTGAAGTATTTTAATTTCTATTTTTAAAAATGCCATCCACTTTACTCAGATTAATCACTTATCCAATTTTATTTTTATGGGAATATGCCGCATTGTGGTGTTTATTGATACTTAACAACAGTTAAGCTATACATTTTGAAGAGGTAATGTTGCTGCCTTAACATTTCAGGCACTATAAGCCACCATGCCCGTTGCCAGAAGTTGGGTATGTCGTAAGACGTACGTCACTCCTCGCCGTCCTTTTGAGAAGTCCCGACTTGACCAGGAGTTGAAACTCATTGGTATGTCTATCTTGGCACTATCACTACTTCAAAGTCTGAAGTGATGTTACTCCATGATTCCATTTCTTTATATTGCGCTTAACGATGACTGTTCATCTTTCAAGGCGAGTACGGACTGAGAAACAAGCGTGAGGTGTGGAGGGTCAAATTCACTTTGGCCAAGATCCGTAAAGCTGCCAGAGAGCTGCTCACCTTGGACGAGAAGGACCCCAAGCGTCTGTTTGAAGGCAAGTTAAAGACACAAACCGTTTTATATTGGCCAATGATTTAAGTCAACTGTCAGACTTTACAGTGGTGTCACGAATTCCTCGTGAATGAGGCCATTGTTTACTACATTCAGTTATGTACTTCATGTAACGCTGAGTTTTAGTGTCTAAACTCCCTTTCTTGACTTTTCCCATAGGCAATGCCTTGCTCAGGCGATTGGTGAGGATCGGTGTGCTGGATGAGGGTAAGATGAAGCTCGATTACATCCTGGGTCTGAAGGTCGAGGATTTCTTAGAGAGGAGGCTGCAGACGCAGGTCTTCAAGCTCGGACTTGCCAAGAGCATTCACCATGCCCGCGTTCTTATCCGCCAGAGACACATTCGGTAAGTTCTTAAACCTCTGAGAAACTTTAAAGAAGGGGTTCAGAAGTCTTCAAAGGGACTTATGAGAAACTGTCACTGCTTCCTCTTTCATCAGAGGACCACCAACCTGTAGCTCTCCTCGTTGAGATCAGTTAAACATTTCAGCAAGGTCAATGCGGTATCAAAACCGTATACCTTGTCAGTAGACATTGCCCAGAGCCAATCCTGCCGATGAGGCCACTTGCTGATGAGGTCGTCGGGTAAGGTATGGGGGATTGCACCTCGGGCAATTGTTAGTATTCACTGCTGCTTGAGTATGCATAACCAGGCTGATGATTAAAGTACATGATCAGACTTTCTATGGTGTCAAGAATTCCTCGTGAATGAAGCCTGCAGTAAATCGTCACCTTTGGTTCAATTGTAACTTAGTTTTATAGTTTTTTTTTTTAAGATGTACTTTTAAAATGTTTTATTTCCCGTCTTGGCAGCGTGCGCAAGCAGGTGGTGAACATACCTTCTTTCGTGGTTCGCCTGGACAGCCAAAAGCACATCGACTTCTCTCTGAGGTCTCCTTATGGTGGTGGACGCCCCGGCCGCGTCAAGAGAAAGAACGCCAAGAAGGGTCAGGGTGGAGCTGGAGGAGCCGACGACGAGGAGGAAGATTAAGAAGGATGTTGTCTGGGGGGTTTTCTGTGATTCCTCTTGTCAAAATCCTTAATTAAAAAATAGGTCTGACCAAATAACTGGATTGTCCCTGTGTCTTATGTTCAAGTTTTCTGTACAGTTTTTATTGCCACAGACTAGAAAAACCAGTAGCTTTTCAGACAAAAAGTAAACCTGCCATGCCTCTAATCCTCAGAATTACTACTGTTGCACTGCACAAGATGAAACATCTACTGGTACTCAGTTTCCATAACAGTTCTTAAAATATTCTCACACAGCTTTTGAGTATTGTATTTTTTGCTGTCGTAAGTTGTGATTTAAAAAAAAAAAAACAATTTGCATGCCCTGAGACTTGTGTATGGATTTTTTCTCCATTTATAAACCAACTTTTGGTGATCTGAACATTTTCATTCAGAGACTGAAAATATTGAACACAATTGTCAGATGCTAGATGGTACTCCTGTATGGAATGTAGTGTCATGTAATAGGTACAAGTGGCTATTGATTACAATCTGCTTGCCATCTTCGTTCGTTTGCTTGGAGCAACTGTCTCATCCGTTTTGTTGACCACCCTGGTGAAATGCAGCTAATTTGACCATTAAAGTGCATTTATTAAGCAAAAGTTGGACTGAGAGACACCTTTACTATAATTTTGAGCAAACAAGTGTTTTAGGTGATTATTTTAAATTTAGAAGAAATGCATAGTGAGTCCTGGTGCATGCGCCTGCTTCTGCAAATCAGGTTTTGAAATGCAGCTAAACCATCAGTGCATTTAAACTTAAGTAAAAGACTAATTTCAAGCAAACATTTGTTTTAAGTGAATCAAATCCTCTTGTGCACTCTCCCACGGTCGCCATTTGGCAGTCAATTGATTTTTGCTACACCTGCCCACATTTCTGGGTTGTCAGCTCAGCAGTGACGCATAATAGATGTGACATGGATTTTTCCACTTTAATAGACATTTGGACTGATGTGACTTATAGCTCAGTGTGACATGTATGGTAGAAAATACAGTACTTGTGAGTATTGTTCCATTGGTGTAAAAGCAGTACAAGCAGCCCAGTATGTAGTACCTGTACTACAGGTGTATCCAGTCTACCTATAAAAATACCCACAGTCTTTGGAGCACACTGCTGGAGAGAGAACTGGCCTAAAATAATTTTTATTGCTTGTTTTTACATCACAGTTCAAAGTTAATTAGCTTTTATTTTAAATGGTCAACCGTGTTTTCTATTTTGCTTAAAAAATTCTTTTTGAGTCCTGCTACTCAAGATGGTCCTCGTCAGTACCACTAGTGGTACCTGTTTTAAGAACTGTTGAATGATTCACACGTCCATGGCGGCTGAAAGATCTAAATATTGTCCCCTAGTGTAAAAATGCATAAATTGAAGTCAGGGACATTATTACATGCAGTGTTCCTCTGCAGACTGAACTAGGCCAAAGGGCCTTCTGCTTTGCTCCTGGTTCTTGCAAAAATATATGAAGTTCTCGACCTTGACCTCAAGTGGCTTCAAACATCTAAGGTCCTGGCAAAAACCAATGCAGACATGTTCCTGTTTTCTACATCACTTTACAACCCAGCTGGTTTTTTTTTTTTTTTTTTTTTTTGGTTTGTTTTAAATACCTTTTTCTTATGTTCTCAATTTGTATGCTTTTATGATGGTCTACTGCTGTCTTTGCTTGCTGTTGACATCACTGTTAAAATCAGGTCTCGTGGATGAGTCCCAGAGGCTCAATGGGATTAATCTGTATAAATAAAGTTTGAATGAAGGTGGTCCGCTCCCCTTTACATTAGTTGTGTATTTTTCTTTTTTTTATGTACAGTAGTTGTGTACAGTATTTTTCTTTATTTTAGTTGTGTACAGGGCAGGCCATCTTAATTTGCTGACGTCACAGATAGTGGGCGTAACCTTTCGTCAACGAGGAAGTGACAGCTCGAGCTGTGAATGAACGGCGGTTGCAGACATTAACAAAAAGAGTTCCGAGTCGAAGAGGACACATATTTTATCAATACTGGAGGTTATCGGTATGCAAGTAAAAAATAAAATCAAATAAGGCGATCCGTTACAGTTTTAGTCACGAGTGAGCGACTTTATTTATACATAAATGCTAACAGCTCAGCTTTCTAACGGCGTTTTTAGCTGATAGAAAAGGTGGCCTTCAAGTGTCATGTTTTGTGTCAACATATTTTTTTAAGCAGCTATATTAAGTTTTTATCTTTTTTTTTTTGGCCATCATTATTGTTAAAGGTAGGTTTCTGAAGGCAGGCCTGCCTCGTGCTTTTGTTTAATTAAAAATCTGAAAATTTAAGCTAACTCATTAACGCTTAACCTACAGAAAGAACCACAAGATGTTAGCTTTATCACAAGAAACCGCCTAAGTAAGGAGCTCTGTTACTTCACCCAGTGGTGATGTATTGTGAAGTGAATGAGACATTGAGGAAGTTGTGAGATTCATGTAATGTTTTAACTTAAAACCAGCTTGTCTGAACTTGTCCTGATTGCACATGAAAGTCACAGAAATGTAAAAGTGTGTAAATGTGTTAGACTAATTTTTACAGTTTAATACAATACAGTACTCTGCATAAGGCTTGTAACATATCCCACACTGCTTCTCTGTTTGGTCTTAAATAGGCATTTTCTGTTGACTTGGGTTGTTTTCAGGTTTTCTGAAGGGTTTTAAAATTTTAAAAGCTTTTTGGAAGCTTTTTGCACTTTATTTTAGCGTAATGTTCGTACGTGACTGTTTTCTAATTCGTTTTTTGTTTAGCCAGAATAATTAAAGCATCAACAGGATACTAAAACCCAGGTAATTAAACCTGTACAGTGTTTACTCATTACTCTGGTGGAAATGCAATGTTCTCTTTGGGAGTGACAAGGATGGATAAGATTAGGAATGAGATCATCAGAGGATACAGCACATGTTGAACAACTGAGCCAGACTGAGATGGTTTGGACATGTCCAGAGAAGGGACAGTGGGTATATTGGTAGAAGGATGTTAGAAATGCAGCTGCCAGGAAAAAAACAAAAGAGGGGATATATGGATGCAGTTAGAGAGGACATGAAGGTAGTTGGAGTGAAAACAACGGATGAGGACAGAAAGAGATGGAGGATGACTTACTGTGGCAACCCCTGAAGAGAGAAGAACTGAAAGAAGAAGAAGGTGGCTGACAGCAGTGCACAACACTTTGTGAATTCAAATCTGAAAATTAAAGATGGCCACCGAAGCTAATTTCAAGTGCCTATAACTCAGCCGTTTATCAGATGAAATTTGACGCATTGGTAGCTGAGAACGATCCCTAATAGACTGTGATTGCAAATCAAATATCCAAGATGACCGCCTGAGCTAAATATGAAATATACTATAAATTAGCCATTTTTAGTGATATTAAGCTGAAATTTCCAATACATGGATACAAATAAATAAATCAAGATGGACACCAAAGCTAAATTATAATGGCTTTAACTCAGCAATTCTTACACATACAGAGCTGAGACAGTATGTGGTGTGGGGATAGCTGAGAACGTTCCCCATTGCATTTTGAATCCAAATCAAAATTCCAAGTTGGCCACCATAGCTTAAAGCAATGACTCATTGATTTATTTTGCCATGTTGAGCTGAAATTTGGTATGGTGGTAGCTGAGACCAAACCTCAGCTTAGAACCAGACCGGTATGCTGTCAAATCAAAATTTTAAGAAGCAGCGTGGTAGTCCCCGTCCAGGAACTTTCTAGTTCTATCTTATTCTCTGTCAGTTTTGTTCATTTTAGCTCTTGTTCTATTTGTTTTAGCTTTAAGCTTCCATTCAGCTCTTTTCAACCTTTAAGCCATATTAGTTTTTGATTATTGTTTTTTATTTTCGGTCCACCGAACTATTTTGTCTATCTCTTATCTTTTATTTTCTTCAGCGTGGCTATCTGTGTGGATGTTTGATACCTGATCTGTGTGAGTCGGATCTAATTTTAGCTTCCAGCCGAAGCTTGGACTCGTTCAGAAAGCTTGACTCCGGCACAGCCCTGAAATGGCTGCTTAGTGTGGACCAGTTTTCAGGTAATTTTCTTTTAGCTCTTTATTTATTCATTTTTATTCAGCAGACTGTTGGGAGCAGGCCAGGTGTCAATGACATAAAAACATTAGCTGTTGGTTTGAAACAACACTTTGATCTGTTTAATGTTTTAAAAATAACTTTTTCTGTGAAACTACAGTGAACGCTGAGCTGACATGTACTAAAGCTAAAATGGAGTTAAAGTTTATATAAGTTAACACTAGGTAAAAGCTAAAAGTAATAAAAACTTGAGTTAAAGCTAAAAATATAAAATGCTATCTAGAACTAAGTAGTAGCTAA
This sequence comes from Hypsolebias antenori, assembly GCA_031762315.1. Taxonomy (NCBI): domain Eukaryota; kingdom Metazoa; phylum Chordata; class Actinopteri; order Cyprinodontiformes; family Rivulidae; genus Hypsolebias; species Hypsolebias antenori. The sequence goes on from JARVGS010001283.1 coordinate 15,381,758, forward strand.
AAGCTAAAGTGTCTGCTAGCTAGATGCCAACAGTATCAAAAGTCAGCTATAAAAATCAAAAGGCTTGCTAGATGACAAACGTTGCTAAAAGTGTGAAAATGTTACCTATATGCTAAAAATACTAAAATGCTAGTTAGGTGGTAAAAGTATCAAACAGTAGCTAAAAGTTAAAAGTAACAAAATGCAAATTCCAGAAGTATTAAAAAGTAGCTAAACGTTGCAAAATAAGCAAAAAGCAGCGACAGAAGCAACGTTCAAAGAAAGCGTTTTTGAAATGAAGAGATCTCAAAGTATTTCGATGAGGAAAAAATACATATACAATAAATAGTTACTTTTCTTAAGTATAAAGTCATATAGTTTGAAGCAGATGGCCGTTGATCATGAGCCTGGTCCTGCTGGAGGTTTCTTCCTGTTAAAAAGGCGTTTTTCCTTTCCACTGTTGCCTTTGGGCTTGCTCAGGATGGGAGGCTGCGATGACGTGAAGATTGAACACAATCAGATGGCTTCCTTAGTTAAATAACTTTTACTAATTGGCTTTTTTATCTTTCTGTTCAGTGCCGAGGTAACTTATGTTGTGACTTGGCGCTATAAAGAAACTGAACTGAATTAAAACCAAAAGCATCTCTCTCTCACTGTCTATCTACCGGTATCTATCTCACAGGCTGAATCTCCTGAATGAACTGAATGTTTAAATGAATGATCAGCTAAAATAGCACAAAGTCTGCAGGACTGTAACAACCGTACGGTTAAATAAAATACAGGAAAAACAACAACAAAAAAAAAAAAAACAGAGAACACAAACTCAGCATATTAGGAGCAGGAGCTGAATTATTGTACCAGACATAGCTTTGTCCTAAGAGTGTCTTGTCCTCACAGATTGTCTTTGTCCTAAGATGTTTGTCCTCAGTGTTTTTGTCCTGTCTGTCTTCACAGTGTTTTTACCATCACAGTGTCTTTGTCCTCTAACAGTGTCTGTCTTTACAGTGTTATTGCCAACGCAGTGTCCTAACAGAGTCTTTGTCCTCCAGAGCATGTCATCTTGGACCTGAAGCTTGGACGTGATCTCAGGGAGAGGAGCAGCAGGATTTCAGCAGAGAACCAGTCTCTGTGGACATGTCTAAACCAGCCGCAGAGCGAGGACGGACCTTCCAGAGGTTCTCCGTTGGCACCAATGAGTCTCTCCGGTTTGAACCCTGTGAGGACAGCTCTCCGTCTCCCACCGGGGCAGAGGATGGACACGATGAAGACGATGTGTTTAGGAGGGAAGTGAACGAGGTGGGGACGCTAACAGTTGATTCATGAAACATTTTTCTTTTTACAGAAAATAATAAAAACTGAGTAAATACAAAACAGAATTTATTTGGGACAAAAATAAACAAAAAAGAAACCATTTTTATTGACAGTTTTGCATTCAAACATGCTTTTTTTTATCCTCCTGCTGTCTTTGGGTCAATAAAGGCCTAAAACTGAGACCTCAAGACAGGAGTCATTTTGACCCAAAGGCAGCAGGAGGGTAAAGGCGATCCTCAGACAAAACGATCCAGAACGCAGTGTTGAATTAATGTGGCGACGGTTTAGAACAGGACCGTTTAACTGACGGCCCGGGGGCCAAATCAGGCCCACGGGTGAGCTCAGTTTGGTCCACCAATGGGTTCATTTTTAAATAAAACTAGATTTTAAACCATAAAACAAACTTACTTAATACCATATCATACCATACCAATTTATTTATAGAGCACTTACAACAGCAACAAGGCCAACCAAAGTGCTGTACAACAGAAACAAACGAGCACAGCGGAGAGGAAAACATAAAATAAAAATATAGATACAAATAGCAGATAATAACTAAATGAGCAATACTGTATAGTACAGACAGGATCAAAACAAATCACACCGTGTCAAAGGCAAGGGAATAAAAGTGGGGTTTCAAGCGAGACTTAAAAACTGTGTGAGTGTGGGAGTCTGCCTGACACGTAGTGGCAACTCATTCCACAGTCTTGGACCTGCAACAGAGGAAGCCCTGTCATCTCTGAGCTTACGAAGGGTTTCTGGAACTGAAAGGAGCATCTGGTCTGCTGACGTCAGAGAGTGCAGTGGGACATATGGCTGCAGAAGATGGGGCGGTACTGTTCAGTGATTTAAAAACATACATAAGTATTTTGAACTGGATTTGAAGGTGAATGGGTAGCCAGTGCAGGGAGGCCAAAACTGGTGTGATGTGCTCTCGATGGCCTGTACCAGTTAAAAAT
>JARVGS010001283.1:15436693-15453309 GCA_031762315.1 Hypsolebias antenori
ACTGGGGTTTCTTAATGACGACACACGGGCATTCATTCTTTAAAGCGCCCGTTTGAATAAAGAAGCCGTGCCCGTGTGTCTTCATTAAGAATCTACAAATATTACCTACTTTTGGGGACTTTACAAACACAAACTTCATTTTAGACCTAAGAGAGACAAACTGACCTAGTCTGATGTAAGAGTAATGAAATTTAAGATCCGTTTTCAACAAGTTACCATGAAGATATTTTTATACCGTGGGATATTTTTTCACTCGACACTTGTAAATCTACAGAGGTTTCTTCTAGTATTATTTGGTCCTGCAACCCAAACTATGAGATAATGACATTATGAATTCATTGCATCTAACTGAATGTGCTCAATGATATCATCAGCCTGCTTTGTCACGTCAGATACTGAGATTTCCTGGAAACAAAAAAGAACAACTTAAAACAGACATACTTTAATTCATCATTACGACACTTTACCTACTTTTTGGGACTTTAAAAACACATACTTCATTTTAGACCTAAGATAGTAAACTGACCTAATCTGACATAAGAGTAAAGAAACTTAAGATCTGTTTTCAATATTTTACCAAGAACATATTTTTATACTGTAGGATATTTTTTCACATTATATTTGTAAATCTATAGAGGGTTCTAGTATTCTTTGGCCCTGCAACCCAAACCTATGAGATAATGAACATTATGAATTAATTAATAAATATAATTATTAAATATACTTATATAATTAATAAAAAGTTAAGGTCACAGTGGTGATGCCGTTTTGTTAGAACATTGCATATTTTTGTCTTGGATAAAACAAATCATTTTTATTGATTCTTTTACGATCACATACAAAAAAATGAATAAATAAAAATCCAATTTACAACCCACTGTTTTTAGGTTTCCAAGTTTTATAAGCAAACATTTCGTAATGTAAAGTTGCGGCCCCTTACAGCTCAATGATTATGATTGTTTTTGTTTTGTTTATTTGTTTCATCAAAATGTTCTTTTGTTAGTGAGAACAATGTTGAAGTAATTAAAGTAATATAAAAACAAATCAATATTTGGGCCTTGGGCGTAAAGTGCAAGTGAGACAATCTAGATCAGGGCTATTCAACTCTAAATTGCTCAGGGGGCCACAGTTACTGAAAGCCAAGAGCTCGGGGGCCAGACATCCAGCAGTTATCGTCATTAAGTAAGTTTTATTTTATGTTTTAAAGTCTAGTTTTATTTAAAATGAACCCACTGGTGGGCCGAACTGAGCTCATCTGTGGACTTGATTTAGCCCCCGGGCCGCCAGTTGAATATTGCTGATCTAGATATTTTTAAACAGCAAATGTATAAAAGCTTATATACGCTGAGTGGTATTTACACAAACAGGTTATTTTTTGTGCTTGTGGTGCTTTAACATCTCATTTTTGTTCTTGCAAAGGAACTGGGCAACAATCTGGAGAAATGTAAAAACAACGAAACACTGCAGCAAATCTTGACCAATGCCACTATCATGGTTGTCAGCGTGACTGCATCGACCACACAGGGGTGAGTTTGTCCTTCAAACAACACAATCCCATCCTGATATTAATACATGGCATCACTGGATGGCAAGATATCTCACTTTGAATTTCCTTTACTTTCTTCCAGTTTTAAGACTTACAAAGTGAAAATGAATTTTTATTTTTTTTTCCAGGTCATTGCTAAGTGAAGATGAACTGAAGCAGCTTGAGGAGGCTTGTGACATGGCCCTGGAGCTGAATCAGTCCAAACACAGGATATACGAGTACGTCGAGTCAAGAATGTCGTTTATAGCCCCGAACCTGTCCATTATTGTTGGAGCATCAACTGCTGCCAAGATTATGGGTGAGAACATTTTAAAGCTGCACATTCATTTACAAAGGCAGATTTTATTAACTATTTATCTTTCTTATTCTTTTCTTGCTGCAGGTATCGCCGGCGGCCTCACTAACCTTTCCAAGATGCCGGCTTGTAACCTGATGCTGCTGGGGGCTCAGAGGAGAACCCTGTCCGGCTTCAGCAGCACGTCTCTGCTCCCTCACACCGGCTTCATCTACCACTGTGATGTTGTGCAGCTGTTACCACCTGTAAATGCCAGATATTTGCATATAAGTTTGTTTATTTATTAACTGAAGGCGGTGGGCTAATGACAATCATTCTTCTTCTTCAGGACCTTAGAAGGAAGGCGGCTCGTCTGGTGGCTGCCAAGTGCACCTTGGCTTCTCGAGTGGACAGTTTTCACGAGAGTTCAGATGGAAAGGTGGACATTTTAAAGGATCAGTGCAGCTAAATTTATCTGCAGCTGCACTTTATTGCAGTGAAAAAACATTTCAGGTTCAGTCTCCTATAAATGTATTTATAATGCTTGCAGCAAAGCTGATGAAAGCTTTTCATTTCTACAGGTTGGTTATGATCTAAAAGAAGAGATCGAGAGGAAGTTTGATAAATGGCAGGAGCCTCCACCGGTGAAGCAGGTCAAACCGCTGCCAGCTCCACTTGATGGACAGAGGAAGAAGAGAGGAGGAAGGAGGTATATCTGCTTCTTTACTATTACCCTTATTCAGACCCATGGTACTCTTTAAAAAACAAACCGTAAAACCAGGTGTGTTTATTCACATCTTTATATACAGTACATTTAAATAAGTTCTTGAAACTAGTCATTTCAGGAAAATGGAAGAAAATATTCAGCAAGAACAGGACGCGTTAGAGCAAAGACGAGCAGCACACACATTTAGAAAAGCAGCAGGTAAAAATATATGAAGCCTTATCACACAACGCTCATCTGTTTTTTTTTTTTTTTCCCCTGTAGGTATCGAAAGATGAAGGAGCGTCTCGGCCTGACTGAGATACGGAAACACGCCAACAGAATGACCTTCGCTGAGGTTTGTGGAGATTTTCTCAGCTGTCTGTTTAGACTTGGATAATGTGGCATCATTAACTTTCTCTAATAAAAAGTAACCCATCAGGCTTCAGCATCTAATATCAAACCTAATACCAATCTAATAATCTAACAATCTAAAAATCTAATCCAATACCAAATGTAAACAAATGACTTGTTGGCGATTGTCATTTGTTACAAATTATGCCGTAGACTTTTGGAGGTGAATGGTATTTAGTTTTTCTTTTTTAATCATAGATGATACACACAGAATTCAAATGAAAAGCATAGAAAAATAGCTCATTTTGATAGCTGTTGTGCCTTTAAAAATTATTTAAATGGACTGCATTGTTTTGGGTTCGTTTAGTGAATTTTCCCGACATGCAATAATTAATGAAGCTCTTCATTCAATTCAACCTTTTATTTAAACAGATAAGTCACATTGAGCCCCGAAGACTCATTTACAAGTGAGCTCTGTATGTTCAGACAATAAAAAGTGGTGAAAAATAATGCATAGGGTTTGGAGACAAAAAAAATTCCTAACACGCTCTTAATCTTTGATTGAAGGTCAACAACGTGGTAATGAAAAAAATATTGCACACTAGCACATAATGATGCATAAGATGTGGGGTTTTGAGCTTGTTGTGCTGTAGTGACACTAATGAGGCTCACTGACGTTGCAGATCGAAGATGACGCCTATCAGGAGGATCTGGGCTTCAGTCTGGGTCAGCTGGGGAAGAGCGGCAGTGGCAGAGTCCGGCAGGCTCAGGTCAACGAGGCCACCAAGGCGAGGATCTCCAAATCACTGCAGGTAGACGCTGACAGAGCGCTTCTTTTTTCTCTCTCCACCTCCCAAGTCTTTTTTTTTTTTCCTTCACCATCTTCAATGCTGTCCCTTCTGTCATTCACGACAGAGAACGTTGCAGAAGCAGAGCATGACGTACGGAGGAAAGTCCACAGTCAGAGATCGCTCCTCAGGAACCAGCTCCAGTGTAGCTTTCACTCCTCTTCAGGCAAGAACCAGTTCAGCAGGAGAGCGTTAACAGTTAGGTTTTTATCGTCATCTCACCGTTTACCTGCTCTCGTCTGCAGGGCCTGGAGATCGTGAACCCACAGGCTGCAGAGAAGAAGGTGGCTGAAGCCAACCAGAAATATTTCTCCAACATGGCCGAGTTCCTCAAAGTGAAAAAGGAATCCAAGATGTGAAACATCGAGCATGCAGATCCTGCATTGCAACATATTTCATGTCCCGTTGTGCTTTACCTTGTATTTTATATTTCTCCATTTGAATTAAAAGTAATTAAACTCCACTCTAGAAGAGAACTATTTAAACATTAATTTTTGAACAGACCTAAATTTTTTTTAAATAAATCTTTATCCCAAACAACAGTTTACACCACACACACTGATGTGTATTTCTTAAAAGTATTTATTGAAATTTTACAATTTTTTTTTTAGTCCCATTTTTTTAAGAACATCTCCCATGCAGAACTGTGACGAGGGGGGAAATGGTTGAGATTCACATTTTTGCTTTCTCCTGACCGTCCCCTTTCTGAAAATCTGAAGACCCCAAAAAATATAATCTCTAAAATGCAGCTCTCAGGACTGTACATCTTTATTTATCCACATCAAAACCTTTGAAATTGATCCCACTCACTAATGAGATCTGGATTTATTTTGACTGAATCGTAAAAAATAAATAAATCGAGATGCAAAAGATAAATTTCAACACATCGAGTTCGACCTGCCACCTGAATTTTAGCCTTTTGTTTAAACTCTACATGTAAACAGTTGTATCAGTGTACATTCACCTTTAGAGGGACTTCACTTAAATATCAGGTGGTAAATTGAACAGGGTGCTCTTGACTGTAACAGAAATAAACCTAAAGGTGGGGGAACTGACTCAGGAAGGTTTTTAATCCAACAGGGCATATTTTGCAACAGGTGATTCATGTAGAGCTACATTCACTGCACTGCGTGGCCTTTCTGCAGAGAACAAGAATTTCTCAACGATGTAAATGGTCAAACATCAAGTAGATCGATTCCTCCAAACCCTAATAAAATTTATTTTACAAGTTTATTAAGTAGTCACAAACATGGAGGCGCCATAATATTTGACAGGTTTAACTTAAAAACATTTTATTTGTAAAGAGAGGGACTCGGAGACCAGTTCAATTGCATAGCAATTTAATCCATGTCCAATAAGGACTCTTTCCCTGTCACAGGGAGAGGCCCTGTGGTCACTCTCAATCACGTGTTATTCGACCAAGACAAATATCAATAAAACTATTGATAACTGCTCACTATCTTCAATAGTGACCATATTCAACAGGCATTGTAGGGTCTTAAAAGAAGCCGCTCCTACACACCATGACTAAATGTCCACTGGACATCGCCATCCTAAACCACGTTACAGAAAATACAGGATGGGCACCTTAAATCCAAAGTTTGTTTTGTGTCGAAGGCTTCCAGGCTCATGTTGGATGTGTGGTAGAGAATCATGTTGAAACAGAAAAATAAAGGAAAAAACAAAAAAAACATGCATGGGGTAGGCTTTCCTAATGCCACATACTGAGTGTGCACACAGACAGGCACAAACGCAGATCTCCAACGAGAGCCTTCCCAGCTCGTGCAGCGCAGTGCGTTTGATCAGACCCACGGGGCGTTTTTATCAAAAAGCAAAGCACTACACGAGGAGCTTGGGCTTCGCATTGAGATGCAGCCTATACAGACACCAGTCTCCACTCCAGGAGAGGGTTTCTACTACACATCACAATCTCTATCCACAGTTTTGGCGTTCAGTCTCGGAATGTCAACAGCAGCACGGTTTTGTCTTTTTCTCTGTCCTTTCGTGTCCCCTCAGTGCGTCACTGCAAGTCTCTGTCTTCGAGGTACCTGTACTCGAAGGTGAACCCCTCCTTCTTCCTCTGGCCCCATTTCTCATAGTCAAAGTAAATGTAAGTGCCCTGTGGGGGACAGAAGGGTGATAAAGAAACATAAACATAATAATTTTAAAAAAATCATGAAATCTTAGTTCTTCACTGTGAAGAAGCTGCACCTGTTCAAATTCATCCGTGATAGTCTTGGGTTCCTCGTGCCTCTGAAACCACATCATGTACTTTGTATGAAACCTCCATGACTGTTTCTTTAGAGCCTTGGCAGACAAATACTGAGCCTTAGTGCCCTAGGAGAGAAAGAGGATCAAAACAAATTCACAAACGTGAAGGAAAAAAAATCAGCTAATGAGGTTAATTATTACCTCCAGGTAGTAGAAGATGAAGAAGAGCGTTTCTGTGGACAGTCTCTGGTAGAACTCTATGGTGTCAGAGTGGTGGGTTGGTACTTGATGGTGGTAGGGCAAAGTGGGACATGGATTCCTCATCAGGTATTGCCTTTAAAAAATAAAATAAATAAAAAAAATCTGAAAATTTTTATCACCAAACATTTTCTCCTTCCTATACTGAAAAATCATTTTGGCGTACAAAATACGTCTAACTATCAAAAAAATAAAACCACACAAAAATTAGCTTTCAATTATTTTAAAGTTGAATTTGTGTCAGCAGTGGGATCTTGACCTCAACTTTAGACTTCCATGAAGAGTATGTCAGACAAGTCTAAACTGAAAGCTGCGAGCTGCTCACCTGATCCTCTCAGAGTCAGACGGGTGAGGCATGTGGTTCCACACAGAGTCCTGCATCGCCTGCTGGTACAGCTGCTCTTTGGGGAGAGGGGTTGGACCCAGCGGACAGACCCCGAGTAAAGGAGGGATACTGACCTCCGACACGGACGGCTGAGGAGCAGCGGGCGTACCGGGCGCTGCTGACGAACCAGAGAAGATATCTGCAGGACGAGGAAAATGGTTCAACGGTCACACAGGAAACCATAAGAGCACCTCACAGCCAGGCTCAGAGTCAGAACGCCTTCTATTGTCATTGTATCATAAAAACAACAAAAATATGAGTGCAGCTCCTGTAAGGTGCCTATGATAAAAACATATATTCATACAATTCACACAATAAAAGTAGAATAAAACTATTACCGTCCATAAGTGGGTATTAACATAGTTCAATAAAATGACACTACATTAAAAATGGGTAATTGATATCCCGGGTTGATATTTGATTTAGCAGCATTTAGGATTCTAATGGTAGAAACTACTTTTTTCCTGTCTGTTCTACATTTTGAAGACCTGAACATTCTGCCTGAAGGCAGCAGCTGCTGCTCAGGGTGGGAAGTGCCAGAAGATTCTCTGAGTTCTGCTGAGGCAATGCAACCAAGCGATGCCCTCCAACAAGAGCTAAGGGCAGCTGATAATCCTTTCTGCAGTCCTGTTTACCCTTTGCCAGTTCCTCCTGTCAAGCAGCAAACCACACAGTGACACAGTAGATCACCACAGATTCTATGGTGGCCCAATAGAAAAACATCAGCGGCTTCCCCCGAAGGTGGCTCCTCCACAACACCCGTACAAAGTGGAGTCTCTGCTTTGCCTTTTTGATCAGTGCTGATGTATTGGTGGTCCAAGTGAGGTCCTCAGTAATGAGGACTCCCAGAAACTTGAAGGCCACCCTTTCCACACATGTCCCATTGATGATCTCTGCTTTCTGAAATCTATGACCGTCTCTTTGGTCTTGGAAGTATTCAGCTCCAGAGTTTTCTCTGCCGACACCTGTATTTCCTCTCTATAAGCTAACTCATCATCCCTGTGATCAGCCCGATCACAGTGGTGTCGCCGGTGAACTTAAGAGTTCGAGTGGTGGATGGGAACAGAATCATGCATGTAAAGGGTATACAGAAGAGGGCTCAACACACAGCCCTGGGGAGAGCCAGTGCTGATCGTCAGAGTGGAACTGACCCACTTTGACAACCTGTGGTTGTTTGGTCAAAAAAAAAATCTTTGATCCAGTAACAGATGGAGGGGAGGGGTCATTCTACACATCGTAGAGTTTCTCCACCAGGATGTTGGGCATGATGGTGTTAAAAGCCGAGCTGTAATCAACGAACAGCGTCCAACATGTCCCCGAGAGCTCCAGATGGTGCAGGGCTGTGCAGAGAGCAGTGGCGACGATGAATTCTATGGACTGAGATGTATTAAAAATCCCAGTTAGGACTCCTGTCAGCTGATCTGCACATGCGTGAAGCAACTGCCCAGAACACCATCTGGCCCAACAGCTTTTTGAAGGCTCACAGCCTTCAGAACACACTTCAGCTGGTGATCCTGGAGCACGGGAGGTAGAGGACTGGAGAATCATTGAAACACCAACGATGTGGCAGGTCTTGGTGATTCAAAGCAAGAGAAGAAGAGATTAGGTTCTTCTGCTATGCATCCGCATTGACTGCAACTGGCAAGTTGACAAAGTAGTTCGCCAGGTGGTGAATCCCTTGCCACACCCTAAGCGAGTCGTCGTCCTCCAGATGTGATTCCACTTTCCTCCTGTGCGCCTCCTTCGCTGCGTGACGCCTCTCCTTAGATCAGATCTTGCTGTGCTGTACAGAACTCTGTCACATGACTTAAAGGCAGAGTTCCAGGCCCTCAAGAGTGCCTTCACCACTAAGGTCATCTCAAGATTTTGGTTAGGACAAACCAGAATCTTTCTGTCCACTGTGACAGCATCTACAGTATCTGATGCATGACAGCATCTGTTCGCTCATGTCGTTCCAGGTTGTCAAATATAGTCCACTCTGTAATCTGGAAGCAGTCCTGCAAGTGATTAAGTGCTCCCTCAGGCCAGGTATTTAGTCTTAACCAGTGGCTTAGTTTTCCTCCAGTGTGGGGTATATGCAGGTACAAAGAGCAGGGAGAGATGGTCAGACAAGTTCAGGTAAGGGAGGAGGACAGTCTTATAGGCCCGCTTCAGGGTGGAATAAACATGATCACATCTGGTTGGGCAATATATGTACTGCACTAACCATTTTAATCCAACAAGCCATTTAATTTTTTAAACTCTGAACACTGAAACAACACAGGTATTCCTGACTAACTAGTCCTCATGTTTCATTGAAATGTAAAAATCTAATCAACTGAAATGCCTTAAACACCATAATACAATAACTCTACCACAGCTGTCAATGACATACTGATGTTTGGCGTTTACTTAAGAAATGCTGTGCTGTGGACACTAAGAAACTTTAAATTATTAAAAGTTTACAGGGTGACAATTGTTTTAGAAGTGTGGACATTTTGCCTGACCGTTCAGACCTCTCTCGGTCACATGAAGGTTGGGAATCTCTCCATCTAGACCCGATCCGAGTGCTGCTCTCTCAGCCATCACCTTCAGGGAACTGAGGCCTTTAGGAGCCTGAGGAGGACATGATGGGAACATTATAAAAGGCATGTATGAAAATACTAAGACAAATAAACATTCAGGTGTTCAAAAAGAAGAAATACTAAAGCATAAAACTCACAACAAATGACAATAAAACCAAATATTTACAAATTAGTACTTAAGCTTCATTAAAACACATGATCTGTCACAGTTACAGCTTATTTTCGGAGCAACAGCTCCATACATTGTGTCACAATCACAAGCCATCTCAATTTCTAATTATCTCAGTTTCAAACAGTAATAAGCTCAAAATTGTCAAAAATTAAATGCTCACTGCAGAAGAAATGATTCCATGCTAGTTAAATATAATTTATTTAGAATTTATACACCACAAGTGACTGCTGCCTTATGTATGCTTGTAGAAAAAACAAACAAACTAGGAGTTACTGTTTATAAAGAGAAAAGTATTTTGGCATGTTTCCTAGCTCTGTGTGCTGTTGCATAACTACTCTTTTTCATTTGATGTAAATTTGGCTAAAAACAGAAGTCTGTGGGCAGCTTGAAATATATATCTTTAAAGTGATACTTAAAGTTGAACATATAAATACCTTTCAGTAATGTACCAAAGAAAAGTACTAGAAACCACACGCCAGATGAGTCACTAATTAAAATATAAATAAAACATGACTGCAAGTTTGTTAATACTTTTCTCACTGCAAATATTTTGGCTTTTTATGGCAGAAAAGACAGGTAAAATTGACATCTTGAAAATTACTGCATTTAGATGAGCTGAACGAAGGATTCCTGTACTTTGCTGTCCTGCTCACTGCTGTGGCTTTAATGGGACTGATCAGTCGTTAGCAAAATTAGCCTCAGCTGTGATTATCCTGCTGAGACAAGTTGAAATGTCTGGTGTAGAAAAGTCTATCAGTTTCTCCTGACAATAATTAGGACAGAAAATGAACAAAATCAATGACAGATTGATCTTCTTACAACCACAGCTCTAATGGCAACAACTTGGAGCATCAAGGCAGATGTCCCATTACTGTATAATTACTCTCAAAGCATTTTGTTCAACATCTCAAGCAGCTTGAGCCCGTCTGATGTTAAATCTCTCCCTACTCTAAATTAAAGAGGCTGCTGCTACACCTGGCATTAATCTGACTGGGTCACATGACCAGCTTGGCTCACCTCAAGGCCTTCAGAGGCCTGTGGATAAGAGTGGGGCCCATTCAGAAGACTCCCTCCACTGGGTGTACTGTCTGAGAACGAGGGGGATGGAGAACTGGGGGGCAGGGTGATGGAGCTGATTAAACTGGGACCGTTGTCCATCCTGCACAAGATAAGTGTTAACTTGACAAAATTAGAAACCACCAAAAAAACAAAACAAAAACAAAAAGAAACCAGATGTGAAGTCCCAGGTGTTAAAACAGAGGAAAGAAATTGACTTACGGCTGGCTGGTTGAGGAGCTGAGGGATGAGGGTTGGCTGTTTTGTGACTGGTTTGGCGTGCTTAAAGATAACTCTGTGGAGCTCTCTGCCACTACAGCACTGTAACCTGAGGGCAGAGGTTAGGAGTACCGGGTATTTATGTAAAATAAAACTCACAATAAAGAAACACAAAAATCACAAAAAGACATTGACTCACTTGTGCTTCCATTTTGCTTCAGTCCACTTGGTGGTCTAGCAGGAGCAGCATTCACTCCTACTGGTCCAACCCCACCAACACTTCCTCCGTTGCCAACCATCAAACCAACTACTCCAGTTGCGGTGCTGGCAGAAGTAGGGGGCATCTGAGAGGTAGCAGGGGACACACCTTGCCCAGGGACCAAACTCAAAATACTCCCACTCAGAGAATTTTGTGCCAGGTTGGAACTTAACAAACTAAGCCCTGACCCCGCGCCGTTGGTGGTGATTCCACTTGACCCTGAGGTGGGGATGGAAGTGCTGCTCTCTGTTAAAATGCTGGACTGCGTTGTGCAGCTCAGGCCCAAACCTCCAGATGCTGCTGCATGAGCATAAAGGGCAGACGTGGACCCTGAAATGAGGCCTGCCATTGTGTTTAAAGGAGTGGTGTGGCCAGTCAAGCCTAAACTTGACATTTGATTGGCACTGCTGGTCCCCGTTATGCCACCTTTTCTTAAATCCAGCCCCAGCCCCAGCCCCAAACTGGATGTGGCAGTGGGTCCGGAGATGGGCTGAGAGTTGAGAGCTGATGAAGTGGGTGTGCTGGGTGTGGTTAAAGAAGGGACAGTGGATGTTGGGAGAAGAGGGTTGCTGGGTGGGCTTGGGGTGTTGTTCGAGGGAACAGAGGGTTTAGTCTGAGGTGGCTGCTGTTGCTGCTGTGGTTGGTTTGATTGCTGAGACTGTTGCTGCTGTTGTGCAGACTGATGCTGATGTTGTTGTACTGCACTGCTGAAGCTTCCTATCAGAGTACTGCTCGTGGGAATCGTGAGAATGCCTCCAACAACACTCGCCATGGACACAAGGGAAGAGGATGAAGAAGACCCAGAGGTGGTGGAAGAAGAAAAGGAAGATTGTAAAGATGGGGTGCCATTCTTCACTGGCGACTGGAAATGAAACACAAAACAATCTCAAATAACTGTCCAAAAAGGCAATTACAGAAGTTCAGTGAAAAAAAAGCGAGCAAAGTTTTACAGATATCTACAGAATCCCATTTGTGCAGGAAATAGCAAAGTAAAATCAGAAATCTCCAACCGTGGCCCCACAGAGAAAGCTTGTTTCATTTCAGTGCAAAGAAGCCAACCAAACAAGCAAAACAAAAAAATACTCCAGCCAGTGTGAGTCTCCAGGAACAAGGGTGAAGCGTGCTGCACTACACTGGTTAACTACTGACACAGCACAGATGTGAGCCTCTCACCTGACTAACTTCACTGTCTGTCGACCGTCCCCTTTTCTTATCGTCCTCTGAGTTCTCCTATAGGAGGAGATACCTTGATATAACAATCCACCTTTGAAAAGTTGATTCAGCATACCAGCTAGTGGTATAGAAGAGTAAACTGAATTCATTTTAAGGTGGAAAATATGTGCAATATGTCAGGAAGTACTTTTTCTACTGAGCATCCCTATAAAACTTTGAAAAATGTTCAAACGCTAATAAAATTTGGAACTTACAGCGGTGCAAGTAGCTGGGGATGGAGGGATGGGTGAAGATGATGTGGTGGACGTGGGAGTGCTGCTCGAATGGAGGTACATTTCATCTTCCATGTTGCCCAGACCTGACGGAGAAGTTGCAACTAACGCTGCAGCTACAAAAGGAAAAACAAGAGAGGCTGTCAGGTGACATCGGCAAGCCCGAAGAAAGAAAAGCACATTTTTTATATATTTGTAGTCTTTTCTCACGGATGTCTTCCAGGTCTAAGTCGTCATAAAGGAACTCGTTCTCCTCAAAATCCGGGTCTTGAGAAGAATCAATGTAGTACTCAACATCATCCTTGATCTTTTGTATTGCATCCACCGGCACAGAATCATTGTCCAGCATTCGTAAAATGGTCTCTAACATGCGAATGTGGAATCTATGCCGCTCAATTAACCGCTTGAGCTCCTCGATGCGGTCTTGTTTCTACACAAGAAAAAAACAACAACATAAAAAACCTTTAATTTAGCACTAGAATAGAAACAAGCAGTATTGCGTGGTTGTAAAAGGTGGATGGGTTTACCTCCTTATCACCTTTCTTTTTTCGTGTCTGGACTGAAAGAGATTCTACCTCACTCTCAAATTGATCCACCTGCATATTTAGTGTGTCTATTGTATTCTGAAAATCAGGAGGAAGAGAAAAGCGCTAATGCAAACATGAGCATTGATTAAAAAACAACAACAACAACTGATTTTAGAGTTTTAAATCTTAAAATGTTTGTGGTTTCCTTCCCTTCTGATGACATTAGCATTTAAAATAAACATAGGATGACATAATGTTTTAAATAGATGTGAATATTTTACTGTTAGCCACTGTCCCGTCTCTTCCTTTTCCCTCTGAGCTGGATCCACCTTCTGAGCAAGCCCCAAGCCTTCTTTAGAGTACGCTTTTGTTTTTGTTTCACGCTCCACCACTTTGAACCGTTCCATTTGCTAAAAACAAAAAACAATCAGATAAGTCTCATTATTTTCCCCTTAAAAATCAAGGTCTTATTTTGATAATGGTAATTAAAATGGAGAGAGCGTAACAGCAGCCTATGAAAAAAAGCACTGCACCTGGTGTTTTTTTTTTTCTTCCTTCCCCCAAGAGCATTCAGTCCTTTCTTAACATTTCAGAAATGTGTTGGTGTCATTTGTGTTCCTTATTGTCAGAAAATCAATTACCGGTACGTTGGCAATACTGTATATATCATTCTAGCAACCATGAAATTGCAGGAAAAGCCATTCTCGCTGTATTTTCCTATCTCAAACAATTCTTGTGATATGTTTTAGATATAAATGACATGAGCAGTGGCAGAAAAGATCATTTATAATTTGAAAACTAAATGTTTCTGGTTAGTTTTATCACCCACATGCATTTTTTTTACCAGCTGTGTAGTAAGCGTGATGAGGTGGTGCTGAGCATACTATAATAAAGAAAAGACCAGCTCCATGAATGCATGCAAGGACAAAAGCTAAAAAAAAATAATAAATAAATAAAAGAAGTATATTCTAAACACCATACCGTCTCTATAAGTTTGCGGTTCTCAACTAGCTGCCTTTTGTCTTTGATTTCGTTTGAGGCCACCCACGTTTTAATTTGATCTCTCAATCGCTGGAAGAACACAGAAGATGAACATTAAAGCACAGTCCATTCTGCACACCAGCACTTATTTTGGTTAAAAAAAGGCTCTATCATCTTGTCTTACTTGTAGCTTTTTAATCTCTTTCTTGAGGTCAGCCTCATATTTTTCCTTCTGGTTTGCGTTGGCTGCATTGTGGAGCTGAAAAGCAAGATGCATAAGTAAAAACGTGTGGATCTGATGCTTTAGTTAGAAAATCCCATAAAAAAAACTGATGTGAAAGTCTCTTACCTTTTGCCAAATATCTTCAAACTGCTCTACACCCTCTGCTACTTTTTTCAAACATCTATCAATTTCACCTGCAGAGGTAGAAGATGTGGAAGAATTGCTCATATTAGATTTATAAATGGGAAAGTAACTAGGACTACAAGCTAGATAGAGTGACTTATCCTGGGCAACATGAACAGTTTCACACTTGTTTTACCTTGTAGTTTTCTCTTGTCAGCCATGGCTCTGACTACGACAATGTCCACATTCCGTCTGTCAAGAAGTCGGCTATGCAACAAAATAAACATGTGTAAATTCAGCGTTCAAGCGAGACAAATCTCCCACCAACAGCAGGAGCCGTACACCGGGCTGCAGCGACTGAAACTGACGTTAACTCCATCCAGCTGGACACTTGTCATAAGCAGCACAACTTAACACATCCGCTGCAGAACAAAAGTATTTTCGTCAAAAACACGTATATGAGAGCCTCCTGGTGGTTATATATGAACAACTTATATTATCCCGCTAATATCATCAATTGGTCCTGATATAGATGTCAGCTAAAATTAGCAGACTAGCAAGCTAACGTTAACACTAGTCAGTTGTTCGTGCACTTCGCTCGGTTAGCAACCGGTCAAGCACCCTGAAAAATCATTGATGCTTTTAACATTCGTGCATCATTACTCTGGGGTCTAGCATAGTTTTTATGAGATGGTTTTACGTTGCGAAAGCCGCATAAAACCAGAATTCGTTCTAATCGACGGTATGCTAGCTAATATGGCTAACATGCTAACTAGCCGCTTAGCTAGCCAAATTAAGGAAAAAGGGAAACTGGGTCGAACCGACTGTCTACATTGATACTTGTGTACGACATTTACCTAGAGTATGGGATTTCGTTTATCTTATTTCAAATACAGCCACAACTACTTCCAGAAAGTCTTCTTTACTTCCAAAATGTTTTCTTTTCGTTAAGCTCGTTCACTGTAATGTAGCTGAAGATGGACGGTAGCTAAAATCCCACCTCCGCAATCAAACCCCGCCCATACATCTTTTCTAAGAGCCCTGATTGGGCAGGAGATACATCGATCACTCTCACATGAAGCTCGACTATTGGCTCAGCAGTCGTTAGAGTTTTGATTGAAGCGTAAAGGTCCCATTCCATTTTCTGTCTCATCTTTCTGCACAAAATATCTTTACGTGAGAATATTCATACATTTGCCATTTAGACAGAAAGATAATTTGTGAAATTATATCATTTTTTGCATTATAACTTTGTCTTCTGCTGTGACAAACCATCACATAATAATTAATAATAATTATATAATAATGGACCAAACCACATATAGAGAAGCTTGTTTTATTTTGCCTGAAACTAAAACATTGTATGTGAAGCTGAGCTATAACCAATCTAACAAAAACAACAAATACTGAAAAAACAAACGTGTTATATAGTGATGCTTTGTCTGATCATAATTTGTAATATGACATTCTGTTCCATATTGTAACTGTACTCAAAACTGTACACATAATTATGCATTTATCAGTATAAACTACAAAAAGTGAAAATTAAAAAAAAGCATATACAAGAGTACAAAGCAGATGCATTTACACAGATTAGATCAATTTGTAGTCTTAAAGTGAAACAAAAATAATGTAAAGCCTGACTCCATCGTCATCTCCATTATATTCAGGATGCTGATCAGTGCGACAGAGATGTTGGACTCGACATTTCTCCAAACTGTGTCTCTGGCAGAACAGAAACATCTGGTTCAACCTGAGAAAAAGAGGCAATTTTGTATACCTGAAAGGAATCACTCTACACTGTTAATTGTTTAAACGTTTAATCATTCTGTACTGTTGAACACGCAGCCTTGTGGACAACAACAGACTGAATTAGTCACTAACTTGTTGGTCTTTGTCCTTGTCTTGCCGAGGAATTCGGTGCCTCTTCTTCTTTGGTCCAGCTGGAGGCTGCAGAGCTGCAGAGGAACTTGACACACAATTTGGTTTTTCATCCTCAACCCCAGCAGAAGAATCTAAGTGGGCTCCAGACTCATCCTGAAACAAACGTCAGGAAATATTTTAAAAGCCAATGACTCTTAGCATGAATGGTTGAGGTTGTGCATGCTGGACCGAAGTGATGAATGTTCAAACAGCATTTATGTATGCTGAAAGACATATGAATGAAATCTATGCTTAACATGAGAACTGGACACCAATAAGAGCGACAGCCTTAAATAAACCAATCAATGAGCAATTTGCATTTTAAACCAATTCCACAAATAAAAGCAAAGGTATGAAAATCTGAGTCCTCTTCATTCAAAACAAAATTAAAATGTTTAATTATAAACAGAAATAGTGGGAGTGGTGGCGCAGAGGTTAAGAAGGTGGGCTTGTGATCGGAAGATGCCGGTTCAAGCCCTGGTACCGACAACATCAAGAATGTGGGTGGGATAAGTGAAGCAGTCACACCTGTCTCCACCCTCATC
>JARVGS010001283.1:15504258-15518311 GCA_031762315.1 Hypsolebias antenori
GCTGATTTTCCATTAGTAACTGTGTCAAATAATGAACTAGATGCAACAAAATGTTTGTTGAAACAGTTCAGGATCTCTTGCTTATTTAACACAGGATGTGATGGGAGGTCAGATGATTGGGGGATGCCTGAGAGAGATTTGATGGTTTTCCAGCAGAAGAGCTCAGTCAGTAAACGCATTTTAAGCACGCGCTTGTTGATCTGTATTTTTTGTTTTGAAGGTAAACTGGGCTGTAACTTATATATTAGTTATAGCACAACATTTAAAGTGTCCCTATGGTCAAATAATTTTCTTTTTTTTCTAGAGGTACCATGTTTTGTTGAGGCCTGTTTCATTATTATTATTTTATCAGTCAGTTTCTTTGTCATTCGCATCCACGTGGTGCATGTGGTGGAGCGAAATTTAACAATTCTATTGAGGAAAAATTAAAAGGAATTTATCAATTTTCATTAGTTGCTTTTCAGTTTTAAAAACTTTTGTCAGTTTCAGTTAATTCAGATCTTTGTGGGTTTTCTGAACAAATGATCAAAATACATCAAATATGCTTGACAGAGCGCAGGTGCTACACAAAAACACAAAATCCAAGTAGGGAGGGATAAAAATGAAGAAATCAAGTTAAGACTATTAAATAAACCTCCAATACTAAAATAACTTGTGTATCTAAAGGTTCAGTGCACATTTATAAAATTAAAACAGCTCTACGTCACAATAAAACAAAAAAAAAAGGAAGGAAAAAAGACAATTTGTTGTACCTTTTATTTTTTACACAGTAGTTTACTGGTACCATTGTAGTGTGGTTTTCCTTTCCTTTTGCTACAGCTGAGGCATCCATCTTCATCTCACATTAAAATAAATAAATTCAAACTAAGTACAGTTTCTGAAAGATGTGGCTCTGCAGTGGAACCCGTCTGAAACAAATCTCTTTCACCGTCAGTGCTCATTTTATGTGGAATACCGGTAGTAATTTTTCATATTTTTGGCAACTTTGCACAAAAAAGAAAGAAAGAAAAGAAAAAAAAATAAAAGCCTACAAATGGTCACTGTGATGCACAGAAACACACATACACACACACACACACACAAAAAATGGTTTAAATTTAGGCAAAAAGGCATGACTTTGCTGTGGCTTTACAACAAGTTGTTAAAAAAAATTACAGAAACAATTTCATTCAGCTTAATTTCACATGATCTGAACCGGCCACGCACAAAAGTTCTAATAAACCCAGAACTTGTCAGTGAGAAACTTGCTTGTGAAACATGAACTGTTGCGGTATGAGCGATTAACAGCAGGGCGGAGAAATAGATCATCTAAATCAGTCAGAGTTGAGAGCATCTCTCCCTCAAATCGCTAAACAACATAAAGTGCAGTAAACAACTGTTTATCCAACAATCTAACACACAACTCATCACTAGTAGTTTATGAACTGGATGTGAAGCAGATCAATCCCTGGACTCAAACTGACACATTTCTGAGTGTTTCAACTAGAATAATTTAAAGTTTAATTAGCGTTCTTTGTTTACTCCTCTTGTTGGGAGCGCGGCCGTTTCTGTTGTGTGCTTTGTCAAGTGGGAACCACTCACTGACACCACAGATGAGCAAAAGGTAAATTAAAATACAAAACTTATGGTTACAAAAGCTACCAGCAGGACCAACTTCAACGTTAAACGCAGTCTTTGAGTCAACGAGGAACACAAACACTTTTCAAGTCAGTGCACTGGCATGGTCAGCGCCGCCGCCCGACACCTCCGTTCATCAACATGCAGTAAAACAGTAGCTCGTACAAAAAAAAAAAAAAAAAAGGTAAATAATAAAATAATTTCTGTGTTTCATAAACAAATATGCTAACGTCTATTTACAAAAATAAGTGTACATCGTAATGAGCTGCCTTTGTCATTTCATGAAACACAAACGGACAGATCTGGCTCGGAAGAAGTTCTTACAGATGAGACGTTGGGTGAACGTTTTGTGGACAAGAGTTCGTCGAAGATGACGTGACGTGCTGTAACTGCTCAGTCAGGTTATAATGCTCTCCCCTGCTAGACGCTCAAGCATGGTCAGAAACATGCTAACGTACATGTGCAGAGCTGAAACAAGCAGGAAGGGGCTTATTACGTCACCACTCCAATAAAAAATCCCGTGTAAATATTTTCTTCAAGACGTTTCAGTTCTTAAAGCCATACGAGAACTATAGGAACAAATCTCAATCTGAACCAGCTTGCCATTCGTCTCCACTAACAAACATCTTAGTGTTACATTGTGTCTTATGAAGGCAAAAATGAAGACGATTCATTTTAAATACTTTGAAAAACTTCATGAAGCTAAAAGCTGCTTGCTACCTTGCGTGAAACTATATTCACATTAATGCAGATAAATCCAAGAAAAACTGTTTCAAGGCTTTTTGATCCACACTAACTTTTCAGGAAGTCTTGTGAAAGTGGGCTAAGTGCTAAACAGCCCCAAGAAGAAGCTAAATACTGTCTCTGTTAGAAGCTTAAAACCAGCAGATGAACATTCGGCCATTTTTACAGATTCTAAACGCCTTAAATAAAAAAAGTGCACCAGCAGAAAAACTGTCACCTGAAAAAAACATTTTCAATCTTTCAAGAGTGTCAATTTGGAGTAAGTGGACCAAAAAAAAAAAAAAAGAATAAAAAGCCAAAAACAGCAATAGTGGTGTCCAAAAACTGATGAGCACTAGTGTGAATAAAGCCCGAAACACACCACAGTCCACTAAAACAAGACCAAAGGAGACAGAGAAGCTTTTTGTGCTCTGGTGTGTCGAGTTGTGTAACAGCAGCAGAATGCGTGACAGCAACAGAAGGTCGCAGCTTTTCAAAAGTCTGGTGGGCGAGTTGAACAGGAGGCCTCTGAACAGGAAGAGGAGGCGTCTGAGGAGTTAACTAAAGTAGTGAGGAGCAGGGATGAGGCAGAGGAGGGATGATGGAAGGAATCTAGGGTTGCTCCTCTTTCTTCTTCAGTGATATACGTTTCTTCCTGGCAGCAAGCATTTCATAGAAGGGATCCACACTAACCGCAGACCTGAAACACACAAATTAAAGCATAAAATAAAAAACAGAACAAATCTGACAAGTAGAAAGACAGACCTCAACCAAACAGATATTTTAGCCCACTTTGCACGTCTGCATTAGATTTCTATCAGTAACTTTTGTTTATGAGTGTCACGATGGGAAAACAGAGGCATTTAAAACCATATTCACGTAAATATGGATTTTAAGATACAGCCGTCATCTCTTCTTACTTGATGCTGTGGATCCACTCATCCTTCTCCTCCGGGGTGGGCGCAGAGATACGGTACACCATGTGGTTTCCTTCCACCACTCGCCCATCGGCCTCCGTCTTACACGCCTTGATGAGCTGGCCGCGGTTGTTCGGGATGTACAGCTCAAAGCAGTTCTGTTGGAGAAGGTTTGGATAAACTCTCACGTCGTGCACTCAGTCACAAAATCTACAAATAACATCTGAACCCAGCGTTCAGGAAACATCACAACTTACAGGCTTCCTTGGATCTTCCACTTCACGAATACTAAGGTTTTCTAAAGGGATGATGCCTCGTGGCTCCTTATCCTGTTAGTAAAAAAAAAAAAAAAAACATATTTTGTACATTTTACAAAAAAACTGCAACTTAAAACTTAATTAACAAGGGTTACCAAGAGTAGTAAAACAATGATAGTAAGTAACGATGTAAGGATGATAAATTACAACAAGATTTAATTTCCCTCTGGGATTAATAAAGTACTTTTGAATTGAATTGAATTAAATAACAAGCTAATAAACAGCGGCAAGCTGAACGGTGATGTAAAACAAAAAAATGTAGGGAAAGATGAGTAGTTCAAACTGTAAACCCAAATGCAATGGAGAAAGTTTTGAGAGCCTCTATGAAAACCAGAACAGTATCATTAAAAGATTTACAAGTGATTAAAGGAGATGCAACAAAATGTCCAAAACAGCGAAAGAACTTTAAGAATCCTTTAAGATCCTGCAGATCTCAGCAGCGCATGCATGAACCCAGTCAATCTTAGACTGCAGCTTACACCTAAGTTAAGAGTCAGAGGCTTTCCACTTTGTCTGTTAAATACAAATATAATTTTGTACCAATACTTTTTAATGTCTGCTGCCAGCTTCGCTACTAGAAAACATTTTGGAACCACTGGTTGTATTTTTGTCAGTGCCATCAGTGTAAATTACAGTCCTGTTGGGTCATCTTATCCAACAAAAATCTTTAGACTTTTTGTTTTAAACGGTTGCGTGAAATGTCCGTAAAGAGAAGCTCTTCTTTAAATTGCTTCTGGACAATTATTTAATAATAAATCAAACCAGGCATGACCCACAATGTGAGCAGCGTCACAGATCGAGAGGTGCCATGTTTAACTCAAGGGTGTTGATGTGGAGCACGGTGTATAAAATGTATCGGACGTCTCCTATTCTGAATCTCACAGATGTTTGATCGCACCAACCATCTATCATTACATCACACCACTAATTTATTCTGAACTGGATGAAAATCCACAAACTGCTCATCATTTTCTGATCATTTTTTGTAATACTAGTGCTTAGAGTATTTTTAGTTTAACATTGTTCTTAGTTCATACCTTAGATCTTATTACTGTTTTTCTTTACAATTTATATTTTTCTTGGATGTAACTGGGACCCTGTGTACACAATTGTTTTTCCACCACATGTGCCACGCGTGGTGCGTATGACAAATAAAGAAACTTTGACTTTGATGAATAAAGTATAAAACTAGCAAAGGAAACAAACTTGTGATGAAAATGTTCAGTGAGAAGAGATGAAGAGATTAACTTTTTTCTGTAGACTTTTGTACACAGACGTCTTACTGCAACCACAACCGTGTTGGTGCAGAGAGTCCTAAAAACGTTCTTGATAATAATAATAATAATGTCACACAATGTCATCAGCTGTATGTTTCCATACAATGACAAAATTAGTCTCTGTATTTAACCCATCCACCACCAGGTGGTGCAGTGGGCAGCTATTGAAAGCACCCTGGGGGGCAATTTGGGGATGAGGTGTGCTGCCCAGAGACACCACGAGGTCCCAAGCCAGCTGCCCTGCCTCTACACCCCCCACACTGCAGTTAGTGTAATTTCTACAAAAACTAAAGCTCTGGGATTTTTTTCTTTCTTTCCACCATTTATTTAGTTCCTCTCGCTGGGGACACCCCAGAAGTGTTAAAACAAATATGGAAAATAACAGGACTTCAACTATTTGAATGAATCTTATGGTTTCTTTTTTAAACAGGAAGCTATTTTAGTAATATGGACACATTTTTTATGTTCATTCCCCACTGAGAAATAAAGCCCAATAATGTTCAGTCAGGTCATCTGGACAGTTTCTTTTCTTTTCTTTTTTTGGATGAAGCACAAAAATTAAATAAATAAATAAGAAACTGTCCAGATGACCTGACTGAACATCATTGGATTTTATACCTGGATTATTGAACATGGACTTTGGTGTTTTTGAACCAGTTTGACATGTCTGTTGACGAGGGAGAGGGCGGGCACCAGAGGAGAGTGTGGGCTTCAGAGGCCATCTTAGCACCAAAATAACTGTTTTATCCCCCACTTTGGCGAATCTCAGTTTTGTCTGGCGTTTCCTCAGACTGATGAAGCCTTCTGGATGGAGGGCGAAACATCTCAGCACAAAAAAAGAAACTGTCCAGATGAACTGACTGAACATTGTTGGATTTTATACCTGGATTACTGAGCATGGACTTTGGTGTATAAGCTGGAAAGATGTCACTACCTTAATTAAAGCTATTTAATACAAATGAAGATACGTTGTAAACAACAAAATACTTGTTTGGTATTCTGAGGACTGTTTCATACCTAACATACTTACTGTTGTGTATTCAAAGTAATAAAGGCAGTTGTCTGTGAGAATGAACCATCGACGTTTCCAGGTTTTCACTCTTCCTCCTGAAAATAAATAAATAAATTCAAAACAGGACCGTAAGTGACCAAAGCTCAAAGCCAAGAGGACTGTTGGTTCAAAAATAACCACTGCTACTACAAAATAAATGACAAATTGCTTTTAAACACTCTTTCAGTACATACCTCCTGAGAAAACAAGCAGCGGCAGTAGAGGGTGGAAATTGCAGGGAGGAAGCAGAGACAAAAAGAAACAGAGGGTTTAGAGGGAGACAGAGAGGACAGAGATCGTTAGTGACACTGATCACAGGTCCCGTCATGCAGAAGAAAACAATCAGGTGTTGAGACTGCCACAGAGCAAAGCAGCAAGTGTGTCCTTCACCATCAAGCTGAGGTGATGATTTAACACCACCGCAGTGTGACGTGATTGTTCAAGTGGAGGCAAAGAGGCAGCAAACCTCAGAGACAGGACGACAAGATCATCAAAGCACAAAGAGAGATCAGTGCAGAACATGTCAATTCTGTTTACACCCCTGACATACACGGCCTGCTTTTATAAATTCAAAGATTGTATTAAATCAGATATAGCAGATATAAACAAGGCAAAAGGTCCAAAGATATCCATACCAGGATCTTACCGAGTTTAAGGAGCCAGCCCTCTCTGTCTGGGTTGAAGAAAGTGTGTGTTAGGTCGTTACCGTCGTCTTCTGGGATCTTAAAAGGCTCGTTTTTAATGCTTTCATAAAGGTTCTGAAAAATCAAACAGGACGAATACTTGAATGAGCCCCCCAGATGTTTTCAGGGATCTACAGTCACAAACAGCAAGAATTTGAACGTACTCTGAGCAGCTCCTCAGGCAGGTCACCCCCATCGTTGATGCCCCGGTTCATTGAGATGAAACGGTCCAATCCAGGTTTGTCCCGTACGTTCGGATTATGGAGGCTGGTGTTCAGCATAATTATAGCAAATGAAAGCACGTAACAAGTATCTGAACAGGAGGGAAAAAGACAAAAATAGGAAACAATTTAACTTCACACCACTGTTCATCCAACAAGGACTTTGTTTGAATTTTCTTTAGATTTTAGGTTGTAAACAGATTATGATTCATATTGTTGCACCACAGAGCAGATTATTGCAGCATAAAGGTTACAACAGAATGTGTGAATGCTCGTTTTAGACTGAAAGTGCTGAAGAACCTACGAAAAATTTTCACCTCTTTGTTTTTAATCTTTATTGATGTCATAAATCTGTCGTGGTCAACATAAATGGGTACTTTTGACACAAACAAACAAAAACAAGAACTCTCTTAAATGATAAAATGAAAACTGAGTTCTACAAAGTAATTTCAAATAAATGTGTGAAATGTGATTGTGCTATATAAATAAACTGAATTGCAAAAACACGTCTGAAATGTCTGTTCACTAGTAAATCAGTATTACTGGCAACATCACACCATGAAGACTTTACCAACTCAGACATAAGATGATCAAAAACCCAAGTCAGGGAACGAACTGAAAAGTATTTCCAAGGTGCTAATCATTCCAGGAGGTCTGTCAAATCCATCACCAAGACATGGAAGAAATAAGGAACATGTGTAACTCTACCAAGAGCAAGTTGTACTCACTAACTGTTACAGCCTCAGGCCTTTCTACTGGGACGTTTCCTTCTAGTAACAGCTCCAGCTGCTGGTTGGCTGCCTTCCTCTACTGGTGGCTCCCAACAAGGATTTTACAGCTAACCTGTCCACAGATGATTGGCTGGAGGAGACTTGGAGGAGACTGTTCCAACAGCTGCTGCCAGTGAGGAGGCCAGAGGAATGAGAGGGAGATTTTAAAAGCCATTCCTATCCTTCAGTCAGGGCTGCTGCGCGTCATGTGCAGTACGCCACTGAATGTTAGTTATGCTGACTTTGCTGTTGTGTGAGGTCGTCTTGATCTTGGTTCTGTGATGTTGAGACATTATTGCTGTGTCTGAGTACAAAGCAACAGACAGCCTTGTACTTAGAAAGTAAAAATAAATGACTTGTTTTTTTTAAACAATCCTTTGGGTTTTGTCATTTATGTTGCGCCCACAATGAGCTAGTGCGTAACACTGTGCAGGAAGGAGAATAATGAGAAAAGCCACCACCTGTGGGCACTCTGAGGGAGTTTACAAGCTTCAACAGGTGAGATAGGAGAGCATAGGACTACTATTGCCCAGGTTCTTCACCAGCCTACGCTTTATGGGAAAGTAGCAAAGAGAAAGCCACTGTTGAAGAAGGCTGAGTAAATCTCAACTGGAGTTTGCCAAATGGCACATGTAGGACTACCCGGTCCAGTGAATGAGAGCTCTGATGAGACCAAATCGAAGCTTTTTGGCCTTCAGACAAGACGCCGTGTTTGGCAGAAACTAAATATTGCCCATCACCGCAAACCGAACTCACCAACCCCACTGTGAAGCATGGTGGTGGCAGCATCATGCCATGGAGATGCTTCCTGGCAACTGCATCTGTAAGGCTCGTAAAGCCAGAGGGTAAAATGAAAGCTACACAATATAAAAAAAATCCTAGAAGATACTCTGACGTTGTCTGCAAAAGGACTACGGCTTGAGAAAAGATTTATTTTACAGCAAGACGACGACCCGCAGGCTTACAACAAAAACTCAACAGAAAGGTTTTAAAAACAAGAGGGTGAATGTTCTGGAGTGGACGAGTCAAAGTACAGACCTAAATCCAAAAATAAAATTGTAGCTCTACTTGGAAAGGGTCGTTCATATTCGATCCTCCTCACTCAGTCTGACAGAACTTCAACAGTTTTTTTTTTTTTTAAAGAAAAGAGGATTTACTGGTACATTTTAGAGTCCTGATGTGAAAGACGGACTGAGACTTAACCACAGACTCAGTGCTGTAACTGCAGCCAAAGGTACTTGAATAAAACATTTATGTAAAGGAGGTGAATATTTACACAGTGACTTATTTTAGTTTACAGTTTTATTTAACTGGCAGTATTTTGAAGAAAGATTTTCTTCGTAAAATGCCAATTTATATTGACCACAACTGATTTATGGCAGCTAAAAAAACATAAAACGTCCAAGGGGGTGAGTACTTTTTATAGGAACTGTAGATGGCAGCATCAGGGAAACAGACAGGTGTGTATCTGTTCCTACAGGACAAGTCTTCTGAAAGTGAGCTGCTGCTAAATAATGCAACAGTGTCTGTAAGAAAGGGGATTAACTTCAGAAGAATGAAGAGGTGGATTATAAAATGGTTTATTTGCTTTTTGTCCTTTTCAAAGAGAGAGTACCTGTTAAGTATTTACTTATTTATTTAATTTTGTAGAGGTGAAAAAAATTGCAACAAAAAAAAAGTAGAAAATAAACAAACTAGCTAAAAAAACTAATTAAATAATTGAATAAGTTTCAAGTCTTATAGTTCAACGTTGTGGCATTCCAGTGTGGATTTTCTTGCACTTCATTGGTGTCAGAACGTTTGAAATGTCCAAAAATAATGCTTGTCTGTGTGTGACACAAAAAGGACTGTAAAAATACTTAAAGTTGGACAATGATGCCATAGGATGGAGAAATAACAGTTTGCAAGGCTCTCCAAACCACATCCGTCTAATGTTTGAATTAAAGCAGAGTAGGCAGCGCATGTGAGGTAGTCACAAAGAGACGATATCTGTGGGTGATGAAGACGCCTGGTGTTTGATTACGAGTGTAATTCTAGACATTTGCTCTATTTTAATGAACCAACTTTCAAAGACAACAATAATATTATTAACTGCTGTGTGAACTATAAAAACCTATAAAATATTGTATCAATCTTGTGGTGGTGAAAGTAATACCTGAAAGATCTTTATTTTTTAAACAACTTGGATCAGTGACATGAGCGGTCACTGAAAAAAAACAAAAAACAAAACAAAAAAAAACTTAATGAAAGTTGCCTTTCAATTTTGTTTTCTTTTTCTGATTAAAATAGAAACGAAAGCTAATCATCAAACATTAACTAATGGAAATGTTTTATCTTTATCTGCCTGACCTCACAGTCATCCTTTATTACAAACATTTCTTACCATTACAAGTAAAAAAAATAAATTGATTAATTAAAAAAATTAAATGAAAGCCAAAACTTGTGCAATTTTAACACTTTAATTAAAAATCACACTTTATCCTTCTGTTTCAATGTCAGTTCTACATAAACCTGTAAAGTTTGTAAGTGTGCTAACGCTACCAAACTATATTTTCTTGAAACAAATAATAAACAGGCTGAAAGTAGCTGTGAGTAATTTCTGAGTGGAGACAAACAGTTTTACAGGCTGTGAGGGCACAGCTTTTGTAAGATTACTCTTCCCACTTTCACTTTGTTTTGATTTCACAGAACCCACAGAAATGAGAACTACATTAGGGCAAATAAAATTTGATTTAAAGAAACAGTGTGGGCACAAATTCCAGTCATACATATTTTGTGCTTGTGAGTAAATTTTGCACCTTATAAAACCAAAATGTTTGTGCATGCATTGATAAGAATACATGGGTGTGTAAAAAAGATGCACATTTGTAAAAAGTCATTACACACATTCCAAATTTAAAATTTTTTGACGGTCTGTTTACAGAGACAAAGCCAAAAACTGTGTAAAGCTCTGCACTCAAGTTCTCCAACTTGCACTGTGGCACCAGCGTTTCTGCAGTTCAGGTAGGCATTACTTTATGGTTAGTGGAACAAAAACAAAATCATTGTACTGATGTATAATTTTGAAAATCATGTTAAGTAGCGTGTAGATGGAGCCATCCTTCATCTACTCTTCCATTACCTGCAGATCAGTAAAGTGCCACCCAACATCTGTTCTCCAACTGGATTGTTAAATTTGTGATTTACATGACATTGACCAATCAGCTGAGAGGAAGAAACATCTCGTCATCATTTGTACCTGCAAGTTGAAACTCACACGTAAGTGTGGGAACTTGAGAACAGAGATTTACACATAGTTTTTTTTTTTTTTGCTTTGTATCCGTACACAGACCTTAACAAACACTATTTTTGTAACTTGTGTAATTATTTTTAACAAATACTATTTTTTTTACACACAAATTCTGTTCTATGCATGCACAGAGATGTACTTCTCAAACAGTTTGGTTTACAAGATACAAAATTTATTCACAACAACAAATTCTGATTTACAAGTCAAGTCAAATTTATTTATAAAGCACATTTAAACAGCGAGCACAAATGCAAATTAAATTACTGGAATTTGTGCCCATCAAACAGCTCACGTCTAATGAAGCCTGAGGGTCTAAATAATGTTGGAAACAAACTGCTGTTGATTAAAAAGTTATTCTGGTATTACTGACCCACACCGAAAAAAAACCCCAACTTGACTCTTTCTGCTTACCGGTGCTCTGGAAGACGCCGGGGTTGCAGTGACAGTACCTCTGGGCGAAGGCCTCCATCATTCTGTCAATCTTCTGCGCTTCACCAGGCAAACGAAAACTCCACAGGAACTGCCTTTAGTATATATAACAAAATAAATAAATAAAAAAAAAACACAGGACATGGTTTGGGTCAAGTCTAAAAAATGAAACCCAGTAAGCCAGGTAGTTACTCGGGCGGTTTTATCCTGATGCATAATTATTTCCTCCCAAACCCGAGAGAGAACAGGATTTTCCACTGGTGAGTATTTGGAAACTACCTGGATCCATCTAAACAGATCTCAGTTAAAAAACAGAAGCAGGTGAAGCTTACCTGAGGGCCTGGACCAGATTCAGATCTGTGAACTCGTGAAGGTCAACAAAAGCTTGAAGCACTTTGATGTTGAAGTCATCTCTGCAGAAAAAATAGATGAGTTAAAAACGAGTCGACTAGAGTATTAAACCATTATATAAACCATTTTTCACCTTTCTCCTAGGTAATCTCCTATAGCAGTCTTGTTGAGACCTTCTCCTTTGTACAAGAACTGTGCAATGTCTTCTGACGTGTGTCTGAGCAGCTCGTTCTCCACCAGGAACATAATACCCTGCAGAAAGCGGCCGTAAATAAGAAAAATATGACAGGAAACAGAACATTGTACTGTACACGCAACAAAAAAAAAAACCTCCCTTACCTTTTTTGGGTCCATGTTGAATTTCTTTCGTCCCATTGCCACATGCCTACTTTTCTGTAAAGTTTTACTAAAGAAAAGACAAAAGTCATTATCAGAACTCCTTACATCAAAACACAATTCTATTTATAAAGTTTGGTGAAAGTTAAATATCACTAAAATCTCTTCAAAACAAGAAACCAAATGTTGTTGCCACATAATGCCAACAACAAACAATCATGTTGAATTTTTCCATCTATGGTAAATGCTCTTAAATTTTGGGATTCTGGCCGACACTTTTAAAAGTGCACAAACAAATTACAATAAAACTAATTGTGTAGATTTAGAAAATAGTGTTAATGTTCAGGAAGAGAACGCTCATCGGACATTTATGGATAAATAAAAAGCAGACAAGTCAAATATTTTTTTAAATAAAGCTGACAAACTTCAAATAAGATAAACAATATGTCATCTAATTCAAAAAGGTAATTTTACCTGTTTAATAACAAAAACAAGAGCACCCTAAAATGAAGCAATAAATACTTTAAAGGAATAAAATAATTTGCCTTAAACCAACTGTTTTTATTACGATTTTCCACAATGTAATAAATAAATCTAAATTGGAGTTTTTACTCAAATGATGTCTGAATTTATTTTTGAGAAAAAAGCTTTGATTAAAAAACAAAACAAAATGTAGCATAAGGTCATAACTCCAGAAAGAAAGGTGAAAGCCCAAAATGTCAACAGTATGTTCAGCCTGTCAACATGATGATAGTTCCCACAAAGTTTCAATAAATTACTTTAAAATGTGAAAGTGGAGTTGAGCTGACAAAAACAAACAAACAAAAAACAAAAAAGAATAGACACATAGACAGGCGACTCATACATAACCTAATACGATTCTTCAGGCGCATACAAATTATTTAGTATATACAATTATATTTACCTGCCCTCGGTGCTACTCTCCAGTCCCTCTACTTCTAGAATAGCCTCTCTTAACTCCTCCCTGAGCCTCTGGATCTCCTGCAGAAGGACGCCCTTCCGCCTGCGGATGTCTTCCAGCTCAGAGCGCTCCTCTGGGCTCAGGTCTACAGGGACTGCAGAGGAATAGAAAATAGAAAGAGAATGGCTGCAACTCTGCTGCAAATCAAATAAAAAGGTCAGCTGTGTCCACACAACCCAAGCCAAAAGAAGACTTCACTGGTGATATAAAAATGGAAATTGTTTATCAGATCATACCTCTTACAGTAAAATGGCTGTAATACTTCAAATTGATTTTTTTTTTAAAAACACATCACAGATTTTCCTGATGCATGCAGGGGTGGTTGAGTCAGTTTCTTTGGAACTGGACAATTCGAGAATATTTACTGAATGGTAAATGTTGATTAGTTAAAAGTTAACCACAAAATTACTCCTGCAAACCAGAGGTTGTGTCAAGCAGTAAGCCATCTCCTGAAACTTTGTCTGACAACAGAAGCTGGATGAATTACTGGGAACTGCTTCATAAGCACTACCCTCCATTCAAGTTCTGTTTTTAACATTACTGTTTGCTTAGACTTACTAATCTAAATAAAAAGGAAACGACACATAAAATACTTTATTAGATGAACCACAGTTACAACCTGCAGTCCCAAACTCTGAACACACAATTTTCAGTTTAATTTCCATTATTTGATCACAGACAGATTACCGGTAATCTAACAACTGCAAGCAAGTTTAAAATGTCATATAGTTTGCTTGAACTAATTATTGCAAAGCAATATTTTTTTATTTCATCAGCAAGACTTCTAGAAGAGTAAACAGAAAAACGAGAAATAAAAGCTTGCCGGTACACCAGCAGAAAATATTTCAAATTAAATCAGTAGCTTCTCTAAAATTTTTGCTGATGCAATTTTTGATTCTTTATGAAACTGTGTTACAACTGAGAGCATTTTACGGAGATTTTTTTTTTTTTTTTATGTTGGCTTGCTCGGTCAGTCTATCAAATTACTAAATTAAACAAAAATACTTAGGTGTAAACATTGTTAGCATACTTCAGAAGTGGGTTAAGCTACAGGCACATAGCATGCCTTTATTTACCAATTAATTGAAAA
>JARVGS010001283.1:15522065-15536683 GCA_031762315.1 Hypsolebias antenori
GGTAGAAAAATCTAAAAAAGCTAAGTCTGGTCCTCTGGACATTCAAAAAACAAAACAAAGCAAAAAAAAAAAAAAAAAATTGAAAACTGTCATTTGTCTTTCATCCGAAGACAAAACGTTTGCACTTTTTTTTTTTTGAATATCCAGAGGACCAGACTTAACTTTTTTTTATTTTTCTACCTGGATTATTGAGCATGCACCAGGAAAGGTTTACATACTTTTGCCACTCACAAATATGTAATTCTGGATCATTTTCCTCACAAAATAATGACCAAGTATAAAATATTGTCTTATTTGTTTAAATGAGTTCTATTTATCTACTTTTGTGACTTGTGCAAATGTCTGATGATGTTTTAAGTCATGTTTATGCAGAAATATGGAAAATTCTAAAGGGTTCATAAACTTTTAAGCACCATGTACTGGACCAGAACTAGTTTATAGCTTACAATTATTGTTCAGAATAAAGTCTGAGGAGTTTAAAATTTGTTTTAGTCAATTTTACTGCCTGAATTACCGTATATCTTAACAGTTGAAGCGGCCAACTCTGGTAGTGACCAAAACAACAACATACAAACAGGAGATCTAAATTATGGTTGTTTTTTGGATTTGCCCTTAGCGACGGGATGAGATGATCATCTACTCGGCAGAGACTCAGAGTAAAGCCGTTCGTTGAGGTGGTTCGGACATCTGGTAAGGATGCTCCCTGGACGCCTCTCTGGGAAGGTGTTTTGGGGTTGTCCAACTGGAAGGAGACGCTGGGGAAACTACGGGCTGGCCTGGGAATGCCATGGAGTCCTTCCAGAAGAGCTGGCTGAAAAAAAGAGATGTGTGGGCCTCCCTGCTCAAGCTGCTGCCCCACGATCAAACTCGGGAACAAGTGGAAGATAGTGGATGGATCGAGACACTGGATGGTCGTTGTAGTAAAAGAAGATAAACATATTTAGAAACAAGATTTTGTAAAGCAAGTCATTTACACACAGTTATGATGAATTCTTTCACTCCAGGACAAACTTAAGATACATTTATTTGAAACCAGATATAACTATTATTGGTACACTGTGTATGTACACATTTTCAATGATTTAGTCATAATTATCATTTCATTACAGGCAGTTCACTACAGGCAGGTTTCATGGCAGGAGTACTACCCCGACACTGTTCATAGCAAATTGGTCTACAACACCATGGTCCCAGCTAAGACCACTGACAACGCTGGTCTAGGAAGGTAAACTGTCATAATGAGGCTCTTCAACATCAAGAGTAAGCATCTGGGGGGAAAAAAAATCCCATTCTAAATGAGTATATATGGTTTTCTATTTACGGTAGTAATATTACAAGCTCAGACTCAACATGTAATCACATTTTGTAGCTGTGTCATAGTGATAAACTAGCATTGTGCGCTTTTAAGAGAAAACAACAAGGCAAAAGCAGAAAAAAATAACTAAACGGTAGTTTTACTCCATTTTCTGCAATCGGGTTTAAACAGTTCATGATAAACAGCCAGAATTTACAGGCTCATTATACAAAGGCATTGATTTGAAAAACACAGTATGCTGATGATGATCCAAGCAGTTGGCACATAAATTTACTCTGCAATTTATTGCACATGCTGATGACTTAGTCCAGAGTGTTTTAGCAAGGTGTATAATTCTGCTGTTTTGATTTTATTCATCTTTTGGAAGTACTGTTAATCTCACTAAAGTAAAATAAACCTGCCAGTTTAACAGACAGGCTTTGCAGCTGGTTTCTCTCTCACAGTGCACAAGTTGTTTTGTTTTACTCCATCATATTAAATGATTGATCATCAGTCAGATGAGACAGAAGAGCATTATTTTATTTTAGTGTTGTCTCGTAGTTTCTTCTAAATGTGTTTGTAAACTGTCAGTCCTGCCTTTCAACAAGCACAAGTGTTCAAAACGCAACAATAAATAAAAGTAACGTGATTTGTTTATTAATTCATGTATCAAGAACTAGCTAGCATAGTAGCTAGTGCATCCACTGTGACACAAAACCAATCTGTTATTCTGAGATTAGTTGGTAATTTGTGATGTTCTATGTTTAAGTTCAGTTTTCGTGCACATCCTTCTACATAAATGTGGCTTATTTGTTTTTGGACATAAAGCTGACGGCTAAGGCAGTGAAGTTGATTATCTCTCTCCCCGGCTGTGACAAAGAAGCTTGCATTGTTCAGAGCATTTTTATGTTCAGTATGTTGCAAAAAAAACCAGTGTATCACTGATATCAGCAGCAGCGTGCATCCACTGGCTATAACCAAGCAGGCAGAATGCAAATGTGTCAGTAATAATTAACATTCAGTCCTGAAAACGTTTGTTTTTGCTTCCCTACACCGATTTTCATACAGTATTTCCTCCACTGGTGAACAGTGAACAAGTGCTAAAAAAAGTGTAAAATTACAAGAACAGCTTCGCTTTACGTGTCTGATGTAATCTTATCGTTGGACGGAGATTAAGAAAGAACGGGCAAAGGTACAGCTGTACCTGTAGCAGTGTCAGATAAGGCATTCCTCTGAAGGACTGAAGATTTTATCCTCAATTAGAACAGTGGAGGAGGTGAGGCTTCAGATAAGGGACGGAGGATAACTTTCACCAATAGCTTTCTTGGAATTTAATCATCTTATCATCAATGTAAGGCAAAGATCAGTGCTTCTCTGCATGCATACTACCTTCTATACATCCAATGCATGCACAATCTGCACAAAAAACCAAAACATTCATTTTCCCTCTTATTATCCAAGGCTGTGCATTTTTTTCATGCTTCTCAGAGTAAGCAGAGCATGCTCCAACGGCTGTGCAATGAAGCGCATTTTTCATTCATTTTCAGATTTACTATTAATCCCTGCAGTCGTTTTCCAATGGTGCGTGGCTCGGTTTCATGATTCCCTTTAAAAAAGCGGCTTCCTGCAATCCAGGC
The DNA here is from genome assembly GCA_031762315.1 of Hypsolebias antenori. Classification (NCBI taxonomy): domain Eukaryota; kingdom Metazoa; phylum Chordata; class Actinopteri; order Cyprinodontiformes; family Rivulidae; genus Hypsolebias; species Hypsolebias antenori. Next base: position 15,524,997 of record JARVGS010001283.1, read on the forward strand.
TAATTTAAGTGTCTCAGACACTTCCCTGGCTCTCTGATAAAAGTATACTTTGCAAAAGAGACAAAATAATTCAGCAGAGTTTAGATATGTCAGTCAACTCAACCAGCTTCTGATTAAAGTCTGGTCAGCTTCACTCCAGAGTCTCCAACAATGAGACGGGCCAGGGATGGATGAACCTGCAAAATAATCAGAGATCAATACTTAACTAACATTACAGCGTTAATTTGAGGAAAAATCATATTATATTAAATCACCTAAAGTAACAACTAATGGTAACCAGTAAATTCAGAACTAAATACTGTCGTTTTATCTGACCTGTGCTTGAAGAGGCCCGTAGGGCACGAGTTCTCCATCCACAGTGAGTGTTCCCTTTGAAGACAGCGGCTGTAGCCGGAAGGCCTTGCAGGTGACATGGCTGACGTACGGCGAGTTGACGGAGTGGTGGGTTCCTCGCTCCATGGCAAAGAACAGTCTCAGCAAGGTGGCTCTGGAGATGCCCGCCCGCACAAAGGTCAGGTGGATTAAGCCATCGTCAAACCTGGCCTGGGGTGCGGCGTGGAGGTCGGCGCCGAGATGAGTCTGATAAAGGGCCAAGACCAGGACAAAGTCTCCTTCGATGGTGACCCAGTCTCTGTTGGGAATGGGTTGGTCGAGAGGGGGTAGCAAGTCATCCCTTGGTGCATCAAAAGGCAGCGAGATGAATGGACGGGTCTTAAGCAGTCCTGCTGGTTCTGTGAGGTCAAAGTTAAAAGATGAGGACGGTGTGCGTAAAGAGGGAGAGGGGGAGCTGGAATTTGGGGTGTTTGGGCGGGGGGCGAGGTAGAAGGCTGAGCGTGGGGATGCACAGGAAGGAGAAGAGGGCGGTGTGGGAGACAAAGAGAGAGAAGGGAGTTTAGGGGGGAGGGAGTTGGAGTTGGAGTGGTGGAGGAGTGAGAGGGGCCTCGGACGGGAGGCGTGTTGGTTTTGGTCCAGAGCCTTCTGCTTGGAATTGAAAGGAGAAGGACGAACCGGAGAGGAGATGGTGAGCGCTCTTTCACGAGCCACATCCAGAGGGTACGAATCTTTGTGGAAGTAGGTTTCATTCAGATCCATCTCCTCCAGCCCGTATGAGGAGCCAGAATCTGTGTCCACCTTTTGACTGAGAGGCCGGCTGATCAGAGCGTCGGCGATCTGACTCGAAGGGGCCGAGTTCTTTCTTACTGCCTCTCTGGTTTCTTGAAGCCTGTCCTGGCAGGCGATGCGACCCCCCGACTCTTCATCCGCCTCTTGTCCCATATCGACTCCATCACGCTCTCCCAGCTCCCTCGCATGCAACACTCCATCTCCCTCCACAGAACCACCACTGCCTTCCCCATCTTTCCCCCTGTCATCCTCCTCCATCTCGCAGGAGTCTTGCTCTGTCGTCTCCTCATCTTCCCTTTCATCGTTGATCCCTGCCAATCGTTCCCTTCCCATATTGCATCCATCCCTTTCAGTCGACTCTGAACTCGTTCCAGACCTCTCCAAACTTGTCCCCGACTTCTCCTCTTCTGCCTCCAGTTCCATCTCTCTCTCCGTGTCCTCTGCCAGACTGCTGGCTCTCACTACACCGGTCCCTCCTCCCCTGGCCCTCTCCCTTCTCCTCTCCCTCTGTCTCTGCCTCTCCTCCTTTTCTCGCTCCCCGTCGCCCTTCCTCAGACTCCTCTGCTCACTGATGCCCATGTCAGAGCAGGTGCGATGTATTGGCATCTTGCAGAAGCCCTCCAGACCTTCTGTGATACTGCGGGAGAGGGGTCTCTTTGGAGGAGGAGGCGTGCCGTTCGATGACGTCGTGACAACAGATGGAGGCAGGTAGGAGAGGCGGCCCTTGTAGGATCGAAGTGAAGCAATTCTCACTAAGGTGCCCAGCGTGAAGCGAGCTGAGCCCAGGCCACGATACCTGAAACAGGAAACCAATGAGCGTGGAGCCATGTGTTGCAACATATCCAAGCAACGTCACACGGTGCGCCAACTTTAAAGTGCAAGCAGCGAAACACACACCTCTCACTCTCAATGTCCACATCGGACACAAAGCCCCAGGCAACAGAAAGGAAGGAAAACAGTCTCCTGGGCGCTGCAGCATGGCTGTTGTTGGAGGGAGCAGGGCTCGTCGTCACAGAGATCAGATCCATGGGTTGGACATCACCTCGACAGAGCAAAAAGCAGCAGTTTAGAAGGAGGGGCTCTCGAAGGCACATGTCATACCTGAGAGAGATGGAGGAAACAGAAATAACAGTCACTGCAGTCTGCTGTTACTAGAATTATTCACCTCATTTTCAAGAAGTTAGTCAACTTTTCTTCATTGTGATTAAGCTATATCCATAAAATCTATCTTGATCTAATTAGTAAAGAACAAATTATGACAATTAGCTATTTTTCTTTTTTTAAAGCACACAAATGGCTCAAGTTTCTATCATCCCCCCCTACAACCAAGGTAAGGTTTGAACACATTTTCTTAGGAGGGCCAGTAGGAGAACTGCGAATGCCTTTTGTAATTGTAGTGTTTCTTCTTCTTATTATTATTATTTATTTATTTATTTTTAAATTATTATTACAGTATTTTTATTCTTCCGCCAGATGAATTGGCCTTTTGGGGGCCACTCCCGTCTCAGAGTAAAGAACTTCAGCCTTCTCACTTCATCTGTACCACACACTTTGCTATGTGCTGCAAATATCAACATCTGTATGGTTTAATTAAGCAGCCCCTGTTTAGCTGATAATGCTCCACTTATGTGTTGTCCTGTGGTTTATGTCCCAGTTAGAAAATCTGATTAACTGTCTGCTCACCCTGCGTAGTGGTTAATGGAGCCAGCCAGTGCATTCCCAGAGCCACAGGGCAAAATGCCAACAGGTATTTTTATTGCTTGTTCCCAGTCGGGGCGCTCCATCAGCCCATTAATTACCTACGTAGGCACAATGATACAAGTTGGAAATGAAAATTACATTTCAGAGAGCTAAACTCTGCAATGAGAGCGTCTCACCTCATGCAGCAGGCCATCTCCAGAAACAATGACGATGCCGTCCCACTCCGACAGCGAGATCTCTCTGATAAGTTCCCTCGCGTGGTTCTGGCGTTCTAAAACAGACGAATGAAGTGAGTGCCTGTTATAAAACATCTGCTCAGCGTTGATGGCCGTGCGGGCTCACCTGTCTGTATGAGGTTGTAGCTAATGCTAGCCTCTCTAATCATGGGCAGGATGTGGGTCTGACACCACTGCATTGCCTGCCCCCTTCCACTGAACGGGTTGACCAGTAACAGTAGTCGCCTGGGACGAGGTAGTAGACATCTTGAAAACTCTGAATGACAAAGAAGGCACAACTTTAATTAGTGCTTGACAGCCATTAAAAGTCCAACATTTTCAGAGCCTGCCAACTGAGACACAAGCTAAAGTAACCTCTTGTTGTTTGGCCTTTATTAGTGTAGTCCAACCCTGAACTTTGAGTTCATTTAACTAACAGAGCTTGTTTTATCTCACCTTGAATACTTTAGTCTGCACACAGTTGCATCAATCTGGCACGTCCTTCATCATTTCAGTTTGGATAGTGACAAAGGACACCCTCACCAGGCAGCTTTGTTTAAAGTTAAATCATGTTCAGAAGTCCTTCAGTTTGACCTTAAATGTCTGGATTGTGCTCACTTGTCACATTGATGATAGAAGACATCTGGGTGAGGGCTGCCTTGGAGGTCAGCACCAGTTTTATTTACTTTTTTTTTTTTTTAATCACAGTTTTGTTTTGGTCTTAAAGCTCTGGGGTTTAGTTAAGTTTCCTGCTGAATTTTGCTGAAAGAGTTAAAGTGCAACAAATTCCTCTCCTTCCCTGAACTCATACTTGGTTTTCATCCATAGCACACAACACCTTCAATTATGTTTAGGCTTTTCTTTTTGGGTAAGTCTTTTTAATTCTACTTTAACAATAAATATATTTTTTTGACAATCCACAAATAAATATGTGAGGAAAAACACAAAAATGTTTTTAATGGTGAGATTAGGTGTCAAGGATGAGAAGAAACAACTGCGCTCTTAATCTTGGTGCAAACACCAACAGGACACAACTAAAGGTCGAACCTTACTGGGACGGGACTGACAAAAACTAGTTGGCAACTCAAACTTGACTCAGTGTTGCCACAAAAATACAAAATAAATACAGTACATGCAGATCTTCAATCGCAGCCTTACTGAATTCTGAGTGATTGCTGCCTAGAGACCAGCAAGCCATAAAGCTGCACTTTGCACAAGTGATTTTTAAAAGTCACAGCTTATTTTTGAGTGCCCAGCATGCTAAACCTCCATCCACACACACTATTCATTTCCCCCATTCATGATTTATCTAATGAGAGTGTACTTTTGAAATGAAACAGACTAAACTGAACTATTTTTAAAGCAATAATTATTTATATTCAGCATGGTTTTTATAGCTAACCATGAGGAGAGCACACATGCAGGTGTTAAGATGCAGATCTTCCTGAGACGGGTTGGAGATGCTCATGACAAAATTGAGAAGGGTGCAACACATCCGCGGTGCACATTTTTAGACGTGTCCAAAATTCAAGCAAGGCAGCAAGCTTCTGCCACTCAAGATGAGAAGTTGAGAACCATTACAAGACATTCTGGAGACAAATCCTGTTTTGCCACCGAGTCGCAGCTCAGGTGATTCTACCTGATCATCAAGCTGCAAACTACATGAACTTCATTTCCATTAAAATCCATTGAATCAAACCTGTGAATCATTTGAAGTGTTAAATGTCATCAATATTTCATAAATTACTACTGAAGCAGCTGCAGGGACAGGAAGAATACAAGGTAGGAACACTAAATTATTTTAAAGCTGTGGGAGAAGAGAGTAAGTTCACAATTTAGGGTACAAAAAGATTTGGGTTAAAATTCTATTTAAAGAAAATGAAGAAACAATAGATGGAAATTATTTATAAACGGTTCTCAATGGGGTCCGTGAGCTGGTGCTTGGGGGTATACAGTAGTCATACTTGATATGACTACAGTACTGCTATGATTGTTCAGTTTTGTGGAAAAATATTTCTGTAACGTTTTGAAGAAGTGGCAATGTATTTATGTTCATTAAGTGAATATGTAAAATTTTAAATTGGTTTGTGATACTGGTAATTTTCTCAAAACTGTATTGGAAGCTGAAATTAAAAATGTTATTATTTAAGTGTGTCTTGAATGAAAAATACCCCATGTTTAAAAGTATAAAAATTGTATTAACGCCATTAAAGAACAGGTCTTAAGTATTTATGTTACACAAATGTTTCCATTGCATTAAAGAGACAGATTTAAGAAATTTATTTAATAAACACAAGGGTTATGAGGAGGTCCCTGAAACTTTTTCTCCCCTGTAAGGGGTCCCTGAACCCAAAAAGTTTGAGAACCCCTGTAAATAAATGTGTAAAAAAAGAGAAATCCAGCTAAGAAAATAGTAATTTGAAAAGGAATTCTTATTAAATAGCCAAAAAGGAGAGACTGGAAAGCTGCTTCGACACCTCCCTGTCTGTTCAAACATGTAACACTGAACAGATCATACTGTATGTGCAGGACGCTTAAAAAAGTAAAACCATAAAACAGGAAGTTGTGGTTTTATAAAACAAATGACTACACAAAACATGCATCGTCCAGTCTTTTTGCAGCATAAAGCTCCTCTCTGTGCCCTTTATACCAAAATATGTTCCTGTAACACAGGAAAGTCGGATCCCTGTGACATCAAGCTAAAATTAGCAACAATCTACAACGGAGGGGCAAGATTATACAAAAACTTGGAACTACAAACTTTTTTTTTGTTACACACCGCTAAAGGCCACTCTCATAACACTTTATAAAGTCCAAGGGCTTTTAACAGAAACAAATTAAATGTTTTGTAGTTTGAGTTTTGACAGCTCCTTAAAAAAAACAACAACTTTGCTCAAATCCCAACAAGCGACACAAAGTATCTGACAGTTTATTTCTGACTTCAGGACTGAAAGTGTGAAAAAACATTTGATGAGGTTTTGGATGCCAAATGAACACTTTGGTCATTTTTTTAAGTTTCAGGAGTTCACTGTTAATATACAGTATACTGTACAGTATTAATAAAATGAATAAAAAAAACGAAGGAAGGAATTCGTTTTTTTTTTTTTTGTTTTAGATTTGCGTTTATATTTAATTTTCTCCCACTAACGTAGAGGAAAACACCAGAACACACATAACAGCTTTATTTTACTAATTACTCTGTTCCTAAGGCTAGAGAAAGAAGTATTTGTACACCTAATTAGAAAACTGAATTTTATGTTAATATATACTATTTCAGAATACCCAATACAGAAAATTGTCTTAATGTAGCATTAACTAAAAGGGTTTTATGGTCGTGTATGCATAAGTCAAAACAAGTTTTATGAGGATTAAGCTGAACTTTAAACTTTCTATTAGTTAGTTGCTGGGGGGTGTTCTCAATTTTACAATCTCTAAAGTTTTTCTTTACGGGACCTGAAACATCTGGATTCTGACTCACAACGAGGCAACACTTGGACAGCGAACAGACTTCAGGTGAAGGCGACACTCACCTGTGCTCGCGGTGACCACCACGTCTCTGAGTAAACACTGCACAGCAACCGACCACCTCTCAGCTTCGGGCCTGCTCTCTGCCAGGTAGGCCCGGATCTGCCTGCGTCTCGACACCCCCTTCCGTCGTTTTCCTGGCGGGTACCAGTACAGCACTAACAGGGGCGGCGCCGGGGACCGGGGGCAGCTGCACCCCACCAGTTCAGATAAAGGCAGCAGGAGACGAGCTTCGCTTCCCGGCCGCGGCGACAGGCGCTGAATGTGGATGTGGGTGTGCGTGAGGGTCAAGGCATAGTTGGACGCTGGAGCTAGAGGCGAGGAGGCGGCGGGGGAGAGTCCTCCGGGAGCACCGGGGCTGTTTGGGCGGCTGTTGTTGTTGCTGCTTTTACTGCCGCCTGATCCCCAGCTGGCAAACTGGCCATGAAGGAGGGCCTCCTCCGGAGACAGTGGGGACAGGTCTGGGGACCGCATCCCCGCTGTTCAAGTGGACAAAGTTTACCTGTCCAACAGTAATCCAAGAGAGTGGAATTTGGTAGATCTTCAAGGTTTCCAGGCAAAATCAAAAATCTGAAAACTTAAAAATCATTCTTCAGCTTAAAAAAAAAAAAAAAAGCTTTTGTTCCAGTGTGTGTGTAAGATCAGATCTTCATTTGACATGAAACAAACAAGTTACTTCTTAGATTCAGTGAAGATGGGAAAGCTCCCATCGCAGCTTGAAATTAACAGCTAGCTTCTAGTTTCCTACTGGTTCAAAGCACGAAAATCCAACGCAACAGCTAAACTCAGTCACTTAAACAGAAACGTTCTTCACAAAAATTGCATAAGTATAAAAATAAATGTTCACCTTAAAGCTGCCTTTTGTAATACAATCCAAGGCAGCAGAGCAGCTAATTAACAAATTTTAAATAATCACACAGAAATAAATCGCTTAGTCAAAATCAAATATATTAATGAAATATCAATAAGACGAGAAGCGTGAACTTGGCGAGTGCAGCAGATTTCTAGGACGTGATTTGCAGCCTGAAGTGGAATGAAAGCCACAAAGACAGAACAGGTGGAAGCTTTTTAAGACCTTGAGATGCCTTTTGCTATCTTAAACCTCAGCGATAAATACAGACGCAAACACAAGGAGTGACGACAAGTCTAAAAGACAGTAGTGTGATAAATTAAAGTTTCATCAGAGAACTGCGACAAAATAAAATCAACAACAAAGAAAACAAAACAAAACAACAAGCAGACAGCTCCAGGTGGGTCCTTAGTTTACGTCATCCTAATGTCCTTGAGTTTAAGCCTCACGTTCCTTCCCAGACATCTCTGTTCCTGTGTGGGGAAAAGACAAATCAGCAAGAAGTTGACTCAAACTCACCAGTGCAAAGGAGAATATTTCACGTGTTTAACCATCAGAGAACTCCGATAAGAAGAGATTATGATAAAGAGGTGAAGCAATACCAGATCCGTCTCGCCCATAGACCTACGTGTTGTACTGACTCACAGTCACACATCCTCAACCGCCTTGCTGAGACACCACATTATTCGAGTCGAAAGTTTGCACGAGAATGACCGCAGCTTGTTGGCATTTTCATATGTAAGGCTTTCGTCTGACGTGATTTGTGGACAAAGTGTCTCTAAATCTACTGACCTAAACAGTAAAGGAGTTTTAGCTCGACTAAAAGTAGAAAACTGTAGTAGATATGGCTGCAGGATTTATCAAACTATTGTGTCTCAAAGGTTAATGTAATAGAACTTCATAAAAAAACACTGTTGTAGTACTGTACACTGATAACACATAAAAGCAACACATGATAACAATAAAAATCAACTAAGTAATGCCAGAGCTGCAGGTTCAGAGTTCAGATCTTTAGAGATTTGAATAAAACCACATGACTGTCGGCTGTGGGACCTTGGTAAACCAGAAATGAACAACCTGCTCACATCTGTGAAGTCAGGAGACATTGTGCAAGCTTCAAGATCGATACCTGGCCCATGTTCTGCACCTCTGGTGCCCCATTGTTGCATCTTTTCGTCCTTGAAGTCCAGGGCGGGGACACCCAGAAATAAAAACACAAACGGGCTAAATTTGTCAGCCACACAATGAGGCTGCTGGTCAGGTCAGGACTGGGTCATTTCGTGAACACAACTGGCACACAGGAGAGCTCACAGCTTGTCTGGCCATGTTTAGCCGAGGAGGTTTAATCGTTCAACTTTGACCGATGATGTCCATTAAAGCAGGCTGTTAGCAGCTAACTTCGACTGTGCGCCAAAATCATTAAAGTAAGCAGATAAACCGGTTTTAACAACTGTTGTCTTTCTTTAATACAAGTCGATAAGAGTTTAGAGATGTAGATGGAGGAATGAACTAGATAGCGGTATTTAGCTAGTAGAGCCAGAGTTTGAGGTTAGCTAGCAAGAGCTGAACGACGCTGAAGTTCGCTTCTGGCTTGTAGGTTTGGGTAAAGGGATATTTCGGCGCTTTTTTGGTCCTGTAGGCCAATTTAAATTAAGTCCAGTTTTAAAACACGGTGTTACACCAAATTCAGTGACCTATCATATTCTGTGACCACAGGGGGCGGCAGCGCATTAAATTGCTGTTGTTTAAACATTTAAACCCAAAATTGCTGTTTAATAAACTGTAAATGATTAATAAATGTTTCCAAGGGATTTGTTGGGAGGGACATTGGGTTCAAAACGGCTTCTAATAATCTAATACCTTCTTTTAATACCCTAACCTTACTGTAATTCCCCGTAAATATTATCACAGTTCATCACAACTATGTTTTTGGAGTTCTGCCACTTCCTCACTATAATCTGGGGGCATTTAGCTGTCGCCCCCTGTGGTCACAGAATATGATAGGTCACAGAATTTGGTGTAACAATGGCCTGGGCTGGATTATCCTTTGCTTTGTACAGGCTCATTAAGACACAGTTTGTAATCTGAAAATGGATTTAGAACTGATTCAGATGTTCTTTTGGTATCTAAACCAGTGGTTCCTAAAGTTGGAGGTTGGGTCATGAAGCATCACCTTTGGAGTCTAGACATGATCGAATGGTTCCAAGTAAGAAAAAGTGCATTAATATTTGTGGATAGAATCGCACTGGCTGTTGACTACTGTACTTCAACCAAATGTTTTGGACTATGACTCTACCAAGACTATTTTGTAGGTCATATGTTGAAAAGTTTAAGACCCAATGATCAGTTCATGCTCAATAATACAGGTAGAAAAATCCAACAAAGGTAAATCAGGTACCATCCAGAGGACCTGACTTAACTTTGTTGGAATGATCTATGTATGTGGCTTACTGAATTATGCATATAAATAGTTTAAATTCCATTCAGTTCAGTATCGCATCAAGTTTAGACCAGGGGTCTGCAAACTTTATGATCCAAAGGGTCGTTTTGTTTTATTTTTTGCCTTTGTTCACTCCATTAAATGTGTCCGGAGCTGCAATATCCTGCTACAACTGTGGTTATCAACTGGTGGCCTGTGAGCCACTTTCTGCAGGGGGCTTTTGTGGCCAGTAAGGGTGACATAAAAAAAAATCTAATGATTTTTAACATTTATTAAAGAATATGACCAGATTATTGCAATGGGGGTTGGGTACTTTTTTTTTAATAATAATAAAAAAAAAAAACTGTGAAGTTAGTTCTTCATATGAATAAAGAAATAAAGCACCAAGTTAAAGTGATTATGTTTTACTCCTTGTATTCACATACAGTATTTGCAAAAGAAACGACAGGAAAACAATTTAACTAACGCATAAAAGGTTACATCATGTCATCTGGACACGTTTTGAGAGAAACGTTTCATCTAATCCTTTGTCGTTGGTATAACCAATAAAATTCAGTTTTATGTTGGGTTTGGTCCAAGTTTGAAAGAACAGCTGCAGAGGGACTCAAGAGCCGCAGGTTGCAGACACCTGGACCTTTATTACCGGTAGTTTAATGGGTAAAGTTTCATAGACTAAATATTTAATACAATTAAAACTGTGGTTTGGGATTTTAAAAATTGTACGATTTGTGCAGTCACTGACATCTGTCTTTGTGTATTAACTGGGAAACTCCAATTCGCTCCAATTTCCTAACGTAATTGATGCAAAACAAATGTAAATTTGAGTGAAATTGCCTTTACTCATCTGCATACACTGGAAGCTACGAATCACAAACGAACTTCGGCTGCAGTCAAGCGCAACAGTATCTGTTAGCATGGGCTAACTGTTCGCTACTTCAGCTATTCTCTAAAATCCATTCAAATCACCTCACATTTAATCCCTTCAAGATTGTTAGACGATACACGTCATGTCTCAAACCCCACCTGGGATGTCGGTTCTTTTATAGTGACTACGGTAACTAGCACGTTAGCTACCGGCCGGGAGTTTTGACCACGACTGACCGCTCCGAGTAGCACGACGGTCGGTCACTTTTGAGTTTTTTACGCAAACAAGCTGCTTCGAAACAAAAAAATAATTTTACCTCATCCTGCCTGCCTCTCCAGGACGAGTTGGTCTCGGGACTGAAAGCTGTGGGCTGGAGCAGGAAGCGCCTGGAGACGAAGCAGCAGCTTTGAGAGGAAACCCACTGATGACAAGAAAAACACGAAACTCCCACCGACATTCTCCAATCATCGACAGACCACCACTTCCGGTCCGAGATAAGCCCTCTGATCAGCTGAAGGCTTATCAAACCATTTATTTATTTACATTAAAACCAAAGAACGGTATCAGCAGAGACGCAAAGTGTCCTGTTGATTAAAAAAAAGCAGCTTTTTCCACGAAAACAGGCAAGAAAACGAGACAAAACTGTTTTTTGTACAATTAATCCTTTATTCATCAGATTGCAGGAAAAACTTTTCAGACTAGTTCTTGTAACCACGGCTGGACCTGCGACCACGGGCTTTCTCGAACTTCCTGCCCTTGGAGCGGACGTAAGGCCTGGAGAAAGAAAAGGGAAAATTTAATTTACTCCCATAATGACGAGGCTCACACATTTAAATACCATACCATTTTATTTATAGAGCACTTAAAACAGCAACAAGGCCAACCAAATACAGTAGTCCTCGAGTTACGAACGGGTTCCGGACCTAAGAACCGTTCGTAGGTCGATTTTGCCGCAACTCGAAACGCCGG
>JARVGS010001283.1:15551275-15575273 GCA_031762315.1 Hypsolebias antenori
CTGTATTTGACATTTAGACAAAGTTAGTGAAAAAAGACTGGAAACTTCTTTTAACATTTAATGTTTTTTATTTCATCATAAAAGGTTGTGGTACTTTGGAATCGGGGGTGTTTTTTTTAGTACACTTTGCACAAACAAGGCAACACAAACACAATATTTTTTAAATTAAAATATATAATAATTAAATAATAATATATAATATAATAATAATAATAATATAATAAGTATCATTCTTTACGCATGCATTTACTAAGCACATTGAAAAAGTGTTAACATGTTATTTTGAGTATTCAGAAGCGCAGGAATATTTGCTCTAATTTCTTTGTATTTTGTTCAAATTTTATATTTTAATAGCTTGGAGTTTCAGACTATTACTTTGTAACAGATGATTAAAAAACATTAATTCAATAAAATTTTTAATTTTATTATAGGGCACAAAGTCATAAAAACAAAAAACAATATCCAACTTTTTATTTGAGCTGAAAAATTTATCACAGATACTAACTCAAATCAAACAGATTGAAAATTAGTTGAAAATGTATAAATGTTGATGATTTCTTTGTGGAAAAACTTCCAGTCTCCACAGAGACTTGGCTGCTCTGACTAAGAGCTGTGTGGAGGATTTTATGACAACATTAAATCAAACAATTGTAAACAAACCAGGAAATAGATTTTATTTAGTTAGAGCTCACAATTTTGAAATAGTGTGGGGTAAAGTCTAGAAATAATTTTGTTCTTAACCTGAGAAATAAAGTGTGGGAAAATTAAGTTTTTTTAATTTTAATAATCAACATTTAATCATGTTCAGGATGCTGTTTAATACACCTATATTATATTGTTGTTTAGCATGTATCTTAGATCCTTGTATAATGTTTTTTATATACCTTATATTTTTGCTATTTTTAGGTGTAACTGGGACCTTGAGTACACAATTTTGTTCCACCTCATGTACCACATGCAAATGACAGTAACGTCTCCTTGAACCTTGCTCATCATTTAAATATTTAATGTTTAAATCAGAAGGAAAAAAGATCTTGTTTTGACTAAACTAAATAATATACAGTATAGTATTTGTGCAACACTTTTTCAGCGCTGCTTTTGTCATCAATGAAGATATTTAAACAATAAATGGTAATACTGTACTTGCAAAATTTGTACTGTATCAGAAAAATGAGGATACGTTTAATATGTTCTTAGGTTTACACTGTAAATATATTTATATTTTGTCAAAATAACAAAATGAAAACAACAATTGCAGACTTTTATGTATCTGTTTTATGTTATTTTTACACTTCTTAAACTTTTAATTTAAAGCTATGTAATTTTATTTTTTGTGAAGCACTTTGCTGTCTCACTTGATAAGATGTTGAAAGCATGCTTGTTTTTCGCAGCCATGCGACCATCCCTGTCTGTGCTGGAGCCTGGGTTGGAGCGAGGTGTCCCCTGGGGTCGTGACCTCTACACCTTTGTGACTTCAGCAGCAGGTCATATGATGAGGACCCTTCAGAAACCCCGCAAGAACCGACCGTCCAAACGACAGGTCAACCACCGCCGCTTCCTGCACAACATGATTCAGAGGTGCGGGCGCTACACATTCACATGGAAACTTAAATACAGATGTTGTGTTACAATCTGGGAATTGGAGCCAATAAATAATTAAAAATAAAGTAAAATAACTTATTGAATGGATTACAAACTAAATTGAAATCTGTCTGTTATGACAATTGAAACTTCTTTAAAAAAATCTTTTTGAGTATGAAAAACTTACGGAAGAGGATCAGGACCACGGTGGTAAAAATTTTAATATACAGTATTTTTTATTTTTCCCAAAATTCTGAGACCAAATTCAGAATTTAGACTTTTTTTTTTTTCAAACCAGAATTCTGAGATTTTTTTTTGTCTAACGTGGCCCCAATCCACATCCATTAGAATTTAACGTTATCTTTTGTGCCTCTAAAGTTACACAAACAAACAATAAATGATTTAGAAATTTATGCATTAATAGGCAATTAAAGTATACTGTAATTAGGAACATATGCAATTAAATATAAATGTAAGATAATGTCCCTCGCTTCTCTGACAGAAGGCCTGAAGGCTAATTTTCCAAGCTAAAAGGCCCTTAGCTTATAGTTTTTGTTTTTATTTTATTTAACCTTTACTGTATTTCACCAGGAAAATCCCAATAAGATTAAAAATCTCTTTTGCAAGAGAATCCTGGCCAAGATTGGCAGCAGCACACAGAGATTACAGAAGATTCACAACAAAACTAGAAAAAGTTCATAAACAAATTAATTAAAAGATTCCTCAGTTGGAACATTTACAGACAGATGATTCCTTCTCCAAATCAGTAAGGACAGCCTTAAAATAATTTACTTTCAACAGCTCCTTTAGGTTCATGTATTTCTGCAACTGTTTCCATGAAGATGGAGTAGAAAGATGAAAAGATTTCTTTCCCAGTTCAGTTCGGACTTGAGGCACTGAAAGTAAAAACAAGTTTTCACAACGAAGAGAGTATCCTCCGGTGGACTTTCTCTTTATAAAGGCCAACAAATACAAAGGAAGAAATCCTAGTATGGCCTTATAAATAAAAATATGCCAATAGTGAAGTCTGCGAGTGGCCAAAGATGTCCATCCAACCCAGTTGTATAAAGTGCAATGATGTGTAAAACCTTTTAAACCTGTTATAAATCTTAAAACTCCACGATAAACAGTCTCCAGTGAATAAAGATATTTAAGAGGAGCATGCATGTATAAAATATCACCATAGTCCAGTACAGACTTAAAAGTAGCATCATCCAGTCACTTTCTAGCCTCAAAACATAGACAAGAACTGATCCTGAAATAAAATCCCAGTTTTAATCTTAGTTTCTTTACCAGCTGTTGAATGTGGGAAGTAAAAGACAAAAAATCATCTATTAAAAATCCTAAATGTTTATACTGTGATTTTTTTTTCAGCTTTCAGAACTTCACCTGTAGTAATGACTAGAAGATCCTTACTTTCAAATCTTCCATTGGAAAACAGCATCACCTTCGATTTACAGTATCTGCATTTAAAACAAGCTTAAGGTGATAAAGATTTGGCTGTAAAACATTAAAAGCTGAGATACCAGAACAAAATAAAACAGTATCATCAGCATAAAAATGAAATTTTGCATGAGGCACATTTACATTTAGAATATTTAAATACTGTATATACTAAACAAAAGCAGCCCCAGCACCAACCCCTGAGGAACACCATTGAGTATATGGAGAGAAGGGGAAGCTAAACCCCCTACTTGAACACATTGAGATCTATTGGTCAGATAGTTGTCAAACCAATGAAGAGCTTGTTCTGGCACGCCAATACAGTAGTGTGAAGCCTCTGTAAGAAAACCTCATGATTAACTGTTTCAAATGCTTTGGAGAAATTATAGCATGAATAAATCATATTTTGTCACTTTACAAATTATCATATATTTCACAAAAGATAAAACAATGGGCCAAGTTTGAAATATATTTTGTAAATGTAGTTTATAATATGCTATATTTAGCATCAGAGTTATAGAGCTAGGCAGCTGCTAGCATGGCTAGCCAAAACTGATGACCTAATGTACCCAACATTTTGCAAGTTAGAATATTTTTGACATGTGCACTGCAGTATATGTGGTGTATCATGTTAAAACATGGGGGACACTGGTGGCTGTGGTGGTGGGGTGGGGGTTGAATAAAATTTTGAATAAAGTATGCCATTTCCTGAATTCTGGTGTATTTTAGCGGGTTGTTAAACATCTAAGTTTACCTACATTTGTAAACACTTGATTCAGTAACTGTTTTAGAGAGCAACAAGAAGTAGCCTGACCAACAGCTCTCCTTGTTTGAATAGAGCATGCTCTGCTTCTCTCACGCATCCTCAGCCTCCACCCTCCACCCCCCAGCTCCTGCAGGTAAGCAGAGTTTCACTTTGGGACAAACTGAGATTGCCGATTTGTCAGTTGTTGACAAGCCTACTGGACTGATTGACAGGTGGCATCGAGGCGCTGACCTGTGCAAAAATAAATAAATAAATAAATAAATAAATAAATCAGATTTTACTGGCCTGTTTAAACGTCATCATTTATTCCATTTTTATTCCAAATTTATTCAAGATTTTGGTGAATCGAAGGTTTGAGAATTGAGTTTCCTTACAAAGTCCTAATGATGGTTTCTTTATTTTTCAGGGGCATTGAGTTAAAATTTAGGGGGGCTTGAGCACCCCCCCCCCCCCAAAAAAGGCTAATATCGCCAGTGATGTGCATAATGTAGTGTACAATTATTGTACACACCAAAAAACAAGTAAAAACAGCACCTTTTATGTCGGCAGTTTATTTTAATGGAATGGCTGATGTCCAATAATGAAAATTAACATTATCGGCCGATACCGATACCAGACTGATAATATCGTGCATCCCTAGTACAATATTTGTACAATTTTGACCTAGCAAGGTTAGCAGATACCTAGCTCCAAAGTCAGACGCTAAAGATAGCTGCTATGCTAACAGCTAGCATCAACCTCTTGTTTAAACATGTTTAGAGATTATAAAAAAATAGCTTTATTTTATTTAATTTGTGGCAAAAATTGTCAGACACTATTTTTTGATTACATAAATACATTTTTATGTCTTGTTTTATTTTCAACAGATGTTTCACCGTGTAATTTTTCTGTCAACAGAAAATTTGCGGACATAGAAGCAGCAAACCACCGACTAGCATCTGCCCTTTATTTGAAGGAGGGAGAAAGTCACGCGTCGTCTCTTTCGTCACACGAACAAGATGCTCCTAACTCTTCAGGTAACCCTTCTCAAAGTGACCCTCTCCAAGGTTCAGAAAACCCCAGTGTTCCAACAGATGTAGAGGGCATCTCAAAGTCTAAGACTGATGCTTCAACTGATTCACGTAAAGCTGAGAGCAGACTCAAAAAGCACTCAGACATTGGACATTTCTGGGAAAATCACGACAAATATGACTGCACCACTCAAATGAACAACCGCAGAAAAAGGAGACAGAAAAAAGTGGAAGCTAATAAACTGTCTGGATTCTCTTTCATTAGCTCGCCAAAGGATAGAGAGTATTTTCAAGAAGCAGGACTTGTTCGCTCTGAATATTATGATCAGAGTCAATATGAGCCAGTCAACGACCTCTCAGACAACCTTCAAGCCCCTCCAAACAGCTCCAGTGCCCGTCTTTTCAACCAAAGTGAGACAAACTCTCCCTCGTTCTCCTCAGAGCTCTCTCCACTGTCTCTTGATTCTTATGATTTCTCCGTCCAGATGTTTACAGACCTTACAGGCTGCGCACAGGATCAAAGAACCGCCACTGATGGTCAGTTGACCAACATGGTTGACTTCAGCGCTGGTGAATCATTCTCGGAAAGCTGCATGGACGTAGAGGACTACTTTGACAGAAACTGCTCGTGCCAAGATGAGAATGCTCTCTGTGCAGATAATGTCCCAGTAGTGGAGGATCTACATTCTGAGAGAGGCGAGCACAGATACCAGTATAGCTGGCAGGAGGAGCAGAGAGCATCCACAGACCACATAGACGATGACCAGAGGAGCATGCTTGTGCTGAGACGAAAGGTAAATAATGCTAAACCAAGTCAAAGTATGGATATAAACTCAAATCTGCTCTCGACGTCCATCGACTGCAGCTACGATGTCACACAGCTGCAAACCCAAGAGCTACTTCCAGAGGGGATTCTGTTTAATGACCTGAATTTAACACCGTTTGAAGGCGTTGCACAGTCATTCTCTGCCCCTCCTCATCCTCGTGCGCACCGTCCCATACCGACACCACCGCCTGATGATGACTGGCTGTTCAGGGACATTTTAAAGGACAGGTGGTCCCCATACTAAAACAATAACTCGTCCACAGTTGAAACGTACAGAAGTCATCGTTAAAAAAAAAAAAGGGGTATTTTCAAAAATATTTTTTTTTTCCCTCAGAATTCTGACATTACTCTTGTAATTGTGGCTTCTGTGTGTTCAAATTACACACACTGGTGCAGGGGTCTGGGGGTCCTCCCCCAGAAAATTTTTAATATTCATGCCATTTCCTGCATTCTGGTGTACTTTAACGAGCTTTTAAACATCTATGTTTACCTACATAAGTAAACACTTGATTCAAAAACTATTTTAGAGAGCAACAAGAAGTAGCCTGACCAACAGCTCTCCTTGTGTGAATAGAGCTCTCACGCACCCTAACACACCATAATCCTAACAGCTCCTGCAGGTAAGAGGTGTTTCACCTTGGGACAAATTGAGATCGCTGATTGGGCAGTTGCTGACAAGCCTGCTGGATTGATTGACAGGTGGCATTGAGATTCTGACTCGTGCAAGAACAGATAATAATAATGTGTCATGTATTGTCATCATTGTATGTTCCCATTAGAAGTGTCATCATTTATTCCATTATTATTATAAATTAATTCAACTTTTTCGTGAATCTAAGGCTTGAGATTTAAGTTTCTTTACAAAATCCTAATGATAGTTTCTTAATTTTTCAGAGGTGCTGAGTTCAAATTTAAGGGTGCTTGAGCACCCCCAAAATGAGGCTACAACCATCACTGGTTGAGCCTATTACATCAAATGTTTATCTTTTTATCACACATTTGTCTTCATTACAACTAGAAGAAATACTGATGAAAGAAAATATTTTTACATGTAGTATTTTTTTGTTTGCAAATGAGATTTAGCATCACACTTCTACCCCCCATTTAAATCAAAGCAGCAAACGATTTAACAAATCACCAGAAACTAAAATGTCAGAGATTACAATAACTTTTAAAATATACTGTATACTTCCTGAAATAAAGAACATCTGAAATAATTTTTATTTTTTGCACCTGTTTGACGAACATATCAGGCCTCATGTGTAATACCAACTGGAAATGACAGCATTTTCTTGACTAAATCTGGGCGTGTTGTTCTCAAGTGGTGGAGTAGGAGATGGATCAACAGATCGGGGCTTCATCTTCAGTAATGAGTGCGTTGTTTTAGTCAGTTGTGGTGAAGAAAGAGCTAAGTCAAAAAGCAAAGCTCTGGATTTACTGGCCTGTACATTGTGGCCATGATGTTTGGATCATGACAGAAAGAACAAAATCCTGGATAGAAATGAGATTCTTCCACAGGATGGCCAAGCTCAGCCTTAAAGAGAGCGAGGAGCTCCATAAGAAATCATGAAAGGAATCAGTTCAGAAATCCTCCCTTTGGAGGATTTCAGGACACGTCCCACTGGGAAGAAGCCTCAGGAAAGACCCAGAACCTGCTGGAGGGATTACATGTCCTCTCTGACCTGGGAACACCTCGGGGTCCCCCAGGAGATGGTGTCGCTGGGGAAAAAAAGATGTCTGGGTTTCTCTCCAGGACCTGTTGCCTCAGAAGATAAAACATGTATATTCTCAGAAAAGGTTATATTTTTGTTTCATCACGCCTCCATCTTGAGGCTGTAACAGTTCAGAACTGCAGTTGTAATCTGTTTTTACAGTATTTATTGTTAGTTCTTAGACTTAATATTGAAAATTATTCCCTTTGTGGTTTGTGTTTTAGGATCTTTGAGTTTGGTTTCTCGTGCTTTACCTGTCATCAGGTCAGTTCTTTCCTGCTCTTGCCCCGCCCACTCTCACCTGATCCTCGCCACCTCTCTACAGGTGTTTGTCTCCTTCATTAATGTTCTTTTGACATTTTTGTCTTTCAGTTAATTGTCTGTGCATTGTGTTTTTCTAAACCAGTCATATTTCCTCCTACGTGTTTCCCTGAGATTAGATCTGTAAGTACTTCTGCTGCCACCTTGGCTTTTCTTTAAAAATAAATAAATAAATCACTTTTTTCAGTCACCTACAAGCTTCAAGTTTCTCTGCATCTTGAATTTGAGTCATTACCACAGTCACGATAAGCAAGACCTATAGAACAGCTTTATACTGTATTAACAAAGATAGTTATCTTTAAATAAATAAATTCTGCGTAGTAGAGCTGCTGGATTTCTGACATCTTGCACATTGTAGAGGCTTTTGTTATTCACACAACAAACATTTTACAATTCAACAATTAAAATGATTTGATCTCAGATGTTTACACTAAAACACATTAAATATGGCATTATTAACATAAAAGTCCAGTTTTACAGAAATCTATTTGCTTGACGAAAGACGAAACGTTTCTACTTTTTTTGTTTTGTTTTTTTGAATGTGCAGAGGACCAGACTTAACTTTTTTTTTTAGATTTTTCTACCTGGATTATTGAGCATGCATCAGGGGACAAAAAGTGTCATAATGTGAATAAAAATCTGTACCAAAGCTGTTCTCAGCAGAACAAAGCACTCAGACACACAGAGGTCAAAACCAATGAAATATATTAAAGTCAACCCCAGTCAGATGTTTAATAATTACATTATCAACAACAAAAAAAGACTAAAACAATAAAACATATTTCCAAAAAATGTTTCAGGTTCCACAG
Source organism: Hypsolebias antenori (assembly GCA_031762315.1). NCBI lineage: Eukaryota > Metazoa > Chordata > Actinopteri > Cyprinodontiformes > Rivulidae > Hypsolebias > Hypsolebias antenori. The sequence goes on from JARVGS010001283.1 coordinate 15,559,744, forward strand.
TATCCATTAACAAACAGACAAAATAATCTCAGAGAAGCTGCGGCCTCGTAAACAAAACTCATCTGTTCTCGTGTCATCGGATTTCAGTCCGTTTGAACAAAACGTCGATATGACTTTCAGGATATACGAAGTAGTAAATTGTTCAAAGGGACAGACTGCATCACGACGACATGAGATCTCAGCTCATTTGGCTTTAATGCTTTGTCGAAAACCCACCGGACTAAGCAGATGTGGTTTGGCTGACGTAGCTGGGCTGCTTTTATCTCAGTAGTGTGTAAAGTGCAGCTTTTACACAATATTAAAAAACACAGCTTGCATATTGCTAAAATAAAAAAAAAAACAATACACACATGGTAAAAACTAAACTAAACCCTTTTGCGATGTTTTCTGACATTTTGATCTGTGAATCATGGCCTACCTGACCTTGGAGACAACGTGGAAACGCAAAGGTCAACTGTTGTGTGACACACACTTTTCGTTCAAAGATAAATTAAAGAGAAGGAAGATGGGACAGCAGGTACGACGACCCTGATCACCGAAAAACAGCTGCAGACGACGTGCGAGATACAGATGGGAATCATGGTCCCTTCCTATACGATGCAGGTTTGTATCTAAACAACAAAAAAATTCAGAACGATTCTCGAAACATTTCACCATCGCAATCTTTAGCTCTCGTTACAGAACAGAGGAAAGAATCAGAGCCACTTTAAAGACTACGAGAAACACCTCAAACATGCAGCCAGCAGCACAGCTGGAGCTTAGAATTAAACACTGATCTGCATTAACTGTGCACCGATCCAAGTGACCAAACAATGGTCTGGTTTTCTCATTTGTGTAATTTCTTAGCTGAGTGCTAACTGCACTGCGCCACAAACTAGCTAGGCTGCACGATACTAAAAACAAACACGTGTTTTTGTTGCTTGATGTTGCATTGTCAATACTAGCTGCAGCTGTTTTCTAATTGCAGTCCAGTAGCCCTTTGCAGCGTTTACATTGTGCACATTAATGTTGACGACTCTTTAATATATTGAGCCTTTATTCATAATCGGCCTTTTAATTTTAATTTAATGTTAAAGATTATAACATGGACAAGCTTTAAGGTCTGGACTGTTTGTTGGTTCATGCAAAGATAAGCTAACAGGCTACCGGTTGCATGTTTACATTCAGTGTGGTGGCATCAAGTCCTCACGTCTCACTAGTAGCAGTAAAACCAGGAAGTGGAGTTCCCAAAAGGTCAAACTATCCCAAAAATTTAGTATCCGAGTTGGGTTAAACTCACTTTGAGTCTCTGGACAGGGTGAAAATTACACAGAAGGTCTCTGACAAATACCCATAAAAAAAAAAAAATAAAAAAAAAAGACTTTCATTCTGTCGAAAATAAAAAAATAAACATGTAAAATTAAAACAGACAGTGCAATAAACACGTGTAAAACCAGGTTTCACAGCTCGGTCATCAAGGTGCCTGTGTTCGGTTGATGACACACAGATTCTGTTACTCTGAGCTCACAAGTGAAGGTTTAAAAAGAAAGAGTTTGATCTGACACTTTAATAAAAGTTCATCTGTCTGTGCCACCATCAATTTTTAATCTAGCTACTAGAATATGAAACCGTTCTGAGCCTGGTGCTCAGCTTCTCTAACGTCTACACATCTTTGAGCAGAGGCCGAGTTCATTCTGCTCCAGGTGTCCGGCTCGTTCTCTGGATAACAGAAAACCCAACGAGCTTCTGCTCCCGTCGTCTACTTTGTTCTATTGCTACTCTATTTACTACATATTCATGTCCCTTTTCTCATCCCTACGCCCAGCATTTGGTTAAAAACAGAAGCAATAATTTATCAGTGCAGAAATGAAAATGACAGTAAACAGACAACGCAGTGTGTGTATCAGCCTAAGACAAGAAACAAAACAAGAAAACAACAAATTTGGATGAATTAATTAGACTCTCCAGGATGTTTCGAGTCATCTTCTTATCCAAGACAATCTATATAAAAGCATACAGTTTTTTTTTCTTCTTATTGACAGCAGAGACTTTAACCCAAGAAATCGCTCATGCAGATCCCAAGACGTCCATGAATACAACTTCAGCTCCAGCAGGAGCAGAAATATTCAGATTCACATGCTTCCCCCACAAGACTGAGCGCTCTAGAACTTAGGTTCACTTTTCATATAAATTATAGAAATTTACGAAGCAATATGTAAAGAGTTAAGTTGAAGAAACTACCACTAACGTCCGTCTACCATCACACTGATCTAAAAACAGAACTGATCAGCCTTAGAGTGGTGTGTCTGAAGGCTGCTGCTTTCTGAATCACCTCTTTGTGCCACTGGTGATTTATAAAATTAGATTTCTAATACAACCCCACTTTCTTACCAATTATTTAAACACAGGATTGATCAAATATTGCTCAATAATTGCTTTTTCTACTATGCTAATTTAGAAAATGTGTGCAGCTTTGTTTATTGACATTTTTTTTTTTTAATCCTTGGTGGCTAGATGATCGTAATTTATAGTCAAGCAGGCATTTATGAAATCAGATTTCTGTATTTATTCAACAAATTGAAAAATGTATTATTTTTATGTATGGCACAGCTTCGTGAAATCAGCTGATAAAACCTCCCACCTTTAAACCTGGAGATGTTTGGTTTAGTTGGCATTAAAGAGGTGTGATGTAGAAGTTGTTAGTCTTTGTTATGTTTCTAAATAAAACCAAATTGCCTTGTTGTGGCAATATTTTTTTTGTTTGTTTTCTGTATTTGTTAAGGAAAAAAGAACATATCAGGAGGTTGTTTCACTGTTATAGCACCTGTTGTACGTGTTCTCTATGATTTAGTTGAATTTAAAATGTAGCGTGTTCGTGTTGCTCCTCCACCCCTGAGATCGAGGCTGCGTCCGTGTCGGTCACTCCGTGTTGCTGACGCTGTAGGGCGGCGGAGGGCCCAGGCTCTGGTCTGAGGAAGGAGTCTGTGAGAGTCCAGACGAGGAGGTAGGGGAAGCAGGGGGGTCCTCCGAGTCGGAGTTCTCCAGGGAGAAGTCGTCGACCAAGGCTCTGCGTCCACGCAGCGCCAGGGGCAACGGAGCACGCCTGGACAGGACGAGAGGGGGTTTCAACACGAGATGAGCTGAGCAAACAGATGGAGGGGATCTATACATCAGCTCAGAGATTACAAAAATACCAGAGTTGGTAATGATTCAGCCAACGTTTCTCTTAAATATTCTTTAAATACACATTTGTTTGGGTTATAAAATGACAGAAAACGTTCTGGAAACAGTTTCAGTCCAAAGACAGTCATTACTGTTCGTGTTTATTGTGTATTTTTGAAAACAGTTTTATCATCTTTGAAATGTCGAGCGTATTCTGGTCATCTAGTCAGGTTCCTGGCCACCACAAGACCTTTCTTCCACTTGTCTCTCATTAGAAATCAGCACAACTGGGACCATTCACTCATCCCCCCTCCCAGTAGTCAGTATATTCTCTTAGTTTTCTTCTGCCTTTGTCAGATGATGCGTTTACTTTAACGTATGTTTCCAGTTTAATTTGTTTTGTGCCACGTTTTGCTGCCTTTCTGAATTCTTGGGTTCAGTAGTTAAAATCTTGCTTCATCATAATCTCGCCTCCTCCGGGCTTGTGTGTGGGTCCTTCTACAACCACCATTCATTACAAAATATTAATTTTGCTTTGAGGCTTCAAAATATTACAAGATGATCATTTTTTTCCATAAATACAGTAGTTCTCAAATTTACTTTTTATAGTGCAGAATTTAACTGTTGACTTTAGCTGCATATTTTATGTTTCAAAGCACAACTAATCATTAAATCTAACTTGTAAAAAAATGCCTGCAAGCTTGGATTATTCTTTTAAACAAGCAAGTGCACAAAATGAATGAATGGAAAGGTGTACACATATTTGTTGGACACAAGCTTTAAGAGCTGGATTTAGTGTCACGTAGCAACAAACTTTCAGGCTTCAAAATCACTGATTAACTCGTTTCTTACAAGTAGAAGAAACAAAAATGAAAATATGGAAAAAATAAAATACCCGGATGCATTACTTGATCCGTCATCTTGTCTACTGTACAAATGTAGTACTGCTGCAGTACAACGTGACTGACAATATGCATTATGTTACATTATTTATAGTCATAAATGGTTTGTTTAGTGTTAATGAAAAAACAAAACAAAACAATGATTCCCAGTTTATGTGATTCTACACAAATGAAAGCAGAGGTATGGGCATTATGACTTAATGAAGTCTAACTCTAATCTTCCTTCCACTCAGACACACACATCAATATTAACACAAAACATCACACACAGTGACCTACTTCTCAGGTTTCCAGTCAGTCGCTGAGTGTTGGACGCAGACAGATGAGTAATGTTTTTCAGGGTTAGATGGACGAAAAGGGATGCAACGAAAGAGCAAAGCAAAACAAATCATACTGAGTTAATGGGATGTTAAAAACAAAAACAAATGATGAGCATGTCAACATAAAAAAATAAACAATTCGTGCAGAGACACAAACGCTGCTGCTAACCTGAGCTGGGTGCGGAGCGTGGTGATCTCGCGATTCATGCTCTGGCTGTTGTCGGCGAGCTCCTCCAGTTCCCTCTGCAGCTTCCTCTTCTGAGCGTTTGTGCGAGAGTTCTCCTCCTCCACCTCCTCCAGCTGCCTCTTCAGCTGCTTCAGCCGAACCATCGACTTATCCAGCTGGAAGAGAAGGGAGAAGAGCGGTGGAGGTTGTGAACGAGAGAATTTAAGAGGCTCAGGGGAGACTGGAGGAAAATAAGTGGGGGCAGGCATTTAAAAAGACAGATTAGAACGGGATTGCAGGATTGATAGGGATCAGAGGTCAGATTAAAGATGACAGATTATTGTTGCTGATGTTTTGGGGGTTGAGTCAGTGTCTCTGCTCTGAGTGAGAGATTTATTTTTCATTGGGTGAATCAGTCTAATTTGAACACATAGACGCCATGACAGGATTAGGATTAGTTTGGATTTAGCCGGATAATTCATTTCTGTTGATGATGATTTTATTTAACACCAACGACCAGCGAGCTGAGTTGATTAAACCCAGATTACGTGATTTTTTTTGTTGCTCTCCTCTGAGATTACGAGGCTGATGCAGTACCTGTTCTCTGTACTGGTCTGCATGTCTCCTCTCGTCCTCTGCCTGCATCATCACCTCCTTTAGCTTCTTCTCCGTCTTCCTCACCAGTTTGTTGGCAATGGCTCTTTCTCTGTTCGTCAGGGAACAAAGTTAAACAATAAAACCAACCAAAATAAGGGTACTATGATAATCATGGCAAAATGTTACACTTTAATCATTTTATTTTTGACATTCTGCAAATTATGCAGTTTTATTGATTACACAGAGATATGTTCTGCTAAAAAAATACAGAAAATTAACTTGAAAAAGTGGTGAGTCTGATGAAAATTTGGTGAATAACACAACTAGAAAATAGCTTCATATTAGAAAACTTAAGATTTTTTGAAAACTCCAAGTAATTTTAGAAAATGATCTGAATTTAAGTACTTTAATATTTTATTAAGTTAACACAAAGTGTAGCCATCTAAATAAAAACGTTTCCTCACTGTCTCTCTTGTTCCAGCTGCTCTTCCATCGAGTCAATCTTAGCCTCCAGGGCAGCGACACTGAGCTTGTGTTTGCCTCTGACTGTTCCCTCCAGCTCCTCCAGCCGGGTCTTCAGCTCCTTGTTATGCCTCTCCAGCTGCTCTCGAGACACCTCCGCCTTCTGGGCCAAGGTCCTCTCTCCCTGCAACTGCACAGTCAGAGTCTCCACCTGCAGCGAGAGTGAAGCAGCGATGAACAATCACAATCATAGGGTTGTTTTTAAAAACAGTGAGACACTGAGGCGCCTTTGTGTGCACTTGCATCTACCACACCTGTAGAACCGCCTTCCTATGTCTCTCTGTCAGCAGTTCGATGTTTGTCTGCTCCTCCTCCAGGTCTTCCTCCAGTTGAGTGATTCGAGCCTCTAACCGTCGCTTCTCCTCAAACATCACGTTCCTGGACAAACATGAAATGTTGGTAGTACAAATACAGAAATACAACTGAAGGGACTTTAACATAAAAGATGAAAGACGCTCACTTTCCAGAGCTGTTGTTGACCATCTCCTCTGCCAACTCATCCCTCTCCAGCTGAGCCTGCTTCTTCTGCCTCTCTGATACGGCCAGCTCCTGAACAAAGACAAACATGAAGGCATTGGAGTCAAACAAACACAGCCCTGTTATGACTCCAAAGAATTTTAAGTTCATAAGAAAATATTTACGAACCGACATACCTCAGTGAGGTGCAGCACCTCTGCTTCCAGTGTCTGTATTTTCTTTTCACTGTCTTTAAACTGTGAAGCCACCTCCTCTCGAGATAACTTTGTCTCGTCTAGTTCACGGAGAACTTCCTTCATTTGACCCTGTGTGACATTGAAGGGAAGTTTTAAAAGCATGTGTGCTGATGTGCACATACAGTGAGTTTATGTAGGAGGGGGTTTTAACCTGCAGCCTCCGTAGATGCTTAACAGCCTCCTCTTTGCCACGCGTGGCCGCCTCCAAATGGGCTTCGGACTCCTGCAGTTCTGCTTCCATCTGCTTCTTGGACGACACAGCCTGAGACCGCTGAGTCCTCTCCTCCTCCAGGTGGATCTCCAATTCTCTCACCTGGGGAAGTTAAGAGGACAAAAACAAAACAAAACAAAAAAAAAACTGAATAATCTGAAAGAAAAAAGTGGTGCCAGTTCTCTCCTCTTCCTCCGCTTCACCTGCTTGCTGAGGGCCCTCCTCTTCTCTTCTCCCTTCTCCTCGCTGGCGCCGAGCTCCCTCTCAAACTGAGCTTTGAGCGCCTGCAGGGTGACCTCCAGCCTGAGCCTCGAGTCCTCCGCCTCTGTCAGCTCCTCCTCCAACTCCTGAGTTTGAGTTCGCAAGCTCTGAGCTTCTGCCTCCAACACCCTCCGGGTCCGCTCAAGCTCGTGCACCTGAAGCAGAAGCAAATGAAAAGATTTGATGCACGGATAAAAAAAAAAAAGAATAATAAAAATAAATAAATAAAAGCTTCCGTGAGGTAGATTTATACATTTTTGCCAACGTCATCCTGCTGGTTCACAAGCTGCTCCATTTCCAGACGGAGCTGCTTGTTGATCCTTTCCAGCTCGTCTCGCTGGTCCTGGACTTCCTGTGGGCAGAAAAACTGAAGATCAATGACCAGAATCACAAACACGACAAACATTCACTTTCTCTGTTGAATACTTTACCTGCAAGGATCGAGTCAACGACAGACATCTTGTTTCTTTCTCTCGGCTCTCTGCTTCTGCTTTGTCCCTCTCCTCAGCGAGACGGGCGCTCACCGCCTTCTCCTCTGCCAGGGACTGACGGTGCGATGAAGATAAAATTACAAAAATGAAAATCCATATAAAAACGTTGAAATGAGCTCAGCCAGTGTGAACGAGCAGACTCCCGTTTCCCCTCACCTGGTCGAATTTCTTCTGCCTCTTTTCGAGAGAGGTACAGTTCTGCCTCTCTCTCTGCAGGGCGATTGTCATGTCCTCCAGCTCCTCCCTCAGTCGCTCCCTCTGCCTCTCCACTCGCTCCTTCTCCTCCTCCTTCTGTCGCTCTTTTTGAATGGTGCTGTCCAACTCTCTCTGCAGCTTCCTGCGCACCTCCTCTCCAGTTTCCACAGCTGAGCTCACCTCCTCCGACTGCTTTCGAAGCTCTGCAAGCTGCACACGTTGAACAGAGACAAATGCCATTTCCGACTGAAACTTCATGTAGCGATTGTGCAACCTTTACATTTTCAACTTTAGTTTGCGTTCAGTTTGTGACTTTATTTGTATATCGTCTGTTTTTTGTAGTTTGATTGGAATAATGTTGACTGAAGTCTATGAACGTAAGAGGAAGCAACACTTTTTCAAAGTCTGAGTGGGCTGATGATTCACCTGCTGGGTGAGTGTTTGTATCTGACGGGCCAGCTCTTTGGCTCGTTCCTCCTCCTCCTCAAGCCTTTCCATCAGTCCATTCTTCTCCTCCTCCAGAGCTCGGACCCTTGAGGTCAGGGTCATCTTCTGACGAGTTTCATCTTGCAGTAGTTCCTGAAAAAGTAAAACAATGGTCTGGTGACAGAGCTCAGGTGTTGTTATCAGGATTCTCCAGAAACTATAGAGAAGTGCCCGCTGTCCAACAGCTTAATCCTAAAGTTACACCTGAAATAATCCTTGGTATCTGAGTGTGCAATACCTTTGCATCATGCAGCTGGCTTTCCAGGTTGTTGGCTTCTTTAGAAAGACGAAGAGTTTTGCTGTCAGAAGAGGATAAACTTGTGGAGAGAGACTCGATTTCACACTAAAACAGTAAAAAAAAAAAAAAAAAAAAAAGAGGAATATATTATTACTGCTGCCTAAACAAAACAGCTGTTTGAACAAACAGAGTTAGGATCAACAGTGAATATAAACTGCACCTGCAGCTTGTGCACTCGCTCCTCCCTGTCCTCCCTCTCTCTCTCGGCCTGAGCCAGACGAGCGTTGAGCTCCTGGAGCTGATTTTCTGCTCGCTTACGGCCTCTCTCGCTGTCCGTGCGGCTCGACTGGAGGCTTTTGATTTCATCCGTCAGATTCTGCCTTTCTTCTTCCAGCATAGCTTTGGCCTTTTCAAGAGACTGGCGAGACTGAAGGAAACGCACAGTGAGTAACAGTGCATGTTTACCTGAATGTGTGTGTAGACACGTTTGTCGTACTCTCTTGCTGTTATCCAGCTGCTCCTGGAGGTTGTCTATGGCAGCGCTGTGCTTCACTCTGAGCTCCGACAGCTGGACCTCATGGCGACGAGTCTCCTCTTCAACAGCTCGCTGCAGCTCAGTTAACTCGGTCTCCCGGCGAGACCTTTGTGAATTAGGTGGCAATAGTCAATATTAATAAACCTATTAAACCTTTTGACACGGAAAGCCCAAGTTTGATTTATTTTATATTTGCCTTAGCTCTTGCTGTGCAGCGGTGGTGTCAAGCGTGTCCTCCAACTCTGTTCTCAGAGCTTCCAGCTCCTCTCCGAGGTCTCGTTTTTGTTTCTCAGCTCTTTCTCTCATCCCTCGTTCATTCTCCACTTCCTCTTTCAGCTCTGACACTTGAGACAAGGCCTCCCGCAAAGCCCTCTGTGCTTCAGCACGACGTGCACCCTCTTCCTCCAGCCTAAGAGTAAAAAACAATGCCAAATGAATAAAATAGAAATAATAAATAAAATAAAAAAATCTCTCCCATGGTTTTATATTACCATTCTTCATCTGAGACTCACCGGCCCTGCAAGGTGGTTATTTCCTTCTCCTTTTGAGTCAGAGTTCCCCTCAACTCGGCAGACAGCATGCCCAGGTCCGACAGCTGCTCCTGAGCCTCCAGCGTCTCGTTCTCCATCCTCCTCTTCCACTTCTCCTGCTCTAAGCGACCCTGCTCCTCACGCTTCAGTCGCTCTGTAAGCAGCAATGGAAACAAAGTTATTTTAACTTTTTAGTTAACACAAAGTAAACATGCCCTAAAGAAACCGTAACGTATGGGCTGTTCTCTATTAAATGGTCCACGAAAGACAAGTTACAGACAGAGGAATTTAAATCAGGTGGCTGAAGTCATAAACTTGTGTTGGAAACAAATCAAATGAGAAGTATTGATATAAAATCATAGATATTAAGGTATTTTTTAAAGCAAACCAGTCTTTATTTATTCATGAGTGTGATTACTATTACGCAAATTAAAGTTAGTTTTCAGTGTTTCTTTTTCAGATTTAATGGACGAGGCAAATGCATTGAGTTCTTGATTCACCAGTTTATAACTAAAAAGGCAAGAATAAAAGACAGTGAGTCAAAGTCTTACCCTCTAGATCAGCTATGACAGCCTCCTGTTTGTTCTTAAGTTTATTGAGGCTTTTGGTCTTCTCTTCCTCCTCAGTCAGTTGATCCATCACCTCACTTAGATGCTCATCCAGCAGCTTTTTTTCCTGTTCAGAGAAAAACAAGACTTATATTAAAAACTTGTGTAAAACTCTGATTCTGATTGTGTAAAACAGATGCAAAATTGTCAAAGTTTTAACGTAAAGTCCACCTTGGTGAGCCGGTCTCTCTGTTCCACAGCAGTCAGGAGTTCAGTCTCCAGACTCTTCACTTTGGTCTCCAAGCTAACCTTCTCAAGAAGGAGTCGCTGTTTGGCACTTTCTTCCTCCTCCAGCTGTTCCTCAAGGTCCTGAAATCCCCCACACGTGTTTATTTAACCCCTCTGTCACGAGCGTGTTGTCAAACGACGCATTTGCAGGTGGCAATTTTTTTTAGGTGATAAACGTGTCAAGCCATAAATCCACTTTTTGTACTAACTTAGAAGTAAAATCATAAACTTTCAAAGGACAGCTTCTTCCTCACTTGTATGTTCTGCTGCATCCTCTTCTTCTCGTTGGCCAGCTGCGTACCCCTCTCCTCCTCCTCCACCAGTCGACTCTCCATCTCGCTCAGAACTTCCTCCAGCTCCTGCTTCCGATTTGCTAACCTGGCCCTCATCTCCTCTGCCTCTGCAAACAGCTCTGCCTCCGCCTGCAGCTGGTCAGCTAGCAGCGTCTTTTCTTCAACCAGCTGAATGCGACAGAGAGAGTCAGACGTGTGATGAGTGATTCAGAGCAATTTTAAAAAAGGAGATAGACAGCAAAACAAAATGGGCTTCATTTACTTGAGCGTGTTTCTTGTCCAGATCGGTGTATTCCTGTTCCATTTTGGTGAGCTTCTCACTGGCCTTCAGGAGTGCAGACTCTCTGGCCTGAATCTCCTCATCCTGTCGAGTCACCTGCAGTAAAGGCTTCACCTGGTTGGCACAAAACAAAGAGCAAGCATTAAATCATAATTTTATTTTAAGCAACCAGCAAAGATCTGAAAAGTGCTGAAAGGTAATTCTAAGCATGCGCACCTTAGTGAACAGTCGCCACCACTGCCAGTTTCTGAGTTTGAGGTAAGCATAACAGTTCCTCTGCATCACCCTCAGAGCGCTCATTTGCTGCTGCTTCTTCATAAAGGCTCTGAGGCGATAAAAACAGACACAACCAATCAACAAACGCACAAATCTCAATTCAAAACAGCGCAGCACACCTCTAAACACGAAAATAAGTTCAAAGCTAGCATTCCTTAAAGAAATGTGTATCACCTGCAGTTTAGGATGCTGACTTTAAACAAAGATCTTGTGCAATTGGTTAGAGCTTGACATATAAATTGAGAATGACTCTCAGCTACTACCACATCAAATTATAGCTCAATACCTGTAAAACTGAGTTAGTCATTTTTTGCATTTGCCAAGGTTCATTAGTTGTGGAAACCTTCTTGACACTAAATGATTATCAGCTCTAGACGTACATCTAATAATAACTTAATGATAGTTTCATTAAAATCCTTCTATTTATTTATTATTTGCTAAAACACACACACACACACACGCACACGCACACACACTTAACATCACAGACATGATCGCCCATCGTTCTAAGCAGCAGGCGATAACTAAATTGATGCCATGGCTTCCTGTACTACTGTCTACATCTGGATATTGATCATCTAATGCCAATCTTTCAAACTAAATAAATATAAACCAGCCTCAATACTCTCCATCTATGATGACCTCGTTGCTAAAGCAAAATCTTACTTGCGTGCAAGAAATCCCCTGGCAGCGCTCTGGAAGTGTATGATGGTGTCGGTGATCTTCAGGTCTCTCTCCTCCTCTAGATGAGCCAGGACTCCAGCTCTGAAGAAGACTTTACTCTGACCCACCCTGAACAGGTTGGGATCCAGTTCCAAAGCTCTGATCTGAGAGGAGAGAGAAGTCATTGTCAGTCACCTGACCCCACACTTGTTTGAGACATTATAGATTCAGACAAGTTCCCTACCATGAGCTCTGAGGCCTGTTTGCCATCCATGAAAGTGCGAGGTATAGCATTGGGAGTGAGAATCTCATATCTGTAAGACAAAAGTGAGACTTCATAAAGTGAAGGAAAAGATTTGGTGTCCGAGACAGTTTGAAGAAGGCGATCACAAATGCTCACCTCTGTCTGAACTCCTGGAAGGGAATGCGGTTAGGGAATCCCTGTCTGCAGATACGAATCCCCTCCAGAACACCGTTACACCTCAGCTGGTCCAAAACAAGTTGAGGTTCTAATTTACCAGCCTGTGGAAAAAGTAAGAAGGAAGCAAAGAAGAAAACAGAATCAGAACAGTTTATTCATCTTAATTTGTTAATGTTTTTCTCCTTTATCTTCTCATCCAGAAGACCTGGTCTCACCCTCTTCTCGTGGTTGGGGATAATGCATCGAAGGAAGTTGGGGTTGGTGTTCCTCAGCGTGGCCATCAGCTTGGTGAGAGACTCTTTGTAGAGTTGACCGACAGTTCGAAACATTCCCTTCTTTGTTTTCAGTCCTGATCCAAAAGTGACGGGCCCACTGCTCTCTCCTGATGACACCTGGTCCAGACCTACAATCCTGTCCACTGAACAGGAGCAGAACACACGGCCTCAGTTTGATCAGGTAGATGGGGTAATATACACATTTGTCAAGTCGTGGTTAGAGATTTTCTCTCTGTGTAAATGTGATGGTATCTTTATTTTACAACAGACATCAATGCTTGATGCACAAATAGTAACAAATCAGATGGATTTGGAGCTCAACTGGTTTCAAAGTCTAACAACAGTGTATATTTGTGCAGCTGGTAAGATACACACAGGCCTTGTTGTTAAAAAAGCCTTTCAAGATTAACCTGTTAGCTTTAGACAAGTTACGACAGGCGTGTCAAGTTGGGCTGAAGGGACCAGAATAATTTATATTTTTCCTCATGATTGTGTTGTGGGTACGACAAGCAATGTGTGGAATTTAAAAGGTGGTAAATAATGAGTACCGGTAACTGGTCTATTTGTGGTCACGGCTTATTCATTATCCAATAACTACAAAGTGCAGAACACAGAAAACGACAGAGATGAATACCATCATCTTGTTCGGGTATTATGTGGCGTTATTCCACAGCAGCTCTGCACCGTCACATGCAAGCCCATCAGAACCAGCAGCATTTCATTTTACTGCTCATTTATACTAAGTTTCTTTGTTCATGTTAACTATAAATATTGTAATTCTCCAAAAACAAAACTAGTAAAAATGTTGTGATTAAAAAAGTCAAACATTTTACTTTTGCAATAAATGCAATTAAAATGTGTCTAGGGAGTAAATTCAGGATCAAATTTCTGGCTGGCTGGTGGGTTTTGTTCATTTTTCACTACAGCTAAAGAATTTATTGAAAGATGCCTTCAAACCAGATTACTTATTTAACTGCTGGTCCTAACCAGATGTTAATTTATCCTAACAAAACTTGTATCTTCTATTGTTTGTGTCTATCTTCAAGCACAACACTTAAATTGATCCTGAATTTTGCTCAAGGCTTTGTGACAACAGACTCACTCTGACACGTTTCTGTTTCTACAAAACAAAAGTGAGGCTCTACTTCTGTCTAAATGCAAATGCACGATCAAACAATCACAGCACTCTTCTTTAAAACCAAATCTAGTTAAAAGAACAATTAGAAAACAGCAGAGCAACACAGTAACAGTGACAATACAAATACCGATAGTAAAATAGGAAACGGACAATAAAAACCACACTTCAGTCACAAACAGTGCAGGCACAAATCAAAAGTAAGTAAACTAAAGTGAGAGTGATGAAGGTAGAAATAAACCTACTGTCGGAGCCATTAGTCTGTAGGGTGGCATAGGAGTCAAAGAAGTACACACGAGGAAGAGTTTGAATATCTGATGCAGGGAAAATCAAGATCAGGGGGACAGAAAAGGAGAGGCCCAAATGAGCACCGTATTAGTGCAAAGGGGGGGAAATGAAAAAGAGCAAACAGGTAGAAAACAAGAAGGAGGAAGAACAGAGGATAAAAGAGAACAGAAAGCAACAACACAATGACAAAGAGGGAGAAGAAAAAGAAGTGCAGCAAAGTTAATACATTTTACACCAGAAAAGTGCTTCATGAATCACACTTAGCAAATCGATGCTGAAACATCTTGCTGTTAAAGTCACAAAATGTTTTCATAAAATGTAAAACTGAACATTATAAATATTCAATCCCTGCAAGTCTGAAAGCGTAATGATGACACCAGTTCTCTCACCCTCCTTCCACAGCTCAGACACAAAGTGATCAGATGACTGATGGAGAAGAGATGCCACATTGTCATTCAGAGGATCCATGTTCTTCACTAACCAATCATCTGCCTTATAGTCCACCTGCAGGAGAGGATGGCAAACAATGACAAAAAGATAAGCAGCAAGATTAGTTTAAAAAGAACATATGAAACATCTGTCAAGAGGTAAAAGAAGAAATAATACCTTTCCAGCATAGTGAATAATAGAGAAGTCAGCTTCTCCACGTGGCTGCTTTGATTTGAAGAACTTGGGATGCTTGCTTTGCTCAGCAGAAAGCTTATCCACAAATGTGCGGTCTGTGGCCCGAGGGAACCAGCACTCTTCATCCAGCAGGGCCAAAACACCTGGTGGATGGGCCTGAACAGAAGAAGGAGAATTTTTGTCTTGCCCAGAATTTGATTACCTGTATCTATATTCTCATCACTTGAGAAGAGTGTATTTTAGCGTGTGGTATGTACTGGTCTCTCGATGAGGTCAATGCAAGGTTGTAGGTCCAGGCCAAAGTCAATAAAGTTCCACTCGATGCCCTCCCTCTGGTACTCCTCCTGTTCCAGGATGAACATGGTGTGGTTGAAGAGCTGCTGCAGCTTCTCGTTGGTGTAGTTGATGCACAGCTGCTCGAAGGAGTTCAGCTGCAGAGAAGACATTTAAAAAAGAAAGCAATCATTCACTTAATGTCATTTATGAAAAGCCCGCCCATGTTTGCATAATCAAACAAAGACTGTTGATTAGGAAAAAAAAAAATAATCTAATTTGAAATGTCCTGTTAGATAATTACTATTTTATCTCAAATAGGAAAAAAAAATCTGAGGCACATAGACATCTTCAAGCCCCATTTATGATAAACATTATTCAGACAAAAGTGTTTGGCTTCATTTATTTGTTGAATTCAGGTGTTTAGTCAGGGTTTGGGACAGGTTCATTATCTCCAGTGATGTGCAGTCTTAATACTTCAGCATATTACAACATTTTAGACTTCATCACGGTGAAGAAGACCCTTTTCTGTTCCAACATGGCTATCGCCAATGTACAAAACAAGGACCGTAAAGACACGGTTTGACGAGTTCGGTGTGAAAGAACTTGACTAGCCCACAGTGAGACCTGACCTCGGAACGACTGAGAACCTTACAGAGATGAACTGGAATGGAGATGTTCTCATTCAACATCAGATCCTGACCTCATAAATGCTCTACAGAATGAATGTGCTCAAACTCCCACAGAAACACTCCAAAACCTTGTAGAAAGCTCTCTTTCTAACGTTTCTACTAAAAAGAAACTGTCCAGATGACCTGATTGAGAGTTATCAGATTTGACACCTGGATTACTGAGTAT
>JARVGS010001283.1:15632897-15654450 GCA_031762315.1 Hypsolebias antenori
AATTTGTAGACTGTACAGTTTTCCATCCATCATATTTACCTGCTTCTTCCTTTTTGTGTCGCATGGGTCACTGGTGCCCATATCTTACCAT
This sequence comes from Hypsolebias antenori, assembly GCA_031762315.1. Taxonomy (NCBI): domain Eukaryota; kingdom Metazoa; phylum Chordata; class Actinopteri; order Cyprinodontiformes; family Rivulidae; genus Hypsolebias; species Hypsolebias antenori. The sequence continues at coordinate 15,632,989 of JARVGS010001283.1, forward strand.
CACTGTGTGAGAGGCAGGGGACACCCTGGACAGGGCTCCAGTCCATCACAGGGACACATAGAGACAAACAATTCACTCTCTCACTCACACCAATTTAGAGTTACCAATCAGCCTAACATGCATGCTTTTGGCCTCTGGGAGGAAGGATATAAGGATTTTTATTGTCATTCTCATCACATGTGGTACATGTGGTGGAACGAAACTATGTACACAGGGTGTTACATGCAACAAAAATACAAATTGTAAAGAAAAACATTAGTAAGATCTAAATCATGAACTAAGAATATACTGCATTCGCTAAACTAAGAATACACTTAGCACTAATAGTACAAAAACAACGTGCCATAAACAACAGCAGCACAAACTGTGAGCAGATGAGGACCAGTGAAGGAAAGAAATTGTAGTACCTGAAGTAAACCCACAAATGCATGGAGAGAACATGCAAATTCCACCCAGAAAGGCCCCCGGCTGCGATTTTATCCGGCAACCTGCTCGCTGAGAGGCGGCAGCTCTACCAACTGCGCCACCGTGCCGCCTTAGTTTTTAGTTGTAGAAATGTCCATCGAATGAGTCCTTTCTGAGAATCAGGTGTCTTTCGCTGCTTTGACACACCTGACTTGAATGAATGGGTGATTAACAGAAGAAGGCCTGCTGAAGATCAGGAAAACAGTTGAAACGTGCATGATGGTGGCTTTTGAGGACCAGGATTGGGCACCACAGGTGAAATGGTAGATCTAACTTGTCACTAGGTGTGAGTGAGAATATGAATGATTGTCTCAAATGGAACATCTCACCCAATAACTGCTGGAGATCAACACTAGTTCCCCCACACCTGAACTGAAACAGATTAAGAAAATGGATGGATGGATTTGACAGCACACGCACGGCATTATTTAGTCTTTGGGCAAATATGTTTTACTGTTTAACTTTTGGAGTAAACGTGATTCAAGTTGGCTTTCACAGAAAAATTATCTTAGCAGACACAAAAATGTCTGTAACCTAGCCTTTAGCCACCGATAATTTAACATATTCTGAGGTAAAATTTAGTGTGGTGGTAGCTGAGACTGATCCCAACATAAAGGATACTCTGGGTTTGATAACTCCAATTAGCAAAACCTCTCATGAACCACTGGAAGGATATCAATGAAATGCTCAGCAAGTACACCTGTTTAAGTCAGGTCAGCTGGACTTTTTTATTTTTTATTTTTTTGACTCATCATTTTGAGAAGCCACAAACAAACTGAGTCTGACAAGCAGCACACTCCCATAGTGAAAAAAAAAACAGTTTGCTAGTGCTAAGATGGCTTCCAGGGCCTGCTCTCTCCCTCGTCAACTCCTCTGAGACAGTCATGCCAAAGTGGTTCAAAACATCAAAGTTCATGCGCAATAATCCAAATGCCGTTTTGAACCACTTCGGCATGACTGCCTCAGAGAAGTTAACGAGGGAGAGGGTGGGCCCTGGAGGCCAGCTTATCATCAGCAAACTGTTTTTTTTCCACTATGGGAGCGTGCTGCTTGTGGGACTCAGTTTTTGTGGCTCCTTGGACTGATGAAGTCCTTTGGATGAAGGACAAAACGTCTCATAACAAAAAAAAAGAAACCGTCCATTTGAAATGACTGAACGTTGTTGGATTTTCACCTGGATTACTTACTGATTAACTTTTGGAGTCAATACAATTCATGATGGCCACCACAGCTAATAAACCAAACATAAGAAAATGTCTGTAACTCTGTGAATTCTACAGATATTGAGTTGAAACCTGCCGTGGTAGAAGCTGACAGTCACAACACAAGTGCTAACACACCATGTGAGAGAATATTTTTTCAAGGTTTGTCTAAAACAGCTTTAGTCCTGTCATTTCTTATCGCAGGAAAATCTTAGTTTACAGAACCCAGGTCTTTTCTATCGTCTGCAGCGATAAGAACGACAGGTTGAGTCTCTGCTCGATGACGCCGCTCCTTCCCGTCCTCCATGTTGCCTTCACCATGTGTTTTCATTTACCTGGCTGGCCCTGGACATAACGTTCCCACTGCAGTTATTATCCGCAGCCATGTGCAGGCTCTCAGGAGGGGAGAGTGGTTGGGAAGCTAATGCAAAATCCATTCACCTTTCCCAGACAGCTGAGACTCACACAGCACATCTGTCCGTTTGAGTGGAATGTCTTGCGGGCAAAAAAAAAAAAGGCAATTTCACTTGAGGTCATGCGTTTTCATATGAAACTGTGATTCTTTGAAGCCCTGCGTCATACCAACATGACAGAAGATGGAGGGTGTCTCTTATGTAAAGACGAAGCTCATCCAACAATCATACTCGAGCAGCTCTGTGGATATTAAACCACAGTTTTCTGAGTGGGCAGGTTTTGGGTATCTTCATATATCATGTGATGAAGTTCTCCCTCAGGTCTGAAGGGATGACTGAGTGTTTGATAAACTTTAAATACGTGGTGTTTAGTCAACCCAACCAAATGGATGGAAAATATTGTCTCAGAGAGAGCAGATCTATAAACTCAGTGTTGTTTTTGGTTGGTATGGTTGCCAGCCCCCAAGCCCAAGTGCTCCAACAATAACTCCTGTCCTCCCCCTGCAACAGGAGCTATTGATTTCATCCTGACAACACACAGGCAGCGTCTTCCTCTCAATGACAAATGTTTTCTTAACGCAGCATCACTGCGCTCTACCTGAGGGTTTCATAAGTCCAGCACATGGCAGTTTCCTGGAACCACCAAGCAGCTTTCCATTCCAGCCCCAGGCCCTCCTCCCTCCCTCCCTCCCCGCCCACCAGGCTCGCCTCCGGACCAGTTGTTTGAGGCGGCTGCAGGTGCCCCTCCCCTGGGCAGCCCGCTCAGGAAAGCACCCCGCTGCGCAGACGAGACGAGGCCAGAGCCGTGTGCCAAATTCATGCTGTGAGGTGCAGAAGAGGCTCCCGTTCTCTCTAGACATACACAGAAAAGATTCCCCTCTCACCCCGCCTGCCGTAAAACCAAATCTGTTTTTTTTATCTTCTCACAGACATTTCTTGTCCCCTCGTTCATCTGCAAACTCATCCTGAAAAGCAGGCTCTGGACAATTATTTCTGAGTTTGTTGGTTTGTCTGTTAGCAAAATGTTGCACAAATCAGTGGATGAGTTTCAAGCACTTTGGTAACAGTTGCTGTTTTAACAGTGCTTTATAAATAAAGTTGACTTGACTTTTATTAAAGCACCTGGATCGGATGCACATCCATAACCGATTTGAGAATCAACCTCGTTCAAGATGGTCACACAAAATTAGGTCAAGCTTGGCCTGCTTTCCAGACATTGAGCTAAAATTTGGTGTGGTAGTAGCCGAGAGTCATTCCCGTCCCATATTCCGAGCGTTGACAGATCCCACAAGAGCTTTGTTGGAAATGTTGGCACGCAAAGTGGCAGGCAGTGAGCACTCCTCCAAATATGGTAGTTTCGTGTTGGAATTCTAAACTTTCCAAGCGTCAGCATTTTTAATGCCCCATTAGCTGAAACCCAACACATTGATTCCAGTTTATGATCTCACACCCACCTGTAAGAAAATCAAAATGATTGTAATTGCTGGTTTAACAGCAAACACTGAAACCTGTGTCCTCACAGAGTCTCTTTGTTCGATCCTCTGGCTGGCCTCCATCCTGAGGCGCCCTCCTCGCATCGCATCCCCCCGATTTCACATCTCGGTGTCAGCCGCCAGGATCAGGCGAGACCTGGGGTTTGTGCGGCCCCAAAGGCCGGAGGTTACATCAACCGACACACACGCTACACTTCACACCCGGGCTCTTACTACAGTACACCCCTCTCTCCTCCCGTGTTCCAGAGCCTCTCCGATTTTCTTCTTCTCGAGCCTAACTGTCACTCCCGTCAACGCAGGCGTCAAGGATCTGCCGACCTCTGACCCCTCGCTTGAGGTAAGCCCAGAGATGGAAGTAAAGGTTACTCTACCACCAACAAAACTCATCTGTAACCATTTGGAAGCAAATTTATGAAATAAATAAATTAATTAATACTACTTACAGTTAGATGTGAAAACGAAGAAGAAACTGATTCTACAAACTTTAAAGAGGTGAAATTATATTTATTTTCAAACATTTTTGTAATAGTTGATCAAACCACTCTGTGGATCTGTGTAACCTTCAGATGGAAACAATCGTCGTTGTAGATTTGATGCTATGAGGATTTAAATGTTTCATTATGAAGGTTTATGATAGCTTTGTATTAATTTGCAGTGAAACTTCACTTTTAACATGAAAGTGGACTGAATTGCATCATCAAAACAAATCACTGGATCCCACCATTTATTTGTCCGTCATGTGAGTTTCTACTAGCTTCCTTTCACAAACTTTATCCTTTGGTTTGTCTTGTCTGACCAAGATCAGAACATTTCCAGATTGTTCGTTTGACAAATCCATTTTGAGTTTTAGTAAAGCAGAATAAAATGACGGAGTAAAAAAAAAAAAAAATCAAACAAATATACTGTTGAGATATTCCAAGTTAATAAATAATAACATATAAAGGTTGATCGTTCTTTGAGAGAATGCATATCACCCAGCCAGCAAGATAATCTTGTGTTTTAACATAATAACATTTATTAGTTTTATTGTTTTTGGTCGATTCTTAAAACTATTTTTCTTGTTTGCACACAACACAACAATACATCATGCCATCTCAGAATGTGTGTTGGATATGACTCGTGGTTACTACCACACTATTATAGCTCATTATTTATAAAACATTCTAAGCTATAGCTCTTTTTGTGTTTGCTAACAACAAATAGCTGTGGTGGCCATTTTGAATCGAGTTACTCCAAAGTGTAATCAGTTTTAGATAATTACTTCCAGAGAGTTTCATTTTAAACCGTTCACTGGATCATGTGATATTTTGCTAAAGCACACAGACACAGACACACACACATACAATCAAAAGTACTAGCATGCTGTCTAATCAGCATCTTGATTATGCCACACCTGTGAGGTGGATGGATCATCTCCGCAAAGGAGAAGCGCACACTAACACAGAATTACATAAATTTGTGAACATTTGAGAGAAACAGGTATAGAAAAAGTTTTAGATCTTTGAGTTCGCCTCATGAAAAACAGGAGCAAAAACTATAGTTTAGATTTTTTTCATTGTGGATGAGTGACATGTCTGTGACTTTAGAGAATTTGGTGGAAAAAAAAAAAAAGACCTTAGCGTGGCACCAGCAGGTGAAATATATATTTTTTATGAAGTCGTGTTTTAATTTTTTTGAACAGCTGTTGGAGTTACAAATATATTTGTTCCTGATTTAATTTACAGAAATCCCCATTAGTACATCAAATTAAAAAAATGAGAGAGTTCTGCTCGACAAACACAACATTTGTAAAAATACAAACCATGTTCTGTGTATAAGTACTTTGTAAAATAAAACTGTTTTTTCTCAGGCTGAAAGACTTTTTGCAGAAACTGTCTAGAGCTTCCCGTCCTCATTCAGACTGTCTTTGTCTCATAATAAGAAATTTAAGCACTTTGCATGTCTAAGTGTTTTTAAAGTGTCTGCAGAATGTCACCCATCAAGTTGTTCCACTTGTCTGCACACAGACTGATCTCACAGCGTGGGTGACTCACCTGACCCACCCAGGTAAATGCGCAGAGAGAACGCCTCCCGTCCTGCTCCTTGCAAACAAATTCAAGATGGCCACCAGAGACAACTGTCCCACAACCACAAAAGGAGTTATAACACTGTCAAATTTTCAGATTTTAACCTCAAATGTGGTGTGGTAGTAGCTGAGACTGATCCCAAACAAAACTTTTAAGCACTAACAGACTGTGCAACATTCATGTTTAAAATTTTCCTATTAACTATTGAAGTCAACTCTGTCTTTTAGCAAAATATTTCATGAACCACAAGACAGATTTCAATGAACCCTTCAGGAGAAAGTCACTGGGTGCACATCTAACGGGTAAACCTTTGGTGCAAATCCAATCCAAGATGGCCGCCACAGCCAACTGACCCTGTAAACACAGAATTGGCAATAAATCAGTCAATTTTACAGACATTTAGCAAAGGTTTGATGTGGTTGTAGCTGAGAGTTATTCACAACACATTTTCTAAACATTATTTTTTAAAGTTTGGTAAAAACAGCTACAACTTCATTTCTCACCATAAAATGATCTTGTAAAACTCTGGAATGAAGGGCGGCAGGTGATTTGCATTCCTGCAAGGGACAATTGATCTTAATCAAACTTCAGAAATCAGCATTTAACAAACTGCTTTTAACGTTCTGCATCACAGAAGGAGAGAAATTCAATCAGAGCTGCAGATGATCCATATCAGTCAATTCCATGCTGCAGTCTCACCCTACAGATTACCATGCAAATAACCTCTTTTCAAAAATAAATACACAAATATACAGGTCACAAATCAATAAAAGCAGACATACATATAAAACTCTCATTAGTTAGTCATTTTTGCTCATTTTTGACTGCATTGTACTGTTTCTGACTAGCTAAATCCCACACAACTAATAAACCAGCTCATATCACATGGGACCAGTTTAATTTGATTACAACGTAACTGCACTTTAAACACACACAAAAAAAAATCCCTCAATAAAAAAAAAAACTAAACTGAGAAAATCCCATTTAAAATACATGTGCAAAAGCTACCAAAATGTTGAAAAACATTTGGAGTGTCAGTGATGACATCACAGGAAGTGTTCTTGTTAAATCAAGGATGCTTTTAGTTTGCATCTTCACATCACTGGGGACATCGTTGATTGACATTATCTATGAATCAAAGGGGATGATGTCATACATGTGTATGATGTAATGATGTGTTCTATGTTTCTTGTAAATGGGTTCTCGAGGCTCAATGGGATTAACCTGCCTAAATAAAGGTTGAATGAATGAATGAATGGATGTTAAATCATCCGCTTCTCTAAGATGTACCAACCATTTAAGCCATGAAAATTGTTTTGAATTATATAGTCAAATCACAGGCAGCAAAAAAAGGAAATACGTAACAAGGAAGCCTGATAGGCAGAGCATGTTTTCATCTTCAGAGCAATAAATTTCAATGTGAAAGCTGTGCTTCCCCTCTGTTACATAGAGCTTGAATTTCCCAGAACCTAATCACCCTGAACTAGAGATCTGAACTGTAAGCAAACCATTAACATATATGTGCAATAAAAAAATTAAAAAATATATATATATAAATATATATAGAAACACCTGTAATTAACTTGCTTAATACTGTCTAACACCAGTATTATTAAATTCACAATCATCTCCTTAACTGAGGACAGGAACAGGAAGATAGAACATCACTTGCAGATGCCAATCAGATTTGCAGATTATTATTATTATTATTTTTTTTTTTTATTCTTCCCCCTTGCGACGGGGGACATGGCAGTGACTCTTCTTTCAAAAGAAATATCAACACCAAAATGATTGATGTCTCAGAGAAGTTAAAGTATTGGATTGTGAACGAAGCCGTGCAAATTTATAATCATGTGCAGTTTATATATGATTATAAATTATGATTGTAAATTTTAGGATGATAAAAAAGCATGAGTGGTAAAAAAGTTTGTTTTTCAGAATGCACTGCAGTGTAAACAACATGGTGACATCCGTGTGACAATATTTTATTTAAATTTATAAAACATAGATGAAATCAATTATCAGTAAATCAACAGAGTTGTCTTTTCTACATAAAAGTTTAACGTATTTCGGTTTTAATAATAGTATGTTGTCCGTCCTAACAGTTGAGGCTCCAGCGAGTGGAGGTTTGAACCCAGGGCCATTGGGTTGGAGTTGGCTGCTCTGCCATTACTCCATCTCAGTAGAGCACCTCTGGTGATAGAAACATGTACTAATATGGACTAACAGCATACCTGACCATACGTTGGAACCCTTTTTTTTTTTTTTAAAAACAACAAATCATCACTCCTTAAATTTTTCATTCATTCTCTTGATTGGATTAACAGAACAAGTAGCTCAGAGCGAAGTGAACGCAGAAAATAACTACAGTTTGTTTATGAAGCTGTGCAAATTTACAATCATAAAAGAGAATAAAAATGTTGAGACAGCAAGCACCTCATGTCCCTCAAGCAGCAATGCATCTGGTACCCCTGAGTACATCTTTATTCCTGGTTCGTTCCTGATGCGCACTCCTACCACCTCATGTACCCAGTGTCAAACTGGATGTGGAACTCCAGACGACAGAGCCATCTCAACGCATGGAACCAACCTTGAGGGTTATTTATAAACTTTGGAACATATGTCACTGCGTTGTGGGCGTGCGCGTGTGTCTAGAATTCTCCTGTAAAAACATGATCTTCCTGCGATGTCATTGATGATGTCAGAGAGTCTGGATGCAAAAGCCATATAGAGGGATTAGTTGTTTACCAGCACGGTGGCTGCGCGCGCAGCCTGTCTGCAGAAAGAGCCGGTGTCTTGTGTGTGTCCCCTGTATTGAGACGGTGCACAGAGGTGGGTCCGACCGTCTTCACAGATCTGCTTATAGATTTCTTGGTGCAGTATTAAAAATTATAAATACACTCAATGTCTTGGTGGCTGACTGATATTTATTAGGCTAAAGTGAACATGACAAAAGTTGTTAAAAAATTGCTCAGTGATTAAAAAAAAAAAGAAATCACACACACAAAAACTAAAAACAAACAAACACAAAACTCTTAAGAAAAGCCCCACACAAGACCAGGTTTGTTTGTTGCTTATTTGAGGTTTTATATTTATTTATTACCCGGATAAAATACTTCAATCTCTTGAAATTTTTTCAGTAATCTTTGATTCTGATGTGAAAAGCACAACAGAGCACATCAAATGAGACCAATCAAACGCTTGTTGAGGAACCTGTGACCAAGAAAATATGTTTGGTATCTGACTAGAGTTAATGTAGATTCTGAAACTGGCCCTTAGTTTGAAAAAGTTTTTAATTTTGGCCCCCTTTTGTAAGTGTGTTTGACACCTCTGTAATAATCTGATGAAGAACTTTGATAACTATTTAAAACATAAGTCTTTAGAACAGATTGTTTTCAAATTATGGTGTAAGTTTGAGTTTTTTACACACAGTAATTCGGACAAGTTTCATTTTCACTTTAGACGTCCAGGGCATTGGAGCTCGATGGCTGGTGCTGTGGATTGAGGCTGTGTGACCATCTGTCCCTCCAGCAGAACCAGTGAGAGGAGGCAGGTGGAGGCCCAAATGCTGAGGTGCTCTTAAACGTTTCATCTGACTGAGATGAAGTGTGATGCAGCATCTATGATGGATTCTTAAACTGGATTATCGCTAAATTATAAATTGTTCCCTTTAAGCATTTTCTAAGTTTCCACTGCTGGACTTAAAAAAAAAAAAAAAAAAAAAACAGATTTAGATAAAGCGTACACTTTGAAACATCTTTATTTAAAATGTGTTTTCACAGAAACTTCTATCAGTGCATGAAATTACAAATTACCAGCCTGGATTAAATGTTTTCAAAGCAAAGCTGAGCTTTTTTTTTACAGATTAATTTTAAAAACTCTTTTCTATCAGCACCATTTACAATCAAAAACAACACTGTTAGTGTGTCCTGCAGTACGTTTCTATTATTTTTATTGTTCAGATTTTTCTTTTATTAACCTCAAACTACAAAGCCCAGGGAGGGAAATGTCCCTGTCCACAGTTTATATGTATTTAATTTAGCATCCTCTCATTATCTCAGTCACTTAAAAACTAATGGAGGAATAAACTGTAAATTTGACTATTAAACTTAAAAATAAAAACAGGTGAACTGATTTAAGCCTGTGGATGTTAAACGTGAACAGATAAGGTTGCAGGAGCTCAGATGGTGATTTGTGTCGTCTCAGAGATGGGTGTCCCTGCTGGCTTCCAGGACAGGAACACAACTTCCTGTGCTGCGGCGACAGCTTTGGGTTATTCTCTCAGACTCTGGTTGTTGGTGCACCATGGACAGGACTTCTGTGGTGTCGACCCACCGGGGATCCCAGCTGCCACAGTGCAACACCTCCACTTCCACCCTGGCCTTCAACCAACATTTCACCACCACCGCTACAGGAAACCTTCTCCTGGCTGAGATAGTAAGTGGGATTTTGTGTTTTGTTGTTGGACACTTAGGAAATCAATCTGAAGATAAAGACGAGGCTAAAACCATCAGCAAACATCAGGAATGACCAGATGTTCTCATGTTTGAGAAAAACTGGCACTTTCGAGAAAGAAAGAAATGTACAGCTACCGATGAGCAAAACGAGAACATCAAATAAATGAACTAAAACAAATCTTAATGTGTTTTCTTAAGAATTAACCTGAAATGAAAGACATCACTGAAAACCGCAGCTTTGTATTCCAACCTTGTTCCAGCCAGACTTAGACAAAAACTAAAAGTTTTTATGAAGAAGGAAGTTCACCAAAAACAGCAAGTAAATCAACTCTTCCTCCTTTATTTCCCTCATTGTCTCTCTTCCTCTTCAAATCAGCTGAAGGACAAACTTGTGGACAGCCTGTCTTGAAATCCAGTCTGGCCGGCTGCCATGCTGGACAGAACAGGGCTGATGTAATCTGATCCAAAAGCTGCAGTTTCTACGTACTCATCACGAGCAGAGACGCCTACAGCAGAATAAATCAAGACAACTGTAAAAACACTACGTTGAACTGTAAAGCCCAACTTCCATCAAACTGATTAGCGCTCTAAAAACAGACTTAGCTTAAAAAAGAACGCTATGAATCTGAAACCTCCTTTTTTTCAGTTAAAAGAGCCCAGCCAGGGTAACAGACTGTTCACACCAGAAAACAACAATAATCCTTCAGGAAGCTTTCGAAAAAAGGAAGGGTGGTGTTTAGAGCATTGGGAAGGAGACTATGCTGAGTGCAAAATAACTGATTAAAGACAGTAGTTTCCTGAATGAAACATTGTGTTGTGTGTTTTATTTCTGTCTTCGTCCCCTCCTCAGGTATGTGGTATGATGGTGTGGATTCTGATCGGAGGCACAAACTATTTCCATGTGTCTGCTCTCTGCTGGGTGATGTTTGTTTCTGTCCTCTTCTGGATTTTGACTGTGTGTCTGTTTATAATTTATCTGACCGGAGCCTACAACAGGACAACACACATCCCCTGGACCACACTGGTAACACACACACAAAATACACATTTAACACAAAGACTTTATAATCCATTGCTTAAACTCTTTTCGTTCTCGTATGTTTGTGTATTGAAAGTGCTTGTATGATTTTCCAGATGTAATCTACTGGATGTGTTTGTGTGTCTTCTAGTCTCTGTGTTTTAACTGCAGCGCTGCTGTTTTGTACCTGGTGGCAGCAGTGATCAACGCACTCTCTGTAAACTGGGATGTTCGGGGGCGACACAACTACAACTGTTGGGCAGCGTCAGCAGTAAGTGTTTAAACCATTTTGTGGCACAAGTGTGCATTTAAAATATTAATTAGAAAACTTTAGAGGATTCTTCTTGCTTTTCTTTTTTGCACATCCATACAGTTGTCCATCCAGCCACTGGTGAGCACAAGCCAGTTTGTCTCTGGTGCTGGTCCCAAGCCTGGGTAAATGGTGAGGGTTGTGTCAGGAAGGGCATCTGGTGTGAAACACTTTTGCCAAAACAAATATGCAAGTTCATCCAAGTGATGCCATACTGGATAGGTTGGGGCCTTGTTTAACATAAACTGCCACAGGCACTGTTGACAAACAGGGTGCCGGCGGAAATTGTGCTACTGTTAGTCAAAAACCACGAGGAAGGAAATGTGTCAGGAGACAGAGGGAGAGGAGAGTGTAGGACTGAGAGTGGCAACACTAAACGCAGAGACAATGACAGGCAAAGAATGAACATGCACTCAAACACGTTCTCTTCCACCTGTTCCCTGTTCTTATCACATATCACAATGCCATCTGCAAACATCATAGTCCATCAAAGTTCTTTACTGACCTCATCTGTTGGTGGGTCCATCACCAGCACAAACAAGAAGGGGCTCAGAGCAGCACCTTGATGCACTCCTACCTCTACCTTGCAGCTATCTGTCACTCCTAAAGCACATTCCACCTCTGTCCTGCTGTCCTCATACATGTCCTGTACCAGTCTAACATGTCCTGCTGTCCTCATACATGTCCTGTACCAGTCTAACATGTCCTGCACTTCTCCATCAGCATCCTCAAAGCAAAGTTGGCATCTGTGGTACTCTTTCTTGGCATGAAGCCATACTGCTGCTCACATATAGTCACCTCTCGTCTAAGTCTAACTTCCACATCTCGCTCTGTTTTTCATCATTTGGGGAAGACATGGCTGAGTGGTTAGAGCAGCTCTCCTCCAATGGGAGAGTTAGGGGTTTGATTCCATCAGCAATCACATGCTGAAGTGTTCCTGGGCAAGACACTAAACCCCTCATTGCCTTTGATGTGCGTCCCCTTTATGTGTGAATGTGGTTTAAAGTTCTGATTATTCTGATTAGTCTCTAAAGATTCAGATTAGCGTTGTACAGCTGTAGTAGAATGCTGTGTGGATGGGTAAATGAGGGTACAGGTTGTGTTGTAAAGTACTTTGAGTAACAAGAAACATGTCAAAACATTGCCATCACAAATAAAATAAAAAAGTGTCATTACCAGTCCTCTGCTGGTTCATAGCACATGCCTGACCTTCTTCCATCACACTAAGCCTGGCAGTCCCACCTCTACACCAAGGCCAGTCCCAAGTCTCAACACGTCCATTCCCTGACCAATAAGACCGCTGCAAGGGGAAGAACCATGGGCGGGGTAGGCCATACATCCCTATCAAAGAAGAAATTATTTTGCATTCAATCAATTAAAAAGATAGAAACTGTGAGCAGGTCAGGTAGGACAGAGCAAGCAGTTTCCACACCTGGATGTATGGCTTCAATGTACCAGGTGAGCACACTGTACACCGCAGCGTCAATGATGAGCATCATCATAGCAAGACTTAAGTTAAAGTCATCGCCTTCCACTGGTGACTGACTGATGGTACTCCACTGGATACCAACGCCGGCTACCTCATACAGTGCAAAATACTTAGAGCCAAGACCGAAGGCTGTGGTAGACATCAGAGACTGCAAGAAAAGGAGACAAGACCAATAATTTGAATATTCTGCCTAACAATGTTATTTACAAAGGGCAAAGTTAGAAAGGAAGAGAACAGGCCTTACAGCGATGCACTTCTCAAAGGCAGTAATCTTATCATGTGCCACCTCCTCTCTGATAGCTACATACATGTAGGGCACATAGCTGAGGAAGTAGATGATTCCTCCACAGGCTGAGGCCAGCTTGGCTTTGGAGTAGATCACTGACACCAAGAAACTAGAAAAAAAAGGACATCACAAGGCCTGAGAAATGTTTACTCTCAACACAGCAAGTATTACTGGAGACTGTTACTTCCAACACATAGTTACTTAATAGTTACCCCGAGGCTCAATGGGATTACCCTGTATAAACAAAGGTTGAATGAATGAATACAACTTTTACCTTTTTCAGGCAACCACTAAGTATTCATGAATTTACATAATTTACACAAAACACTGGTTTATTTATTAATTTTAACCCCTTTTTTTAATCGAAGTAAACTGTCAAAACGAAAAAAGTTTCAGTAACTTTACAGGCATATTCAAATGTAACTTAACATACATTATTAAAAAAAGAGTTATAAAATGTTTCAGTTCAATTTCATGTAAGCTATGCCCTTTAAAAGCTGTCACTTAGTGGGTTTACCCTGCGTGCAGTGCACCGAACATGGAAAACTTCTTTCTAGTCCACATCCACCTACTGTGTGGGCCCCACCCGGTCCGTTATAAATTGTGTCTGGACTGGAGATAAACTCCTCGCTTTTTCTTCAGCCAGCGCTAACACTACTTTTAAAGCAGCAAAGAAAGTAAAAACAAGAGAAAGAAAAAGAAGAAGAAAAAGATGACTTCAAAAAAAATCGAAGGTCATCCATCTGTGCGCAGACCGGAGTGCCAGACTGGCTACATTTTGTCGACGGACCTGCGCATCGTCTGTGAGAGGTGTTTGGGAGTTGAACATGCTTGTCAGGTCATGGAACAGCTATTTCCTGCCCAGCCTGCAAACTTTTTTCAGCTGAGGAAAAGCAGCGCCGGTTTGAGCTCCTTTCCTCTGTGGAGGATGAGTTTCAACTGAGGGGGGACTGTTTGTTGGAGGAATTTTTGAGCTACCTGGATTTGGAGCTAGTGGACATGTCCCCCTCCGAGCCTGAAACAGCTATCAGCTGTGCTCCATCCTGCCTTTCAGAAAGTTTGGAGTCAGTACTGCCGTTGATGGATCTCCCCACCCACCCCCGGACTGCCTGGGGGACGGCCACCACTTTGTTTCACGTGCTCCTGGAGAAAATCGGGAGGTCGGCGAGAACCTGCAACCTGGAGATGCCTGAGCAGGCGGCTCCAGTCACGTTGACCCTTTTGGCAGGAAGATTTGTTGCCCAGCACACCGGACCCCGGGACCCGGTCTGACCCTGTTTCCCAGCTGTGTCTGCCCTCTTCCTGGGCTCAGCCACTGACCCTTTGAAGCTGAGGGCGCTGGTCAACTCCTACATGGCCTTCACAAAGGTCGAAGGGTTTACGGATCAAGGCTTCCCTACCATCCCTCCTCTAGAACCCAGCTTGTTGGCTGTCTTCGGGATAAGAGCAATGAAGTACGTCGGCCAACGCATTACCCCTCCATCCTCCAGCGATCAGCTCACCATGAAGCTGATGGACAAAATCCACCAGTGCTCGTCGCAGGTGGGAGCCATGACGAACAACATCACTATGCTAGCCCTTAGCATTTCTAAAGAAGCAAAGGAGCTGAACCCATTCTCCTCAGACTTGGACCAGATCAGTTCAGCGGCGGACACAATCACCAACCTGTGCGCAACACTTGCAATATGTTCTGCTCGCATCTTGTCCTGGGCAACAGTTCTGCAGAGACAGATGTAGCTGAGGCTATCTCCATCCATTCCGGAGGACATGAAAAAGAACTTCTGAAAGGTCTGGTGTCTTCAGATGACCTCTACAGACCTCACTTCCAATCAGTCCTGAACCAACTGCAGTCCTCATCTGACGCCCTGGAGCGGGTGAGGAGACATGCAACCCTACCCCGGACAGACCCCCGCTCTGCTCGGACACCTACACCAGCAGCAGAGATGCTCCATGGCCGCTGCTGCCTTTTCTGGGGCCCCTCCACCTGCCTACCCCAGAGGACAAATAGCCAGATGCCACAAAGATCTGGGAATTTCCGAGGCAGAGGCCAGCATCAGACAGGCTGATGGACAGACCAGACCGTCTCATGGCTAAATCAGATGCAGGAGGCATGGAGGAAACTGCACAAAAAAATGACAGTTTTTCTTTTTTTGTTGTGGGGGGGGGGGGGATTAAAATGAGCAGGGGTTTTGATGTGAAAAAATAAAAAACCTTTATCAAAAAGTGGAGTTTTTCATTCAGACAAGCTGATTTCTGTTCTGTTTTTTGTATGCACACCCTCTACACCTAATAAAAAGGTTAGCTTAGAGCAACCATTAAAAGGTAAACACCAGGTTTGGTTTGATGACACACAGACAGGAGATAATCTCTCAGGAGGAGTGGCTGCTCTCCAAGGGGATTCCTCCATTCTTCCATCACCTCCATCAGCCTTCCCTCCTCGCCTGTCAGAGGAAGTGGGTGTTGAGGACAGTTGTCAGAAATCAGACTGGTAAGATGTTCTGCAAACTAATCCCCAAAAAAACACAGAGACCCTTTTGTCCCCACACACTCAGGTCATGAACCTGCAGTCAAAGCAAGAGCTTTACACAGGGGTTTTTCTACTTATTTTAAGGAAGTGAGCGATGAACATCAATTTCCATCCAAGCGTTGTTTGTTTTCTTCAACTGCCCACACTAGTTTTTCTCCCCAGCCAGACACGGCTGGGGAGCAATGTAAGAACCGCTACATAAAAAACAGATAACAGCATTTTCCAGACCAGCCTCCCATGGATCAGTGTAGGGGAAGGGGGAACACCCCTCCCCCGCCCAGGGAACCCCCCCCCCAGGAAACGATGGCGGTAGAAGCTCGTTTTTTTCCCCCTTATGAGACAAAACACACACGCGCACCCACTTTCAGAGCGCAGCGCAGTGTGGCAAAACGAATGCATCATGAGCAGATGGCTGTGCCATCTGATTCGCAAAGGTTACACTCTGCAGTTTGCAAAACACCCCTGAAATTCAACAGGGTGTTAGAAACCCAGCTAACATCTCCAGAACAGGATTTAATTCTTCAATCAGAATTGATGGAGCTTTTGAAAAAAGACATGCTCTCCAGAGTTCTTCCTGAAGAGGAGGAAGCCGTTTTTTTACTCCCAGTACTTCCTGGTTCCAAAAAAGTTGAGGGACCTCAGACCAATTTTAGATCTGGCTTCTTTCAACAAATTCATTCTGGAACAACCTTTGCGTATGCTCACGGTGAAACGTGTTCTCAAATATGTGACACAAGGGGATTAGTTTATGTCCATAGATCTGAAGGATGAGTACTTCCACATACCAATAATAAACAAACACAGAAGATTCCCCTGTATTTCTTTCCAGGGGCCTGTTTCCAATACAACCACCTCCCGTTCGGTTACTTGCTCGCACCACACACATTCTCAAAATGTGTGGAGGCGGCCCTCCAACCGCTTCGAATGATTGGAATAAAAATCCTGTTATCTGAACAATCTGTTGCTCCTATCTCAGTCCAGGGAAGAGGCAGAAACACAAACAGCTCTTTTAGTGCAACTCCTGTCTCATCTGGGGTTCACGATAAACTGGGAGTAAAGCTCTATCATTCCATCTCAGCAAATTACATACCTGGGGGTGAATCAGTGAACATGACAGCTCTCCTGTCAGAGCAGAGGAGGGATTCCTTGATGTCACTGCTTCAACAAGTCAGGGTTCACAGGACGGTGACGGCACTGTCAGTCATGAGATTACTAGGAATTATGTCAGCAGCTCATATTGTGGTGCCACTGGGGTCATTATATATGCGCCACTTGCAAAGACGGTTCAATTGACTGAAAGTTGATCCTGTATGTCACAAATAGCACCTGATCACTGTCACTCCATCTGTGGGGGTGGATCCAAACCACTAGGGGAATTCCCAGAACCTGTCAGAGGGAGTTCCTCTGAGGACAGTGACGTCATTCACTTCCATGTTCACAGACGTGTCTCTCTCCGGCTGGGGAAGGACCTGCCTGTCCCAGACCATGAGAGGAACGTGGCCAGCCCACACGTCTCTCCACATAAATGTATTGGAGTTCCTCACAGTGGGGAAAGTGGTCAGACATTTTGCCCCACTGATTCAGGGTTATCACGTAATGATCCACATGGAGAACAGAACCGCAGCGGCGTATATAAATCGCCAGGGGGCATGCGTTCAGATCAGCTGCTGAACGCAGCCAGGGAACTGCACTGCTAGGTGTGCACAAATTTACGTTCAATCAGAGCAGTTTACATCCCAGGTGTGCTAAACAGAGGAGCAGATTTTATGTTGAGAGGAGACCCTCTGGACAGAGATTGTACTCTTCATCCAAATCTAATCTTGTAAACCTGGAGTAGGTTCGGGAAAGCAGAGATGGACCTGACGGCCACCTGGGAAAACTCCCAATGCCACCTGTTCTTATCCCTAAATCCACGGGATGCACCGCCACTGGGGGTGAACGCATTCACATACAAACCATGGCCAAAGACATTGATTTCTCAAAGTCCCCTTAATAACAGCACTGTTGGAGAGGGTGCAAGAGAAGAATCTGAAATTGATTCTGATCGCCCCAGAATGCATGAATGCCTCGTGGTTCCCGATTTTGCAACAGCTGACGAGTGAACTGTGGAAGTTGCTGTGGAGAGAGGATGCTCTCCTGCAAGCAGGAGGAGCAATCAGATGCTTCCCTATAATAAGATAGCCCCTTTGGGTCAGATATCTATGTGTTATTTATGGTTCTCAGACAGACCCAATGAGGCATGGACCATATCCTGCTCTGCCCTTTAACCCAATAAGCGACAGCGACATGAAATAGACCATTGGGTACGTATTGTAACCCCAGATTCTATGAGTGTAATAGTAGCCCTTTAAAAAGTGGCCCTCACTGGCTCTCAGATGGCTAAAGAAAAGTGTATGCATTTTGGGAGTCCATCTCCAATCCAGATGCAATTTATAATGGACCGGGTGGGGCCCACACAATAGGTGGCCGTGGACTAGAAGTTTTCAGTGTTTGGTGCAGCGCGCGGGGTAAATCCAATGTGCGACAGCTTTTAGAGGGTTACTTTTACACTCATCGAATCCAGGGTTACAATACGTAACCAACGTTTTCATCTGAATACCATTATTCCGTATGAGTGCAAACATTCAACTTTATGTTGATGTGCCGACAAACTGACTTTAAAATGAGATTGGGCTTAGTAATGGACAGATTTAGATGTTGATAAAAAAAATTTCTACTTAAAAAAAAATAACATTTATTTTATTATCTGGATGTTACTTTCATAACTCATCAGCTAATAATTTAGGAAGTACAGTTAAATGGTAATATCTTTCTCATATCTCCCATTTTAATTTGTTTATATGGAAATGAATACATTCATACATATATATGCCTGTTTTATTGAAATATAATTCAAATGTTTTATTGGGTGGCTGTGGCTGAGTGGTTTGTGCAGTCGTCCTCCAACGCAAGAGTTGGGGGTTTGATTCCACCAAGCAGTCACATGTTGAAGTGTCCCTGGGCAAGACACTGAACCCCTCATTGCCTCCAATGTGTGTCCCATCGATGTATAAATGTGATCTCTGATTATTCTTTGTATAGAGTGCTGTATGAATGGAAAAAGGAGGGAACAAATTGTACTGTAAAGCACTTTGAGTGTCTTAATTAGCTAGAAAGGTGCTATATAAGTACAGTCTAATTAAGTACAGTCCTTTTACCATTTACCATTCATTGTGGGGACAATGACAAGGAAAGGTAGAGAGCTGGCTGACATGATGCCAAGAAGGAAGGTAGGTGTTTTATGTGTCCAAGAGACCAAGTGGAAGGGCAGCAAGGCTCGCAGCATTGGAGTAGAGCTTAAAGAGGAACTTACCCCACTCTGAAACTATAGCTCTGCTCCAAGACAAGATTTAAAAAATGCAAAGTATGTTCCAAGAGACATGTTGCTATGTTGCTGTGGTTGCTATGGTAGGGGCTCACTTTTATTCTCACGCAGCAGAGGCTGTGACAACAGAGTGCCCAGACATGTCAGAGTGACCAGTCATTGACCAATAGGAAAATTAGGCTGCAGTACCACAGTTCAACCCATAGAGGGAGTGTAAACACGTTTTTAGACAAAATATTGCCGATTTGAACAAATACCACAAAAATATGAAAATTAACAGACATAGTGCTATACAACATTTTACACACATTCCAGGGAGTTTATCAGCTAAAAAAAGTTAATCTGGGGGTAAGTTCCTCTTTAAGCTGTTTTACCATGGTGTGGACAGAAAGAGAAATGGAGTAGGGGTGGTCCTGAAGGAGGAGGTGGGAAAGAATGTAGTAGATGTGAAAACAATGTCAGATATGGTGATGTCCATTAAGGTAGAATCAGAAGGTCCGATGCTAAAAGTTGTCAGTGGTTATGTTCCACAGGTTGGATGTGATGTGGAGGAGATAGACACATTTTGGAAAGATTTGGATGAAGTGATAGTGAGTATTCCCAGGGAGGAAAGAGCGGTGATCAGAGCAGACCCAAATGGACATGTTAGTGAAGGAAACAGAAGGATGAGGAAGTGATGGGTAGGTTTGGTGTCAAGGAAAAAAACCAGGAAGGACAGATGGTAGTGGATTTTGCCAAGAGAATGGAAATGGCTGTAGTCAACACACATTTCCAAAAGAGGGAGGAACATAGAGTGACCTATAAGAGTGGAGGAAGAAGTATGCAGGTTGACTACATTCTGTGTAAAAGAAGAAACCTCAGGGACATTGGGGACTGTAAGGTTGTGGCAGTGGAGAGAGTGGCCAGACTTCATCGGATGGTTGTGTGTAGAATGACTGTTGTGAAGAAGAGAAAAAGAGTAAAATACAAAAATAAGACCAAATGGTGGAAGCGGAAGAAGGAAGAACATTGTGAGAAAGTTGGAGAGGAGCTGTTAAAGGCTTTGGGTGGTAAGAAAGAGTTTCCAAATGACTGGGCTACTACAACAACAGTAATTAGAGAGACAGGTAGGAAGGTACTTGGTGTGTCATCTGGACAGAGAATGGATGATAAAGAAACCTGATGGTGGAATAGTGAAGTGCAGGAAGCTATTCAAAGAAAGAGGTTACCCAAGAAGAAATATGACAGTGAGATGACTGAAGAGAGAAGGCAGGAACATAAGGAGATACAACATAGAGCAAAGAGGGAGGTGGCAAAGGAAAAGCAGAAGGCCTGTTATGAGTTTATGGGAGGTTGGACACTAAAGAGGGCGAGAAGGACTTGTACTGATTGGTGAGACGGAGGGATCAGGCTAGAAAGGAAGTGCAGCATATTAGGTTTGTTTAAGATAGGAATGGTAATGTTGTAACAAGTGAAGAGAGTGTGATGGGAAGATAGAAGGAGTACTTTGATGAGCTAATGAATTAAGAGGATGAAAGAGGAAGAAGAGTGGATGTTATAGAAGCTGTGGACCAGGAAGTGGGAAAGATTAGTGAGGGTGAAGTCCAGAAAGCTCACAAAAGAATGAAGAATGGGAAGGCAGAAGGACCTGATGACATATCAGTGGAGATTTGGACATGACTTGGAGAGATGGCAGTGAGGTTTTGGACCCATTTATTCAATGGCATATTTTAGGGCGAGAAAATGCCTGAGGAACGGAGAAGAAGTGTGCTTGTGCCCATTTTTAAGAACAACGGTGATGTACAGAGTTGTAGCAACTACATGGGAATTGAGTTGATGAGTCACCCAATGAAGATCTGGGAGAGAGTTGTGGAAGCAAGACTTAGAGAGGTGACTATTTGTGAGCAGCAGTATGGTTTCATGCCAAGTAAGAGCATCACAGATGCCATCGTTGCTTTGAGGATGCTTATGGAAAAGTACAGAGAGGGTCAGAACGAACTCCATTGTGTATTTGTGGATTTAGAAAAAGTATATGACAGAGAGTGCAGAGGGAGGAGGTGTGGTATTGTATGAGGAAATTTGGAGTGGCAGAGAAGAATGTTAGACTGGTATAGGGCATGTATGAGGACAGCAGGACAGCGGTGAGATGTGCAGTAGGAGTGACAGATTGCTTCAAGGTGGAGGTGGGAGGGCATCAAGAATTGGCTCTGAGTCATTTCTTGTTTGCTCTAGTGATGTACCGACTAGCAAATAAATGATAAATGCACTGTAAATGGTAAATGCACTGTACTTGTATATAGTGACTTTCTATCTTATCTGTCAGGATTTATCTCTGGAGACAAGAACGAACCCAATGGTGCAGACAAGAGTACTCGGGGAGGCAGGAGATACAA
>JARVGS010001283.1:15654550-15669185 GCA_031762315.1 Hypsolebias antenori
CTTCTTCTTCTTCTTATTATTATTATTATTATTATTATTATTATTATTATTATTAAATATTTCAGTCATGCTTCCCTTCCCACGAACGAAGTCCTCTGCACATAGATATCATATAAACACTTTTATATGATATCTATGCTCTTCCTGGCTGCGGCAAAAGTGTTTTTTTTTTTTTGTTTGTTTGTTTTTTTTGGGCACAACACCAAACCGGAAGCGGAAATGGGAAAATGCGCTGTAGCTAGCGAGCTACTGGCGAAGCTTACAATTGAAGCTGTGAGGAAGTCTGGAGAATTTATCAGCATTTAGTTTTTGTGTTAAAACAAGATTTTTTTTTGTCGTTTGATTATTAATGTCATATTGTGGAGCACAAAACTTCGGGTAGGGGTCACACCGTTGATAGATTTTTGTGTGTTTTTTTGACACGTAGCCCAAAGGCATTCAGTTAGCCGGCTAGCTTGCTAATGTTATGATAGCCGTCCGGCTTTATGTTCATAAAGTGCGGCCTCTGTTCTGGTTTATGTTATGTATCCTGCACTGACACTTGGAAGGACATGAAAACGACTTTAGATGTGTTTTTATTTATAAGGATGATTTATGATTAGCTGTCAATTACAACTTTATCAGTTTGCAACAGAAGATACTTTAATTTAACGGAACGTTTGGGCTCCCTTTCTTTTCTAATTTAATAACCCTCCAGTTTTTCTGTCTTCTTAGGCGCCCCAGCAAATGGGACCAGCCTTCTGGCTCGGGTGGGATGGGGCAGGCCAAGGGTGCCCCCACCGGGGCTCTGGACGCTGCAGCTGCAGTGGCTGCCAAGATTAACGCTATGTTGGTGGCCAAAGGCAAACTCCATCCCTCACAAATAAACGCTCCAGGAGGACCACCTCTGGAGAAGGTTATAAACTGTGTTTTCTCTCTCAGAAAGAATGGTTTAAAAAGTGATCTGATGTGGTGGCCTTCAGAGCTGTATTTCTAATTGTATGGCGGTTAATTTTTGCTCCAAAATCCATAAACTGAGCAGTTTTTGTACAGATGTTTGTGAAAGACTGAGACTGCCCTGTTCAGACTTGCTTGGGGAGGCTGTGGCTCAGTGGTTAGAGTATTTGTCCTCCACCGATCATTGTCTGAGGTTCAGTTCCACCTGTATGCAGTCACGTAAGGAAGCGGACACTCCAACTCATCATTACCTCCATGTGTCCTGTTGATGAACTGTTGTGGTCTGAAGCACTGATTGGGCTCCACTGAATGATTTATTCAAATTAGCTTTGTAAAGATGTAGTGTGCTAGGGCAGCACGGTGGCGTAGTTTGTAGAGCTGTTGCCTCTCAGCAAGAAGGTCGCCGGATCAAATTCCGGGGTGGAGTTTGCAAGTCCTCTCTGTGCATGCATGGATTTTCTCCAGCTAAAACATGTTTCCTCCCACAGACTAAAAACATACATGTTAGGCTGGTAACTCTAAATTGTCCCTAGGTGTGAGTGAGAGAGAGTGAGTAGTTGTTTGTCTCGTTTGTCTCTATGTCTTCCTGTGATGGACTTGCAACCTGTGCAGCCCCGCCTTTCGCACAGTGACTGCTGGATATGGACACAGTACAGTAACCTAAAAGGGTTTTTTTTGTTATTGTGAATGTGAATTACCCACATACACATGCAGCCACAACACAGTGGGGCTGAACTGAACAACAAACAGGACAATACTGTAGTAGGTCTGCTGCAGTTTCTGTAAAAATACATCTGAACTATGGTTTTGGTTTGACATTATTACAGTTCATATCAATTTGAGTTGCATTTTGTAGAGTTAGCTTAATTACCTAACCGGAATGATATGGTAGAAATAAAATGCAATGATTAACTTCACAGTTTTCCGTTTCATAGCAAACACTGAAGATTTTAACCTTTAAAAATTCACCATGATGAAACAGTGAACTGATGACTGTTTTACACAGCTTTACTGTAGATGTAACATCAGCTCCATTTATTTAGGTGAATATGATTAACATAAAGCTGCTCAGGCTGTTCTTCTGTGGTTGGCAGAGTGTTAAAACTTAAGAGACCACAGCATGGTCCAGTCAGTTCTGAAACCGGTCAGGACAAACTTAACCAAAATAAACTTACCTGATTATGTTCAGTCTATTTTGGTTAATAAAATCCTGATAAAGCAGACATTTTTTATTTAGAAGTTTTTTGATCAACAGTTAATTAAAACATTCAGCCCAAAAAAAGATTCATTTTCAGAGCATTCCCAATGATGGCATTTAATTATCTTTAATCAGTCGGTAGCTGAAGTGATCTTTTTTTCTGCTCTAAGATGTCCAGCTTACTACAACTGCCGCTTGTGTGGAGTCATGTCATTTTAGTAGGAGGTCCTATATTGAGAATCAGGACAGATTCTGGTCAGACTGCAGATAAATGGATCCCAGGCTACCTCTATTTCTCCAAGGCAAAATGTGACCCTAATTAAATACTACTTAATTTAAAGGTATCTTATCAGGAGGTATAATGTTGTAGTCATACATGCATTATTTCAGCACTACTTATACACATGGATGACACGTGTAGGTGCAATGTAAACATGGGGTACTACTTTTAGCTCACAATTTAATCAGAAAAACTTAGTTTTGGCTGCAGTAACTTTAGTTTTTTTTTTAAGTTATACAAATCATAATTCTCACAATGATGCGTGCTGCGTGTATATTTTCTTTTTTACAGACACATAAATCAAACTTAACACCTGTACTAACTTCTTCCCACATAAAATTTCACCAAAAAAGTAAAATCCATTTGACCATACTTACAAACAATTTTTCTAGAATTGTGTTTACACTAATAACTTTTAGTTTACCGTAACTTTACCTTATCCTTTCAGCCTCCGGTTACCACTGTGAAAAAACCTTCAGCAGTGCCAAAACCTAAAGACAACCTGGTGATAGCTGAAGTTGAGATCAACGATGTCCCTTTAAATTGTCGAAATCTTCTGACACGTGGGCAAATACAGGACGAGGTCAGCAGCAGCATGAATATTTAGAGTTTATAGAATTGAGTGGATGGTTTAGGATGTATTGTGTTTTATCTACAGATCAGTAAAGTGAGCGAAGCGGCGGTTTCAACAAGAGGGTGTTACATGACAGCAGAGCAAAAGAGCAAAGCAAATCATGGGTGACTTTTCTTGTTTTATACCCTGATGCATGCTCAATAATCCTGGTAGAAAAATCTAAAAAAGCTAAGTCTGGTCCCCTGGACGTTCAAAAAGCAAAACAAAAAAGTAGAAACGTTTCGTCTTCCTCAGTCTGAGGAAGTCTTTTTTTTGGAGGAAAGCCAAAACGTTTCTACTTTTTTGTTTTGTTTTTTGAACGTCCAGGGGACCAGACTTAGTTTTTTTAGATTTCTTGTTTTATATTTTTAGCAGTTGATCATAAAACCTATAGACACTGTTAATATGACCTTGTTTCTTCTCCCACAGTGAACGACCGCTGTATTTGCACATCCAAGGACAGACAAGAGAGCTCGTCGACAGTCAGTACTTTTACAAACTTCAATTTATTGTGAATATTTCTTACATGCAGATTAGGATTTGACTGCCAATCTCTTTATCCCTCCTTCTCTAGAAGCAGTAAATAAAATCAAAGAGATCATCGCCAATGGTGTTGTGAAGGCTGCAGCTGCCTCCGTCTCATCATCATCATCATCATCACCTTCATTCTCCCCAAGTGGGGCTCCAGTCACAATCTGCAATCCGCAAAACCCAACTCCATCCTCCTTACCCGCTGTTACCAACCAGAAGCCTCACTTTCAGTCAGGGGTAAGGTTTGGTACAGATTTACACTCAAGCATTGACTGAAAATGTTTTTCCCCTAAAACACGCAGGTGTGTTCAAAATAGTAGCGGTCCAACTAGACTAGCCAGATCAATCACCGTTTTTGGTAGTAATCATTTTACCACATGGCAAATAATTTACTAGTAGGTGTAGTAGAGTCATAGAAAACCAACAGAACCAACATTGATTCTATTCATGTTCCTGAGTTTGTGTACCGGTAATTGAATACCGTAATAGATTGAAAGAGGCATGTTCCAAATAATAGCAGTGTGGAGTTCAATTACTGAGGTCGTTTTTTTCTGTGAGGAAGCAGGTGTCAATCAGCTGGCCTACATTTATGGATGAAGCCATGTTGTGCATGCATTTCTCTTTGAAAATCTGACAAAAATGTGTCGTTTCAGGCATTGTTCTGAAGAACAGCATGCTTTGATAAAACATACTGGAGAGGGGGAAACGCATAAAAATGTGATCAGTGATCACAATGCTTTAAAATGGAAAGCAAATCCAGAGAGATATGGAAGAAGAATAAAAAGAATACCTTTTGTATGGATCAAAGAAAATCTAGAATGTCAGCCAATGATCAGCCCCAGAGGGAACTAAGAAGGTCAGACAGAAGTTAACGGTTGGTACTGACAATTAGAAGACGTCTGAGCGAAGCTAATCTATCATTAAAAAGTTCCCGCAAAGTCTCACTGTTAAAAAAAAATGTGCTGAAGAAATTATTTGCCAAAGAACACATCAATTGGCCTATAAAGAAATGATTAATTTTGTGGGCTGATGAATGTAAGATTGTATTTTTTTTTGGCTACACGGGCCACCGTTTGTCAGCTGACCCCTAATCACTGATTTCAAGCCACAGTACACCCTGAAGACACTGAAGCATGGTGCTTCAAGCGTCATGGGGATGCTTCTCTTATTGTGGTGTTGGGCCTTTAATCACATACAAGGGATCATGGATCAGTTTCCATAATCAGAATACTTGAAGAGATCATGTTACTTTGTTCAGAAGATGAAATGCTCTTGGAATAGATGTTTGAACAAGACAACAACACCAAACACTTCAGTAAGCGAGCAGCACCTTTGTTCTAAACCAACAAAGTTTTGGCATGGCCAGCTCAATCCCTGGACCTTAATCCGATTGAAACCTTGTGGGGTGACACCAAAAATGCTGTTTCTGAGGCCAAACCAAGAAATGCAGAGGAATTGTGGAATGTTGTCAAATCATCCTGCAGTGGAATATCAGTTCACAGCTGCCAAAAGTTGGTTGACTCCATGCAACACAGATGTGAAGCAGTTCTCAGAATGTGATTATACAACTAAATATTGATTCACAAGAATGATACATCCTAAAAACTTTTCAGTTTATAAATATGAGTTTGTCAATCAAAATGCCAACACAATGTTTTTGAACAGCCCAATGTTCATTTTCTGTAATGTGGTTAAATTTTATTATACATTTTTCTTCATGGCTTGAAGAATATAATGCACAATTTTCCCAATACAGTACATAGAAATAAAATCTATTCTAAGGATTTTAAGCTTTACACACATTTGTAAAGACATTGCTACTATTTCAAACAACTGACCATGAAGTGTATTCTGTTTTAAATCTCATTTTGCTAATACAGATGCTCTTGTTGTTATAAAGTTTACACTTTATTAATGAGTATTGCATCTAATTTAAAAAAAATGTGCTGCCATTAATGAATAAAACACCATCACCTGATTTATTGTTTTGTGTGTCACTTTTCAGATGCATTTTGTTCAGGATAAGATCTTTGTGGGTCTGGAGCACAACATGCCAGGCTTTGTGGTCAAAGAGCGCGTCGAGGGCCCCGGCTGTTCATATCTGCAGCACATTCAGGCTGAGACTGGGGCCAAAGTTTTCCTCCGAGGAAAAGGATCAGGCTGTTTGGAACCCGCATCCGGACGAGAGGCCTTTGAACCCATGTATATTTACATTAGGTGGGCGCTGGCGTTTTTGAATTCAAGAAAAAAGTTGGCAAATTAGAGGCGATAATTGTGAAATAAATTGGTGTATTTTTCCACTTTCTGTAGACCTAAATGTTGTTTTGCTTTTCTAGTCATTCTAAACCAGATGGACTCGCAGCAGCAAAAACCTTGTGTGAGAATCTTCTTCAGACGGTGAGTTGTTTTCTGCGACTATGTTTCAAAACTGGATAAATTATTTCTGAATAGTTTTGATCTATGTTCTAGAATTGTGCTGCTCCAGGTGGCTGCATGTTGGAGTAGCTCTGTTACATTCATTCTGAGGTTTTGCTTTTGGAAACTTTTAATTCCTCTTTTTCTGGACGTTAATCGCCTTTTTTATGATTGTTTCCTCTGGTATTGAATGCTGTGCAGCTGGAAGGTTTTTTTACTGAAACTTTTTTAGTTTTGGGCATTTGTTATGATGCGTAACCGTAACAACAAGGTGGTTTTCTACAACCAGGAGTAGCTGATTAACATCTCAAAAGCTCAAAAAATACTTCAACTACTGCCCCAATTCTCAAATGAGTTGAAAAGGAGGCGCCGTGGATGCATTCCCATCTCCCTGCCAGCTGTGCTCGAGTGTCTGACCATTGGGATCCTGGAACTGGCAGGAAACGCGGCTCATGACAGCAGAAAGATTGGGATCGTCTCCCAGCTGGCTGTCTGCAGCAACAAGGCTGCTGGAAGGAGTGGCCATTGCTCTGGAAAGAGTTCAGCCCAGCATTCAGGCAGTCCTGCAGCCCGGGTGAACCAAGAGGCCAGCTGATTCTAGGTGGACGGATCGGACGGCTTCTGCGGCCAGTTTCTTTGGATCCGCTATACAGACCTTCCTGCCTACAGCCGTCAGTATCTATAGCATATCTTAATGAAATGAGGATAATGAGTTACAACTAACAGTTTATATATGTTACAAATAACAGTTTATCTGTTTTAACTGTGCTCTATAAATAAAGTTGACTTGACTTGACAACAACATTTAACTTCCTTTTGGGATTAATAAAGTATTTTTGAATTGAATTGAACTGAATCACAATGTTGACTAATATAAACGTGATTAAATTTAACTGAAATAAAACTGTCAAAGTCTCTCTTCTTTTAATACCAGTACAAATAACGTTCCCTGAGTATGTAAGATCCAAAAACACAGCAGGATATGAAAATTCCAGCTTAATAAAGTGATAATCAAATAATTTATTGACTTCCCTGATGGGAGGAGTTCACTGGTTCTCAGTCCAGGTTTCAGGATCGTGAACGGATCAGAAATGTTTGAAAACATTACAGACTGGAGCAAACTCTTTACTCAGGATGTATAAAAGTATCAAATCTTAAAGCAGTCTACTGGAAAAATTAAATACTGGGATTAACACAAAATATTCACAAGTAACAAATATGATTTTTTTCCATGTCTTAGCTCAGGGGTAGCATTGTTCTATCTAGCAGGGTAAAATTGATAGATTTTTCCATAATAAGTGAACCTTTGATTCTGTTTCTGAGCAATGGTGAGAGAAATGTATAACAAATATGTTAATTCCAAAACACGAGCATGATGATATTGGTACGATCTGCAAATAAATGGAAAACAAATTTGCATCATCAGCTCACTGTCAGGCAGGGGGTGTCAGATACTGTGACCATGTCAGCAAAAAATGGCAAAGAATGATCAGTGGGGTGAAAAAAATTACTGCAGACAACGTGGCGCACAATGAAAACTAAAAAACAAACCTATCATACTTTCTTGTGGCTTCTGCAGATGTTCCACTGAGATAATATTTTGCATACTTGGGTCACAAAAGTATAGGTGGTGTTAGAATCTTTATCGTTCTGCCTGAAACCACAGGAGTTTTCTGCGAACACCATCTGCAAAAATACAACTTGAAGCTTAAAGTTCAAAGGAAAGGTGTTGCTCCTCGGAGGTGCTGATGTTCCTAAAAGTTCTAACTGTAATAAATTCCTTTTAAGATGAAGTGAAATGTTTATATTGGTTTTAATTTGTCCTCCAATCGTTTAACACAAAATGTTTCTTTTCCTTCTAGGTTCGTACTGAGTATTCTAACCACCTTAATCAAATGGGCTCCGTGATGCCAGCACAACAAGGTACAACACAACTGAGCTGTACCTCACTTTTAAAACCTTTATCCTAATGATGCGTTTCATGTTTTGATTGGATCTAGACGATTTGCTGTGATTGACAATAAATAAACATGAGCACAAACCTATGAATAAAGTGCAGCAGTGGGTCTTGATGTGTTCTGCTCCTGTTCCCCAGGCTTCACCCAGCCTCCTGCAGTGAACGGAGTGCCGACTCCACCTCCTTACTTCTCCCCTGCTGGATACCAGAAACCCTATTCCATACTTGTACCACCACCGCCAAAGCCCCTACCGGCCCCGCCGCCTTTTCCTGTACCACCCCCTGGACCCAAAGTGGCTCCTGCAGGTGGGCCTTCTCGGTACCCTCTATGCCCAGGCTCTGCTCCTGTTCCTGCTCCGACTGTGGCCCCTGCCCCAGACACTCTGCAACAGGTAGGGATATCCTTTAATTATCACATGATGGGTATGTAGCTTTCAGGACTGTGCAAAAAGATTTAGGCAGTGTCACTAAATCTGATAAGGTACAAAATGTGGACGATCTGATAGATGAGTACTCATACTTCTAAGTGATCTGAGCTGCTTCTACTTGCTCCACTGGTAATCAGCTCTTTATCAATCTCGCTTGAACTGAATACAACTAAGGGAATGAAAGGATTCCTTGAATGAATCATATCACCTGCTGCCTTGCATTCCAAAGTTTTAAAGATTAGTTAGCACCCTTAACAATGTTCAGTCAGGTCATCTTTACGTTTTTTTTTTTGTTTGTTTTTTGCTGAGATGTTTTGTCCTTATCCAAAGGACTGCCACCAAACAAACTTGAATCCCACAAACACAAACTGGGAGTGTGCTGTTTGTGAGATTCAGTTTGTTGGTGGCTCTTCAGATTGAAGAAATCCTGTGTCCTTTTTTGGGTGGAGTTTGTTCTCTCTGTGCATGGTTTTCTCCAGGTACAGTACTCTGGTTTCTTCCCACAGACCGGAAATATGCATGTTAAGCTGATTGGTAACTCTAAATTGTCCCTAGGTGAGAGAGTGAATGATTGTTTGTCTCGTTTGTCTTTGTGTCCCTGTGACGGACTGGAGACCTGTCCAGGCTGAACATGGGCACCAGTGATCCCCGTGACCAGAAAAGGAATTTTTGGGTAAAGATGATGGATGGATGGATGTGTCGGCTGCTGAGCGGTACTATGTTTGTTTCCAAACCAGACAGAAAAATCAGCAACGCCACCTAGTTAGACTAGGAATAAGTTCAGGTCCGTATCGCAGGGGTGAGCAGTGTTTCACAAAGCCAGCCAGTAGAGATTTACAATCATTTATTGGCACCCAGGAATATTGCTGCAAGCAGTCCAAATGTTAAAAACCAGTCATTAAGAGCAGTCTATAAAATAACAGATTAAAAGGCAACACGGTTAAAATAGTCTGAGGGAAAGAAGCAATCTTAACTGAGCGGGGCGTTGTCCTCTCGCCCTTGCATGGCACTTCCAGTTGGTCCAGAGTCTCGACCTTTAGTGAGCTCCCGGCACTCTGTCCAGAGTCCGGTGTCCCTCCATGGTCTTGACCTCACCCAGTGCTTGTACCTCCGTGAGTCCGGCGTCCCATGGCGACCGCGACCTCCAGCTATCTCCAACGCTCGATCCTCTACCCTCAACACCAGACCCAGACGACTGCACACTCCAGCAGGACATGATCCACTGTGCCGACCAGCGTAGCTGGCTTCTTGTGTGTGTCCTCCCCCCACTCGCCTCTGCTCCAAATCACCGTGCCTTCAGTTCTGCTGCTGTGCTTGTTCGGCTTGTCCCCGGCTGTTGCCCCTCGGTGGTGGTTGCTCACTGGCCATTGCACTCCCTTGCCGACACACCTCCCGCCCCTTGGCGGTGGCTGTGCGCGTCCGCCGTTCCGGCGGTCCTGTCGCACTCCTGTCGCGCCCTTCTTTCATTGTCCCGCGCTTTTTATTCCCCATTCTTGGTTTCCATGTCATTTTGGCTGATGGGGAACACCTGCGCGGGCTGTCAATGTCTCTGGTCGCGTCACAGGTGGCAGCCTCAAAAAAAAAAGTGAACAGACAATCAGCAAGTTTAACATAAACACAAAAAGCAACATTACCACAGATGGATGGATTGATGGATTGATTGATTGATTGATTATTCCTTCTCAAAACAGAATTTGGGATTTTTGTTAACTGGGTTGGGGGGATTAAATTATTACACCAAATAAAAACAGTTCATAGACAGAATCATTTTGTTAATGTGGTCTTGGTGTCTCCAAAGACCCCTATGATGAGGACAAATAATGGATTCAGTGTTCCCTCGCCCGGACGTGGGTCACCGGGGCCCCACTCTGGAGCCAGGCCCGGAGTTGGGGCACGCTGGCGAGCGCCTGGTGGCCGGGCTTTTACCCATGGAGCCCGGCCGGGCACAGCCCGAAGAGGAAACGTGGGTCCCCCTTCCCATGGGCTCACCACCTGTGGGAGGGGCCAAAGGGGTCGGGTGCAATGTGGGATGGGTGGTGGCCGAGGGCGGGGACCCTGGCGGTCTGATCCTCGGCCACAGAAGCTGGCATTTGGAAAATCATAAATCCTAAAATGTTTCAAATCATTAGCCCATAAAACCCTTAACTAGTGTATACTGGAATTCATAAGCTTCATTTCATCTTTACTTTTTTCATGAAAATGATTTTGTACACTCTATATTATTTATTTTATTAACCTTTATTATCCAGGCAAATCCCACTGAGATTACAGATCTCTTTTGCAAGGGAGGCCTTGGCCTGAAGGAAGCCTAACATGCATGTTTTTGTTATGTGGGAGGAAACAGGAGTCGCCGGAGAAATCCCACGCAAGCACGAGAACATGCAAACTCCACACAGAAAGTCCCCAGGTCCAACTGGGGATTGAACCCAGGACATTCTTGCTGTGAGGCAACAGTTTTAACCGTTGCACCATCGTGCTGCCTGTACTCTGAGCCTATTGAACCTGATACTCTTTATATTAAGGCTGGTAACATGCCTATTGTACATAATCCAGACTCACTTTATACTAGACAATCAAACTCACCTGTAGAGAGAAATCAAAGTATCAAGTGTTTTGAGTACTATTAAAAAAGTAGGCAGTGGTTAGATTTAGTACAGCAATACCTTGTAACCTAAATAAATAACAATTTATAGAATAATTCCATTACTGACCTCTGCACTGGATAAAATAACCAGCATTTAATTTTACACTAAGTATGTTTATTTGAGTAGCAAAAATATAAAATAATTGATCATTTAATAAAGGGTCCTATGGAAGGTAATAACGTATTTAATTCAACTCTGATATGTGCATATCCCTTTAAATCTAACTCAGTCATGGTGTTTGTGTTTTTCAGAAACATTGATCTTTGAGGTGGAGAAGATGATGGACAGTAAAGATGACACGTGCTCAGAAGTCGTGAATGTGGATCCAGCCAGTGATTCGCCACCAACCAAATGCTCTGACCTTCTGTCCCGTTGCTGTCTCAGCTCAGTCCAGGATTCAATTATTGTAACACAGATAAGCAAATACTTTGATGCCATTTGTGACTCTGATACGGACAATGAACTTGTCTTCTGGGCTATAAACCATGCCAGATTTTCACAACTCCACAATTTAGCATTGAAGGTAATGTCAATCCCTGCCTCCTCTGCACCAGTGGAAAGGGTTTTCAGTTGAGGAGGTAATTTAATGAGACCCCATCGTGCATAATTAGGCCACGGTATTTTGCAATCCCTCATGTTTGTAAAATGCAAAGAAACCTTACTTCAAACTACCCTGATGCATGCTCAATAATCCAGGTGGAAAAATCTAAAAAAGCTAAGTCTGGTCCTCTGGACATTCAAAAAATAAAAAATAGAAACATTTCGTCTTTCCTCCGAAAGACTTCCTCAGTCTGAGATGCTGTTTTCAGCTCAGTTTTATAAATAGCACCTTCTCACAGTGGATCAACCAGTTTGCTGATGACAGACAAACCACACACACACACATTATTGCTCTGTTTGTGTCGGGGGACTGGATCTTTGGGATGAACCAGTCTTTAATGTCTTTTGGGTTTAAAAGCCACTGGGACGTTGTGTTTAGAAAATAAACGTCTCAGTTTCTCTGAAGCTCCTGCAACATACAGAACGACCACTGGTCTGAATGTCCAGAGGACCAGACTTAACTTTTTTAGATCTCTGTTTACTGGTCAGTCTATGTTGTTCCCCTCACCTCTGGTCATGAACTCTGTAGAGACTGAAATAACAAAAGACTGTGGTACAGGAGGTTAACATGAGTTTCCTGTGCAGGGTGGCTGGACTCTCCCTTAGAGACACACTGGAGAGGCTACATTTCTCATTTGGCCTGGAACAACAGTTTTAATTAGTTATTAACGGACGGGGACGCACAGCTGAATAAACGGGGCAGAAGATTCGGAGCTGAGAGGTGTTTGTACTTTAATGGCTATAAAAAAGCCTTTAAACCCTGTTCCTGCTGCATTCTTCTCAATTACTGAGACACAGACAGCTCTGACACGCGTCTGCTTTGAGATCTCACCTGTTTGGGTTGTCGGTCGCACGCATCCGCTGAGTGCAGCAGCTGAACGAACGACCATTTGGGCGATGGGTCGCTGCCTGGCAGTTTAGTCCCATCTGAAGCTTCGCTGAACTTTTGACCTCTTTCAAGGCTGGTCAGCTGGCGTGAAATGGCTGCGTGCAGCTGGTGGATGTATGGCAGGCCATGTTATCATACAAGTGGATTGCGGCTGATCCTGACTTAATTAAAAGCCTGAGACCGGCCCATTCATTAATCACATTATAACGGCCCGGCCCTAATCCAGGTCGGGTTAGAAATGATGGCTCTAGGCCTCGGTTCAGTTGAGCCTAATAGGTGTTTTTTCTGTTTTGCATTAATAATTTTTTTATTACACAAATGATTGATTATGTTATTAATAATAGGAATAGTATCAGTAAAGTATATAGTATAGGCTTGGACAACTTTAAATAACAATTTGTGTCAAAGCTGTAACCCTCCCACAGGTGGTGTTCTATCCATTGTCACAATCGAGTATCCTTTATCTGCTGGTTTGATTATAATATTTTTTGTTTTGTCAGTTCTTTGAGGGCTATTATTTTCTAAGTTAAGTTCGGTTCTACAGACTTTGAAGTTCTCGTCTATGTATTTTGAGTACATGGATGACTAAACATATGCTCTTACTCTAAAACTCAGGAATGAATGCAGCGAGTGGTATGCAACCTTCTAGGAAAGTCATGCCTTTAATTTGACAGGAAGTGGTGGCACTTCCTGTACCTGACATGGCTGTGATTAACCCCTAACAGGACCCTGTGGATGGTCTCAGAAACATTTGATCAAACAGGTATATAGATGCCTAGGTGGTTGACATGTGTTCATCTCAGCACCCTGCAGGTAAGACTCACCTGTAGGCCTTTTTAATCTCGTCGGGGGATGCTCCTTTCTCCAGGCCCAGGACTTTGTACAAGCTCTCTCCTGCTGTTGACATTTTCCTCTGATGTTTGTTTGGATCCTCCATGTTTCACGGTATGATGGCTGCCACACACACAAAAAGTACAGTATTTTAAAAAAATCCGCCATAAACTAACACACTCGAACAACCACTGCCGAGGAAAATATCTAAGAAAAATATAGTAAATGACGCCTTAGTATTGTATAACTAAAATAAACTCAAGTCTGATTCAAGTATTTCACTACTTTTCCTAACTTTATGCTAACCTTGCTAGCGGTACTAACTTTGTCAAGCGTCGTCGTTTCGTAGTTTAGCGGTAAAAAATATTAAATAACGCTAACATACCGACAGATGATAAATGTGTTTGTTTCCCGTCGAGTCATAGAGTCCGACAGCTGCCACCCCACTGACTTTAACTACAAGTTTTTAAACTGTATTCCCGAAGCGAAAGTCTCTTAACTTTCAGCCGCCTCCTCCTGGAGGTCCCGGAAGTTTGAATTCGAAAAGCATTCTGGGTAAGAAAAAAAACATGGCGTCAGAGTGGAACAGTATGTGCTGGGGTTTGTCTCATGAAACCCAGATTAGATTTTAATCTAGGACTTTCTGCTTATCCCGGTTTACTCTATTCTTGAAACGTTTATTTCACAAACGCAGTGACACATAAATCACCAAGAAGATTTATTTTTTTGAAGTTGGCCTACTCCAGGTTCTGTTTTAAATCCTGAAGTTGTTTTTAGAAATAGAATAGAAACAGACTTTATTGTCCCACGGATGGGAAATTCAAGTGTAACAGCAGCAACAGATAAAAGGATTCACACAAAAGTACCTAAAATGTTAAAACAATATATAAAAAGTAAGATAATATTGAGAATGACAGAGTATTTACAGCAGTACAGGCAGAGTGTGTGTTTTAGCAGAGGTCAGCATGTATTTAATCCAATTGAGTTTGTTGGGAGCAGTGATGGTTGTAGAGTCTAACAGCTGCTGGGAGGAAGGACCTGCCATGACACTCCTTTGTGCATGCAGGATGCCGTAATCTGTCACTGAAGGAGCTCCAGTTCAGCAACAGCTTCATGCATGGGGTGGGAGACCTTGTCCAGCAATGATGTTATTAGGCCCGAGCAGCGAAGCGCTGCGAAGGCCTATTGTAATCGTAGTGTTTATTATTATTTTTTTTTTCTTTTTTTTTATTTTGATTCTTCCGTCAAATGAAATGGCCTTTTGGGGGCTTTATCATATCCAAAAACTCACCAAATTTGGCGGACTCGTCAG